>JAZKJV010000413.1:0-600000 GCA_037367405.1 Ottelia alismoides
TTAAAAGGGACTGCTAAAGAACACTTGACCTAAATAAAATTGGTAATTGGAATCATTGCTTGGGGTGAGTAATACCCTCACTTGTATTCAGGTTGCATGGGAAGGTCTCCTTCCAAGTGAGAGAGCGGCTTCGTAAGGAATTAGAGCCAAAGACCCAATCTCTGGCTACCTTGTGTATCGCCTGGATTTACCGAAGTATTGGCGCTTCTATCGTACCGTGGACGAGTAGGGCTTGGTCACCATTGATGACTCTCTATTGTGTAGAGCATCGATCTTGTCCAAAGTATCGAGCCTAGGCCACGCCTTCACGGGGGTGTCTGTCTCATCGTCTTGCGTCTGAGTAGGTTCTTGCACGCTCACGGGTGATTCCGTTGCGAGCAAGTTCTGAAGTATCGGTTTCGCCTATTGGCTTCCTTTCTCTTTCTTTGGCTGAATAGGGATCCAAGAAGGGTTACAAGGACTTCAAAAAGTATAGACTACAGGTTACACAGGAGGAGGACAAGTACGAGATACTCTTCCGGCAGTACTCTCGCTCCTATAGGCGTAGCGCTCTAAGGATTCGTTCAAAGATAAGTGCCTGAATTCATCTAAAAACTACAAAGGATAATAGCCGAACCCTTACGGCTTTACGTGTTGAGTTGGTGAACCCCTTGCATTGGATCTAGGTCAAAATAAAAAACACTGCACATTGTGCACAATTTTGCCCCCCTTCTTCTTCATTTCTCAACCTTGCTCCTATCAATAATCACGATGATGGAAGGATATCTCTTAGGCCGTCTCTGATGGCACCGCTATCCAGCACTCCTCCCTATTCATATAGGACGGTTTCGGGAGTTTAGACCCACTCTTCAAACCTGAGTTCACTTCCACCCTGTTCCCCTCCGACCACCCTTCTTCCTCCATCAGTCCAGCCAGTTTCAGAGTTTAGTGCAACACAGAGCTCAGATCATTGACGGCACCTGAGATGGGTTCTTTTGCCTTTTCAGAGAATCCAACCAAGGGAGACAGAGGAGAACACCCAGATAAGCAGGAGCACCCTCCTTTCCTATATGACCAAGCTGCCATCACAATTCATTACTAGCCTCCTGGAGACCACACAGAGACAAATCAGAGACCAAGGAGTATTCATGGTGATGTCATACGAGAGTTGACACAGATGCAAGCTGATAGAGAAAACAGAGCTGCAGGTGGTGGAGGAGACATACCTGATGCAGAAGGAGGAGATCCTGACGTTGAGAGACCGCCACAGACAATCATGAGGGAATTGCACAATCCTGCCACATCCCTCACTCTCGATGGATCCGACTTTCCCCCCGTTCATGGAGATTTCGAGCTTCGGCCCCACACCATTCAGCTACTGCCTAAATTCCATGGGCTGGTGACCGAAGAGCCACAACTCCATCTGCAAGAATTTGAGATGATCTACAGCACAATACATGACATGCTGGTGACTGAGGACACCATCAAGATGATAGCCTTCCCATTCTCTTTGGTTGATAGAACCTCTTACTGGCTGAAACCATTTGGGAAGTTCGTCGACACTTGGGCACAACTCCCGACCGCATACCTGAACAAGTATTATCCTCTCGGCCGGACCTACGCAGCACGAGCCATGATCATTATTTCACAATGATCCCTAATGAACAATTCCATGAAGCCTGGGATCGATTCAGAGAGCTCATTGACCGGTGTCCACACCATGATATATCCAAGCCCAATCTGGTTCGGAGTTTCTTCTGTGGGCTAACACAGGAGCTGCACGGGCTTGTAAATGCCTCTTGCGGTGGGTCATATTTTCCAAGGATGAAGACGACGTCTGGGCCATCTATGAAGGAATGCAGAGAACTCAACAGTTATGCCCAAGCCCGAGTCTACACGCAGCAGAAGCCCCCCCAAGGAGCATGATCATTTAGAGGATCGCCCCCATCGATGCTGGTCCCCATACTCCGTCGGCAGCTGCAGCTCAAGCTGAATCCGTCGCAGCTGATATGGGCATAATTAGCGAAAAGTTGGACCGCCTCAAGATCCTCGAGAAGAACCAGAGTCAGAGTCTTGCCCAGATGGAACTGATTACAAAGAACATGAGTGACCTGAAGAAGCAGATTCTCTGCATTCAGGAGGCACAAATGTATACTCAGCAGCCTCCCAGGTCACGGGCTGATCTCAGCAGTAGCAGCTCCATCCAGCCCTTTGCCTTACACCGCCAGGTCAACCACATTCAGGCAGAGCCGGTCTAGTGGCTATAGTATTACCTGTCTCAGCCACCATCTCAGGACGCTCAGATGGTGGTCTATCAGCCAGATCCAGCCACTGGCAGTTCTTCCTCCATCATCCTTCGAGCAGGAACCATTGATGGAAGTCAATGGGATATGGTATGACCGGTACCCACAGCCAGCCGGAATTCGACGTGATAATCCCGGATTCCGATGGACCACCGGAGGGACCTCAGCCCAGCAGCAGCCTCGGCTCAGGGACAGCAAAACGCCAACAACAGCACCTCCCCAGTATGCCCACCAGCAGTACCAACATGGTCCTCGTCCCGCCTATCAGGGACAGCAGTGGCGGCAGCGTCAGCAGCCCCACCAGTCATTACCCCCAGCCTCGTGAGCCCTTCTCCCCCAGCAGCAACCTCATTTCCAACAAGGGAATACTTCCGGTTCTCAGGCACCTGCCTTCGAGAACCCAGCATTAGATGACCTCGCCCGATTGCTTTCTGAACATCGAGCATCTATCCAACAGAAATGGATGAGTTCCGGTAGGAAATGAGAGATATCATCAAAGGCAAAGCCTCCATACCTCCACAGATCGAATCTAATCCGAACAGTTTAAAAAGAAATCTGAGCAGGTATAGTTTACAGAGGATACCTCTCCTAGTGATTATTTGAGTAGACATGTCTTCTTTGTATGATGCTGATTTGTGACTACTAGGAGAGGTAGGATACCCGCCGGTGGCGCCTCATCTGAGCGACAACAACACAAAGATTCGGAGCACTAGATGAGCAGAGTAGCGGTGCTGATGCCGCTGATGATGTTGATGACGGTGGTGCTGATGCCACCAAGGATGGAGATCCCGATGACGGTGTTGAGGCCATTGTGAGATCTGATGCAGACGGTGGTGCTGATGCCACCATTTTTGATGATGTGCCAGAGCGCGGTGCTGATGCTGCGAAGTCAGATGCCGTTGGTGGTACTGAGGCCACCACTTCTACTTTTGTTGAGCTCCCCCATGTTGTGTTGCCACCTTTTGTATCTAAGGACCGTGGCAATAAAAAGAACAAAAAAATGAATAAAGGAAAAGTTTCTGCATCTACTTCGAGTCCATATGTGTTGCATGATGATCAGTGTATGGATTCCATTCCCTCACAGGCACAGGAACCTATTCCTAGCCCTCCATCTGAGGAGGCACCTACCATCCCCTTCCCCGAAGCACTCCGCTTGGCGAAGGGGATAAAAAGAAAATCCAAAAAAGACTCAACAGGTAGAGTTCAGCAATCAAATGATTGATAGATTCCGGATCCAGCTGACTCTACGGGAGGTACTTGAGCACATCCCCCTCTTCCAAAAGAGACTTGAAAGAGAAGACTACAGTCCGTAAGAAGATGAGGAACCACAGAGATCAAATCCATGTGCTCATCCATTACCCTTGTTGCACCATTCAGAACCGAATGACAACCAAGAGACCTGATGCAGGAGCTGCCTATGTCAGATGCGAGATTCAGGAGCAGCGGTCGATCGTACTCTATTAGACAACGGATCTTCGATCAACCTCCTTCCGGCAGCCTTACTCGACCGATTCGAGTTTGATCCTCTTCTTCGGAGCAGGACGGTCCTTTAGTTTGCTGATAGGTCGACTAAGAGGCTGAAGGGGTTGTTGAGAGACGTGGTCATTACCATTTAGGCCTGAAATTCCCCGTGGACTTTGTTGTACTGGAGATGGAGATCCTGAGTCGGTAACAGATGCCCCTATCATACTTGGACGCCCATTCTTGGCCACAGCCAAGGCGGTGATCGATCATGATAATGGGAAGGTGTGCTTTCGCGTAGAGGGGCGAGAGCATACAAATAGAGACGATCGACGAGACCAGAGCGAGAGAATTAGCATGCTCAAAGCAGTATAGTGATATCGAGCAGATGACAGAGGCCGAGCAAGACATCCACCAGGAGTGTGATTTTGTGATGACAGATGATGAATCTATTTGGACAGATTCGGTAGCACAGACCCTCGCCTTGCCTGCAGATTCACCTTATTTACAGTTGATGGCAGTTGAGAGCCTGGAGAGCACACCCCTGGACGAGGATACCTTTGAGGCTGATAGTTCCTGTGACGAGTGGTACAATAGAATTCCATTCATGTTCTTCTTGTTATGATCCATCGGATTCAGACATCGATTGGGATGATTTTGATGACTATTTGCCGTGTCTGATTCCTTCTAAGCTGACAACCATGACGGAGTACGAGCCAGTACAGTTTATTGATGATCCAACAGGGTTCCCTTCGTCAGATTCTCATGCGCAGCAAGAGTTCTCTCATGCAGACCTGGTAGCCTTCACACAGACATATCAGAAACCAGATCTGCCACCTCCCAATTGTCCAGAGTTAAACCCTTGTCGCAGTCGTTGAAGGTATAGATTCCTTGCGGGTGAGCCAGGTATGCACCAGTCATTATCTCAGTGGGTTTGAATGGAGAACAAGAATCTCGTCTGATGGAGGTTCTTGAAAAGAAACCACAAGGCGATAGGATGGAGTATAGGCTGATCTCCAGGGGATTAGTCCGGCTCTGTGCTCCCATCACATCTATCTTGAGAAGGACGCTAGGCCTTCGCATGAGTTCCAGCGACGGCTGAACCCGAACCTTCGAGATGTGGTCATGAAAGAAATATCAAGGTGGTGGAGCACCGATTTTATCTACCCCATCTCCGACTCCAAGTGGGTTAGTCCATTACATGTGGTACCCAAGAAGACGGGTATCATTACAGTTGTGAATGAGTCTGGAGAGGAGATAGCTACCCGGGTACCAACTTCTTGGAGGGTCTGTGTGGACTACAGACGATTGAATCAGGCCACCAAGAAGGATCATTTCCCACTGCCATTCATTGATCAGATTATCGGGAGGCTACCTGGGAAGAGTCACTACTATTTCCTTGACGGGTACTCCGGTTATAATCAAGTGGCCATTGCGCCCGAAACCAGGAGAAAAACGACATTCACCTGTCCGTTTGGGACTTATGCTTTCAGACGGATGCCCTTTGGTCTATGTAACGCCCCCGCGACATTCCAGAGGTGCATGTTATCCATTTTCTCGGACATGGTGGGTGATTTCTTAAGGTCTTCATGGATGAATTCTCGGTCTATGGCGATGGGTTTGATGCTTGTCTTGGTTGCCTAGACCGCGTGCTTCAGCGCTGCATAGAGGTCAATCTTGTCTTGTCTTGGGAGAAGAGTCACTTCATGGTGACTCAAGGGACGGTCCTTGGTCATATCTCGACAGGGGCATGGAGGTTGATCCGGCCAAGGTGGATATCATTAGAAAACTCAATCCACCGTCCAATCCGTGTCAATTGTGGTCTTTTCTGGGGCATGTCGGTTTCTACCGATGGTTTATTCATGACTTCAGTCGTATTGCCTGACTGCTTACTGATTTGCTAACGAAAGACACCAAGTTCATTGTAGATGATAAGTGTCTTACGTCCTTTGAGACTTTCAAGAATATGGTTATCACGGCTCCTGCCCTTCAGCCACCCGATTGGTCTCTCCCATTCGAGATCATGACAGACGCTTCTGATTTTGCCGTAGGGGATGTGCTTGGACAGAGGAGGGATGGTTTGCCATATGCCATTCACTACGCCAGCCGGACTTTGGATGCCGCTCAGCAGAATTACACTGTGACAGAGAAGGAGATGCTGGCTGTAGTCTTTGCTTTGGATAAGTATCGATCATATATTCTCGGATCTAGAGTGACTATCTTTACCGATCATACCGCCATCCTGTACCTAATGGCCCAGAAGGATGCCAAAGCTCGCCTTACCAGATGGATCCTTCTGCTCCAGGAATTTGATATTGAGATTAAAGATAAGCCTGGAGTTAAGAATGTGGTGGCGGATCATCTCTCCCGTTTAGAGAACCTTGAGGAATCTGAGCCCAACGCACCTATCACAGAGACATTTCCGAATGAGGTGATCTTGGCTATCACCTCACTCCCATGGTACGCCGATATTGTGAACTATCTTGTCGCCAAGACGGTCCCACAGGGTTGGCCCATGCAGAAACTTGAGACCTTCCTAGCGAAGGCCAAGTTTTATCATTGGGAGGATCCCGTCCTTTATCATGAAGGAGGGGATAGCATATGAGAAGGTTGATGAATCCACGATTCATCATCTCAATATCTTGATCTTAGCAAAATACCCTGAGTAAAATTCCAGAAAAATATACATAAATTCATTAAATTAACAAAATGTCTCTTGTAAATAAAACACACTAATTATTGTATATTAGATTGTACAAAATAAATTACACATAAAAAGCCGAAAAATAAAGGAGTTCTATACATGTAAATAGCCCAAAACTTCATGTTTTTTTAATAATTTCATTTCAACTCCTTTTTGGCTAATTCTTTCTCCAACATGTTCATATCAATGTATATAAAAATACAAAAATACAAAACAAAATTTACCTCAAACAAATGCTCCTAGATCCCAAAGGGGAAAAAGCCGTAAAGACCAACTTCCAAGCCAAATTCCCGCTCCGTATGAACTCCAAATCCACCAAACTCACTTTTAAAGTTCAAGTTAGAAAATTATCTATCCAACGGAAGTAGTTTCATTAAAATCGGAGCTCATTTGCAAAAGTTGGATTTTGGGACCTAGATGTACATTGTATATTATGTATATATTCATTCCTTCTTCATTTTTTATTTTATCTTTTCTAATTACTAAAAATACAAAAATATCATGATTGTGTTGTATTTTGATTGTAGTATTTTATTGTATTTTTCGTTGTAAATATCTCTTACTAAAAAGACAAAAAAATACATATTCGAAAAGTAAAAAAAATGTGTACATGTTGTTTGTCTTCCCTTGTAAATTCTCCACTATTTATTTTCTTCTTTTTTATTCTATTGTAACTAAAGTAGCCAACTTTATTTCATTTATTTATTTAATTTCCATTCTCTACAATAACCACCAATTCAACTCCATTATTCCATCATTTTTTCCAACTTCCCATTCAACTCCATTAATAATCCAACTTCCCATTCAACTCCACCGCCTTAATAACTTCTCATGTATCATCTATATATACATCCCATCCTCCTCAATTTGCCTTTGATCCATCTTTATGTGAGGAGAGCCTAGTTCCCAGAGTTGAATCGGTGACATCGATACAACCGTGGTCGAGCGACGACAGCCCTCTCTCCGGTGAGATCCGTTGGCTTTTTGGCCAACATCGCAGCCGCAACCACGCGCTGCTCGAGCTCATCGCTCGCCAGCGATTTGAGCGAAGACCGTGCTCTCGTGAGCACATCATAGGCGCCCGTCCATCTTAGGTAATTTTGGTTTCATCTTATCATTTTTTTTATCTTTGCAATATTTATTTCAATCCATCACATTACCCACATTTGTTAGACATCATCCATCTCCATCATTCTTTTCACCATCCCCTTTACCTCTTTTGTAAATATCCACATTTGTTTCCTGTTTAAAAAAATTTTAAAAAAAAATTGAAAAAAAATAAGAAACCCCTTTATACAACAGTAAATTTAAAAAAAATAAAAAAAACACCACGCGCAGCAGCGGCGCCCCCCCCCAGCAGCCGCCGGCCACCGCCTGCAGCACCCCACCGCGTGCGCGGCCCCAGCCGCCCGTGCCCCCTTCGCGGGCGCGCCGCCAACACCGGCCGCACCGCCGACCTCGCGCCGCCGCCGCTCCCAGCCGATCAAGCCCCGCCATCCAAGGACGAACTCCGCCGCGTCTTCCCCGCGCGCCGTCTCCGTCGCCGCCCCCAGCCGCCCTCCTCCGCCTCGCCTGTGCGCACGAGCCACGCCCCCGCGCCTCACCACCCCTCGCGGCCGCGCACCGCCGGCGCCGCTCTCTTCCCCATTTGGGTTCATCTTCCCCAATCGTATCCCCAAGGAAGAATAAGGTGAGTTTTCATTTTTTAATTGTAAAAATTTTAGAACTTTCTTGTATAGTTTCTATAATTACGGAATGGTCCCTGTACATGTTTTTGATGTAAATATTGTTTTCTGAGTTTGCATCGATACCCCTATGTTTGTTTGTTGATTTGGACACCTATTATGCATCTTTATATCAATGAAAAATGCTATTGTGATGAGCAACTAATTGTCTACACTCTGACTATTTATTTATATTTTTGTGAGTTGTGGGTAATTTATTAAAAATGTTTAACTAAAAATATTGCATATTTTACCCAATCAGTGTTCTTAAAATTATATATCACACACGGTTGCTCTAAAAATTCCACAAAAATTATATGTGATGCCTTAAGGTTGATTAACTTGCTGTCTAAATTTCACCCAAAATGGAGTTGTCTTGTGCCTGAAATAATTTGTAGAGTAAATTTAGTGTTTGATTTTTAATTAAATCCACATATATCCTTTTTGCGCAATTTTAATTCTCCTGGATTCTACATGAAAATATCTATTTGAGATAAATTGCTCTTTGACTAATTTGATAATGTGGATTTATTAGAAATTATTTACCCACTGTCACTCTGTTTGCACTAAAAAATACATAAAAAATTCATATTTTGTCAAAAAAATTCCAAAAATATTACTGTACCTTCCTTCCATCATGTTTTCATTTCAGTACATTTTTCATAATTTTTGCTTACTGTTTGTGTGAAAAATTGCGAAAATACCCATAAAAAGTGGGCATTTTTCATTATTGCATTTTAACCCTGAAAATTCTAAAAAAATATGTTTTGCATTCATCATTGGATTAAGTTTACTGGAAAAATATAATTTGGCTAAATTGGATTAATTTCTCATTAAAATTAATTTGGCTAAGTTGTATGCTTTCTTATTAACTTGATTCAACCGCATCTTGCATTAGCATTTCATTCTGCATAAAAAAATATAAAAAAACCGCATTGGAAATCTAGAACTTAATTTTCAAATTATCCCCGAAGTTGTTCCTTTGCCTCCCTGTGTTCGACCCCGGACTTGCCCGGGATATAAATTAAGCCGAGACACTCTTCACGGAGATTTTCTCTCGGTTCTGACTAAATCGCTAAGTACACGTGCTACAACGTGACCAAATTAAACATCGTATTTAGCGACTCGTCAGATGGCGCCGTTGCCAGGGAGGCAAACGGCTTAGGGATTAATTTAAAAATTTAGATTTAGATTTTCAATTACTCGGGTAGTCTGAACCCCGAGCCACTTGTAGTTATTCCATTTTCTTCTTAATTATTTCTCTTCGTATTTTTGTATATTTTGTTGTTTATCTCTCTAATATAAATCTCATGTTCCTTGCGAGGTCCCGGTGGACTTGGAGTGCATCGGAGGTCGACAGACGCGACGCGCGTCGACTGCTGAAGAGCGAGGAGACTTCATTTATTTTCGAGAGAAAATTTTGTAAATTGTTGTAATTATTTTGCTTTGCTCATTTATAGCGGCTCTTGTTTGAGAGCTCGCGTGTGTAAAAAAGACTTGGACATTATTTATGGTGTGTCGAGACCTATTTCACTCTCCGGTGAGGGTGGGGCTCGACTTAAGTGGTGAATTTAAGGATTAGGCACACGATAGTTTATATTCAAATTTGTTTGTGCCATCGTAATTTGGGCCACACATATCTTAGAAGATTCACATATCTTATAAGATTCATAATGAGACGCACATAGACACGTACTACTTAGCTCAAAATCAAATCAATTCTTCCCCGCTAATAGTATACTGTTTAGGTGCGGTTTTCTCGATCTGCATGCATTTAATGTAATATTTATAAATTCAGTTTTGCATAATGCATGGAGAGTGTTGGGATTCACTGTAAGTATATCTTCTTCTGAGCATGCATCATAGTTTCTCGTTTGCATTCTGATTTCCGATTCCCCTCTTGTTTTATAACTTAAGGTCAAAAGGAAATTGGGACTGAACGGTAGACGTGCTTGTGTGGTCACATAAATTTCAAGTGATAACCTAACTCTAAAATTGGGACTGAATTGAGCATGTCGATTTAATTAATTGGAATAAAAAGAACCCCTGTTCTCGGGTGCATAAAGCCCTCATTGTTTGTTTTACTTGCAAGTGAGAGAGAGACAACCCTAGGATAGAGCCAAGTCTGGATTTCTTACTTACTACTGGTTCTTTGAACCGGGTCAGTCTGTAGGAAAATACAGACACCTAACAGCTCATTAATCTTTCCAAGATTGTATTTCTCACCAACTAAAATTGACAAGATAATTCGGCCGAACTCTTACGGTCATCATGTGTTGAGTTGGTGAAAATGAGGGTTTGAATTGCGTTTGTATTGTGTGAGTTTACTCCGCACATTTACGTGCACCGTAGAACTAGCACCTTATTGAAATATCGTGTTCTAAATCAGTTCTTTGACATCGAAGATGACTGACCGGGGGGATAATTATTCGGACATTTGCGAATCTCCCGTTGAACCCTCCAAGAAGTATGTCTTCACAGGTCCATGTGCAACGTGGTCCAACTTGGACTCATGACCCTCTTAAGCCCAGGATCACTCACTTTCAGGATGGTTACTGTCAAACCATTCCCCTTCCTCTCTTCCCACCTCACCGAGGAAGATCTTCGCCTCGATGAGAATACCTTGATTCATAAATCCTCTTCTAACCAAGCACACCTTGCTGACGTAGGACCTAAAGAAGACACAAGAAAAATGCCTCCAAAGAAGAAAGACGATGAAGAAGAGAATCAGGAAGACCCAATGAGAATGATACTAGCCAGATTAGCTGCATCTGAGCAGCAACATGCACTTCTCAGAGCTCAGTTAAGACAGTTGAATGTTGGGGCCCAACCACCAATGGATGCGGCGTATAACCCTGGACAATATCAAATTCGGAACTACTTGAGTCCGGCCGAACCCGAGGTTGATTTTGAATTAAAGCCGCATTTTCTGAACCTGTTGCCACACTTTGATGGGAATGCTTCTGAGGAACCATATGCATTCCTAAGGGACTTTGAGCTCATCTGCGCTAACCTCAAACATCAAAATGTTAGCCAGGATTATATTAGGCTCAAAACCCTTCCATTTTCCTTGGGTGGCAAAGCTGATTACTGGGTATAGAATCTTGGGATCGTCGTCACCACATATGCCTAGTTCAAGGACCTGTTTTTGAAGAAGTTCTACCCTTTGAGTAGAACTAACATGATGAGGACGCGCATTACGAGTTTTTCCCAATTACCCCATGAAGCTTTTTGTGATGCTTGGGAAAGATTCAAGGACATCCTATAGAAGTGTCCTTGTCATGGACTAGATGATAACATCTTGGTCCAGTCATTCTTTACTGGTCTCAACCCTGAGATGCAGGGTTTAGTGAGTGCTGCCTGTGGAGGCATCTATACATCACGAGTAGCGGATACCGTCTGGAGGGTATTCGAGCAGATGGCTGAAACTAGCCGCTCACAGATGGCCAGCAGGGCCTATATACCATCCCCCAGTTCACTCTCACTTGGAGGGGGAAAATCAGTTGTAGTCGATCTCTCTCAAGACGTGATCCCTATTATGGGACTCCTTGCTGACAAGCTCACTGTAGTTGAAAGGATCGACAGGAGGATTGATGAGTTAGACCGGAGTGTCTCCAAGATTCCAAAACAAATGGAGGAGTTGACTGAGAAGGTATCTAAGATAAAGATACCTGCCGTGACTGCACCATCTGCTCCCGTATACCGAGTTCACCATGTTCAGGAGCAGTTGGTATCAGGGCAACCCCAGCCGTGGGAGCTGGACCAATCCTACACCCACTCTTTCCAGCAGCCACCTCCATTACCAGAGACAGTCCAGGAGGAGACTCCACCGGTTTGGGAGGTGAATGGAGTATGGTATACTCAGGACCCTGCCAGGCAGGGAAGTACGGGAGACCGACAGACCTACCAGCGTCCCCCGACCTTTCACAACACCGCATTCACCTCCCCACCACCTCCTTCACAGCAGAGCCCTGGATTCCAGCCACCCCAGCAGTAGAGGCAGCAGTACCAGCAGTATGGCGGACAGGGCCATTACCAGACGGACCAGCAGGGTCCGCAACCCCAGCAGCAACAGAGGAAGTACTCTGGCCAGCAGGGCCAGTCTTCCCGTTCTTCTTCCCAGTCTTATCCACTTCCTTCTTCGTCTATACCCATGGACATTCAACAGCAGATACTCGACGAGCTCCGTTCCTACAGGAACGAGATTCATGACTTACGGGTGGATGTCAACCGCCTGTCCAGATGGCGAGACGAGCAGACTGCACCCTCTACCTCTATCCCAGCCCAAGTTCAGGCTAACCCCAATAGCCTGAACAGATCTAGTTCTCAACAGCACTTTGGTCAGGTATACTATTCAACATCTCCTAGATCTGAACATGAGATTCTTTCGTGTGACGAGGCTAACGACATGTCACTCAGGAGCGGAAGGACCGTGACCGTACCTGACCGGGCGAGGGATACGAGGAGGGGCATCTCTGAAGCTCTACCTGAGGAGTCTTCAGAGGACGAGGAGGAGAGGCATCATATTTCGGAGCCCCATCAACATCATTCGAGGATTTCTACTCAGGGAGCCGAGAGGAGAAGGAGAGTACGTATGCAGCATCGGCAACATGGATACACTTCTGAGTCTACGGAGGACCTTGCATCTCCGGTTGTGGCTGATACCACTCCAGCTTCTATTCCACAACCTGTAGTAGATAGTTTTCATTTCGATCCCATGTTGCATCAAAAAGATTCATGTATGAAGAACTCTGTTTCCATTAATGCCAAGAATGATCTTTTAGTTCATGATTCAGACTCTTCATCTTCTGTTTCTCTAGCTTCCATCCCTTTCCCCCGTGCTCTTACGGCAGGAAAGCGCATAAAAAAGATTCAGAAAGATGACCCCGATATGGCACGGTTTTGTAAAGAAAATATCACAGTTAAAGTGCCATTTGATGAATATGTGGCTAATCATCCTGCATTCCAAAAGTACCTTAAGGTGAGATGCACACCTACAAGGGTTAGCAGGAAGAAAGATAATCAAAATATAAAGACATGTCTTATCAGTAGCCACAACCCATTGTCTCAAGAATCAGATTTTGACAAAGAAAAAAAGAGACATGGGTGCTCACTATGTGGAGAGTCATTGACAATATTGCGTTTGCACGCACACTCTTATATAACGGTTCTTCGATTAACTTACTTCCCTTAGCACTATATCAGAAATTAGAGTTGGGACCACTTCGCAAATCTAGAGCTTTACTCCAATTTGCAGATCGTTCAGTGAAGAGACCTAAGGGAGAAGTGAAGAACGTCGTTATTTCGATTGAGGGGTAGAACTATAAGGTTGACTTCACAGTCTTGGACATGGAGACCCCCAATCATTGGAGAGAATCTCAGATCATTCTCGCACGACCCTTCCTTAAGACCGCAGGTGCAACTTTCGATTATGGTACGGGAATGATGAAGTTTCATTCTCCAGGCGGAGAAGTGAACCTTGAGATGAAGCAAACCAAGTGTCAGCGACCCGATTCAGAGAGTAGCACAGAGTAGTCATCTTCAGAGGCAGATTGCAGTTTGATTAGCACAGTCGGGATTTGGGGATAGATTCCTTCAGAACAGAACGAGTCCCTTTCATATGGAAAGGGTATAGTGGATGATGCAGTTTGCCAGGTGTTGTCTGATCTTGTGAGAGATGCATCTACCTATTCCCATGATGACACAGAGATCCATCTGGATCTGTCAGTTCAATCCCCTTCGGAACGATCATGGGATATAGGTGATGAGTCGGACGCGCATTTGGCCGAACTACCGCGTTTCTTTGGCGATCCGACTCCCTTTACTTCTGAGTTGGTGACGAGTACTACTCAGCTTAGCCCACCGTCATGCAACACGGAACCAGATTCAGATTCAGTTCAACCAGATTTGCTTGATGATACCACATTGCCAAAACTGAAATCACTACCTCCTACACTCAAGTATGCCTTTCTTGCGGGATCCAAAGAGAGATATCCTGTCATCATTAGCTCAGACTTGACTTTAGAACAGGAGTCTAGGTTGTTAGAGGTCTTAGAGAGGAACCGCAAAGTAATAGGTTGGATAGTGTCGGATCTCATGGGCATCAATCCTGCTCTCTGCTCGCACCATATTTTTACTGAGGATAATGTGAGACCTTCCCGTGAGTTCCAAAGGAGACTTAACCCCAATCTACGGGAAGTAGTGAAGAAAGAAATTGAGAAATGGTGCAAAGCAGGGTTTATATACCCTATTTCTGACTCCAAGTGGGTGGCCCCGCTTCATGTTGTCTCGAAGAAGTCGGGAATTCAGATGGTCACCAACGAGGAGGGGGTAGAGATCGCGACACGAGTACCTACGTCGTGGCGTGTCTGTGTTTACTATAGGCGCTTAATTGTCGCGACCAAGAAAGATCACTTTCCCTTGCCTTTTATTGATCAGATCTTGGAGAGACTCGCAGGGAAAGAGTTCTTCTATTTTCTTGATGGGTACTCAGGCTACAACCATGTGGCCATAGCCCCCGAGGACCAGGAAAACACCACATTCACATGTCCATTCGGTACTTATGCTTTCAGGCGCATGCCATTCGGGCTCTGCAATGCCCCGAGCATATTTCAGCGGTGCATGATAGCCATATTTGTCGAGATGGTGGGAGATTTCCTGGAAGTTTTCATGGATGACTTCCCGGTCCATGATGATTCTTTTGATACATGTTTAGCGCACTTAGATCGAGTCCTCACGAGGTGTAGAGAGGTGAATCTGGTACTCTCCTGGGAGAAGAGTCAATTTATGGTGACGGAGGGTATCGTGTTGGGGCATGCCATCTCCAAAAGGGGAATGGAGGTTGACCCTACCAAGGTGGAGGTGATCAAGAAACTCGATCCACCTACCAATGTGAAATCAGTGCGGTCATTCTTAGGGCATATTGGATTCTATAGAAGATTCATTCAGGATTTTTCAAATATCGCCCGCCCACTGACTGAGCTCTTAGGGAAAGACACAGAGTTCATTGTAGATCACAGGTGTCTGGAGGCCTTTGAGCTCTTGAAGAGGAAGATTTGTACCTCGCCTATCCTACAAGCTCCTGACTGGTCTCTCCCCTTTGAGATCATGACCGATGCTTCAGATTTTGCTATAGGAGATGTGTTAGGACAGCGGCGAGAGGGGATTCCGTTTGCAATTCATTATGCGAGCAAAGTTTTAGATCCTACACAGAAGAATTATGCAGTGATTGAAAAGGAAATGCTCGCGGTAGTATGGGCCCTCGAGAAGTTCAGATCATATATTTTGGGCTCAAAGGTGACAATTTACACAGATCACACAGCCATTCGATACTTAATGGAAAAGAAGGATGCGAAGGCGCGTCTTCTTAGGTGGATTTTACTCCTCCAGGAATTTGATTTGGAGATAAAAGATAAACGTGGAGTGAAGAATGTTGTGGCTGATCACCTTTCTCGGATTGAACTTAAGGATTCTCCTGATTATGAGCGGATTAGAGAGACCTTCCCAGATGAGTCAATTTGTGTTATTGACTCACTCCCGTGGTATGCCAACATGGTGAACTATCTTGTCTCCAAGCAGGTTCCCCATGGTTGGACTAGGAGCAGCATTGATCGACTGAAGTCGGATTCGAGGAGATACCACTGGGACGATCCTTTCCTTTTCTTCGAAGGACCGGATTGTGTTTGGAGAAGGTGTATTCCTCAGGAGGAATACCAGAGTGTCCTCACATATTGTCATTCACTTGAGGCTGGAGGACACCACTCGGGAAAGAGAACCGCTCACAAAGTACTTCAATGTGGATTGTATTGGTCGACCTTGTTTAGAGATGCTATTGATTTTGTACGGTCATGCCCTATCTGTCAAAGGATGGGAGGGACAGTTGGACAGAGAGATGAGATACCCATGCAACCGATGATTATTTGTGATGTTTTTGATGCATGGGGCATAGATTTTATGGGTCCCTTTCCCAACAGCCAAGGACATGAGTACATATTGTTGGCGGTTGACTATTTATCCAGGTGGGTGGAGGCTATCCCAAACCGAACCGCAGACAGCAAGACTGTCTGTAAGTTTGTGAGAGACCATATCATTGCTAGGTTCGGGGTGCCAAAATTCTTGATATCTGATGGGGGTAGCCATTTTGTGAACCGAGATATGAGATCTTTAGCTAAGGACTATGGATTTGAGCATAGAGTTACTAGTCCTTACCACCCACAGTCCAATGGCATGGCAGAGGTTTCAAACAGAGAGGTGAAGAGTATTTTGCAGAAATTGGTTCATCCCGATAGGAAGAACTGGTCTTAGCTCTTGGACCAAGTTCTGCGGGCCTATATGACAGCCTACAAGACACCATTGGGTACTTCACCATTTAGAATGATCCATGGCAAGCCATGCCATTTGCCCGCAGAATTGATTCATAAATCCGAATGGGCAATTAAGAAGATTAATTGGAGTTGTCACCTAGGGAAACTTTGTCGAGACTTGAACTTGAACGAGCTCGTGGAAATCCGAAACAGGGCATATGACAACAATTTGATTTATAAGGACAAAGTAAAGAGATGGCATGATCAGCACATTAGGTGCAAAGACTTTGTCCCTGGACAAAAGGTATGGTTGTTCAATGCAGGTTGAAGATGTTCCATGGGAAACTCAAATCTAAATGGACGGGTCCCTTTGTTGTTAAGAAAGTGCACGAGAATGGAAGTGTATAGATAGCTGATCTCACAGATGGTGCACAGTCTCATGTGGTAAATGGACAACTGTTGAAGCATTTTGTTGATTCAAAAGAGCAGTTAGTCCAAGTCGAGGTCATCAACTTCATGCAGAGCGAGCACAGAGCAGATACATCATATTACTCATCATGAAGATGCAGCTTCAAGATTCAACATCTTAGAAGATTCATTCCTCTTGTACATTCACCCTTCTTTGTATATTCTCCAGATCACATCGGTTCTTACACTTACTCTTGTACTATACTTAGGCTTACCAAGAGCCTAAGTATAGGGGGAGCCGATGCCCACCGTGTGTACATACTCATCCATTTCTCTTCTTGACCTCGTCCGCCCCATTTTTGCTCTTCTTCTACACTTAGGCTGTCCAGAGCCTAAGTATAGGAGGGGGGAGGGGCGGATCGACTTCTATACTATTTATTATTTTAGCTATCCTACGCTTAGCACGAGCTATGTCTTTTTCTCGCTTCTTGTGCCATGAGGACATAGCACATGCTAAGTATAGGGGGCGTGTATATATTACATATATACTTTACCCATAGCTCGTACTTTCACGTATTTTTGTATATATTATACAATAATCATGGGGTGGATAAAAAACTTTTTCAAAAAAAATCTCTTAAAAAAACGTTTCAAAAAAATGTTTTTTTTGTTCTCTTTTCTTATTTGCTCTAAATTTTTTCCTTTGTTATTTATCTATATTTTTCAAAAAAAAATAAAGAAAAAAAACTTTTCAAAAAAAAAAATCCTCTAAAAAAACTTTTTCACAAAGAAAATCCTTTTCTTATCTACATACCTTTTCGAAAAAAAGCTCTTGAACAAAAAGAGAGAAAAATTTTTCTAACAAAAAAAACTTCTTTGCCTTTGTTTGTCAAAAAAAAACTTTTTGAAAAAAAAATTTCTAAAAAAAAATTATTAAAAAAACCAACTAAAAAAACTAACTAATAAGTTGGTTTAATCCCTGACACATTCACTTTCACACAGGACTAGTTATGTTCAAGAACACTTGGTTTATGAGCTCTTGAGATTTTGAGTTAACCAGCCTTAGTCATTAGGGTCTTGGACTTAATTATTCACATTTCTCTAGTTTGAAAGATTTGTGTGCTATATTGCATGCTTAGTCTCTACCTTAAGAATATGATCAGCACCTCACATACACGACTGCAGTTATGATGAGACGAGTTGAAATTTCACCTGAGGAGCTGGGATGGGGGATTTGAGTTTGGACTTGATTTAATGATGCTCGAGGATGGGATAAAATCAATGAAGGTTTCATGAAACCTGAGTGTCAGCATCTTTAGCCAGTATGAGAACATGGTTCTTGTACTATCTCTTGACATTTACCTATGTGCCAGGGTGTGATAAAATAAAAAATGTTGATCAGTGTGCGCCAACTCTTGGTAAAAGCAGTGGAGCTAGCCAAAATACTACAAAGCAATGAAATGTCAAAGAAAAGCTCTTATTCCACAAAGTCAATTATCAAAAGAGCTTCCACCAAAGGTGAGCGCTCCCAACCATTTCAAAAGTGTCCACTTGGACCACCGCTATTAGGACCAGGAGTCGGGCTTGCACCAAAAAAGGGCTCTGCATCGTAAATGCTACAAGTCTGGGTGTAGAAGGTATAATAGATACTCAAAAAAGGCACACCCCGGTGTACTCCCAGGAAAACAAGTGCAGACGGCTCCAACTTCTCTTGACGGACGCACTGATCAACACCAAAAAAATGTATTGCATAAAAGGCACTAGAGAGAACCCTTGTTCCAATGAGAGGGAGAGAAGAAATGACACAATCCTATGCTCTCCATCAGCTGGTCTTCCATCTACACTTTCAAGTCTGACAACTAAAGAGACGGTGGATTGGATGCAAGAAATGATTTATTCCCTAGTGTTGAGGATCGGGTCCTTAGGAGAGTCTCTTGGACTGGAACCTTGGGTGACGTTGTGACTCTACTCTTGTAACTGCAGTCAACACTTAAAGTCATATCCCTACTATATATATATACAAAGAGAGTCTGATGATTAGGGAAATTGGATACCTTTTGACTAGAGCTTGGTTCAGTTTAGAATTTTAGGATCTCTAAAGCTGAGAGTTTTTGAACGGATCAAGTCTTGTATTCACATGCACAGTCAGGGGTCAATCCAACTTATTTAATCTTTGTTTGCTCGAGGACTAGCAAAGTTTAAGTATAGGGGGGTGATGAATCCACGATTCATCATCTCAATATCTTGATCTTAGCAAAATCCCCGAGTAAAATTCCAGAAAAATGTACATAAATTCATTAAATTAACAAAATATCTCTTGTAAATAAAACACACTAATTATTGTATATTAGATTGTACAAAATAAATTACACATAAAAAGCCGCAAAAATAAAGGAGTTCTATACATGTAAATAGCCCAAAACTTCATGTTTTTTTTAATAATTTCATTTCAACTCCTTTTTGGCTAATTCTTTCTCCAACATGTTCATATCAATGTATATAAAAATACAAAAATACAAAACAAAATTTACCTCAAACAAATGCTCCTAGATCCCAAAGGGAAAAAAGCCGTAAAAACCAACTTCCAAGCCAAATTCCTGCTCCGTATGAACTCCAAATTCACCAAACTCACTTTTAAAGTTCAAGTTAGAAAATTATCTATCCAGCGGAAGTGGTTTCATTAAAATCGGAGCTCATTTGCAAAAGTTGGGTTTTGGGACCTAGATGTACATTGTATATTATGTATATATTCATTCCTTCTTCATTTTTTATTTTATCTTTTCTAATTATTAAAATACAAAAATATCATGATTGTGTTGTATTTTGATTGTAGTATTTTATTGTATTTTTCCGTTGTAAATATCTCTTATTAAAAAGACAAAAAAGTACATATTCGAAAAGTAAAAAATGTGTACTTGTTGTTTGTCTTCCCTTGCAAATTCTCCACTATTTATTTTCTTCTTTTTTTATTCTATTGTAACTAAAGTAGCCAACTTTATTTCATTTATTTATTTAATTTCCATTCTCTACAATAACCACCAATTCAACTCCATTATTCCATCATTTTTTCCAACTTCCCATTCAACTCCATTAATAATCCAACTTCCCATTCAACTCCACCACCTTAATAACTTCTCATGTATCATCTATATATACATCCCATCCTCCTCAATTTGCCTTTGATCCATCTTTATGTGAGGAGAGCCTAGTTCCCAGAGTTGAATCGGTGACAGCGATACAACCGTGGTCGAGCGACGACAACCCTCTCTCCATTGAGATCTGTTGGCTTTTTGGCCAACATCGCAGCCGCAACCACGCGCTGCTCGAGCTCATCGCTCACCGGCGATTTGAGCGAAGACCGTGCTCTCGTGAGCACATCATAGGCGACTGTCCATCTTAGGTAATTTTGGTGTCATCTTATCATTTTTTTATCTTTGCAATATTTATTTCAATCCATCACATTACCCACATTTGTTAGACATCATCCATCTCCATCATTCTTTTCACCATCCCCTTTACCTCTGTTGTAAATATCAACATTTGTTTCCTGTTTAAAAAAATTTTAAAAAAATTAAGAAACCCCTTTATACAGCAGTAAATTAAAAAAAATAAAAAAAAACACCACGCGCAACAGCGACGCCGACCCCCCCCAGAAGCCGCCGGCCACCGCCTGCAGCACCCCACCGCGCGCGCGGCCCCAGCCGCCCGCGCCCCCTTCGCGGCCGCGCCGCCAACACCGACCGCGCCGCCGACCTCGCGGCGCCGCCGCCCCCAGCCGATCAATCCCCGCCATCCAAGGACCAACTCTGCCGCGTCTTCCCCGCACGCCGTCTCCGTCGCCGCCCCCCAGCCGCCCTCCTCCGCCTCGCCTGTGCGCACGAGCCACGCCCCCGCGCCTCACCACCCCTCGCGGCCGCGCACCGCCGGCGCCGCTCTCTTCCCCATTTGGGTTCATCTTCCCCAATCGTATCCCTAAGGAAGAAGAAGGTGAGTTTTCATTTTTTTTAATTGTAAAAATTTTAGAACTTTCTTGTACAGTTTCTATAATTACGGAATGGTCCCTGTACATGTTTTTGATGTAAATATTGTTTTCTGAGTTTGCATCGATACCCCTATGTTTGTATGTTGATTTGGACACCTGTTATGCATCTTTATATTTAATGAAAAATGCTATTGTGATGAGCAACTAATTGTCTACACTCTGACTATTTATTTATATTTTTGTGAGTTGTGGGTAATTTATTAAAAATGTTTAACTGAAAATATTGCATATTTTACCCAATCAGTGTTCTTAAAATTATATATCACACACGGTTGCTCTAAAAATTCCACAAAAATTATATGTGATGCCCTAAGGATTGTTTAACGTACGGTCAAAATTTCATCCAAAATGGAATTGTCTTGTGCCTGAAATAATTTGTAGAGTAAATTTAGTGTTTGATTTTTAATTAAATCCACGTATATCCTTTTTGCGCAATTTTAATTCTCCTGGATTCTACATGAAAATATATATTTGAGATAAATTACTCTCTGACTAATTTGATAATGTGGATTTATTAGATATTATTTACCCACTGTCACTCTGTTTGCACTAAAAAATACATAAAAAATTCATATTTTGTCAAAAAATTCCAAAAATATTACTGTAGCTTCCTATCATCACGTTTTCATTTTAGTATATTTTTCATAATTTTTGCTTACTGTTTGTGTGAAAAATTGCGAAAATACCCATAAAAAGTGTGCATTTTTCATTATTGCATTTTAACCTTGAAAATTCTAAAAAAATATGTTTTGCATTCATCATTGGATTAAGTTTACTGGAAAAATATAATTTGGCTAAATTGGATTAATTTCTCATTAAAATTAATTTGGCTAAGTTGTATGCTTTATTATTAACTTGATTCAACCGCATCTTGCATTAGCATTTCATTCTGCATAAAAAATATAAAAAAACCGCATTGGAAATCTAGAACTTAATTTTCAAATTATCCCCGAAGTTGTTCCTTTGCCTCCCTGTATTTGACCCCGTACTTGCCCGGGATATAAATTAAGCCGAGACACTCTTCACGGAGATTTTCTCTCGGTTCTGACTAAATCGCTAAGTACACGTGCTACAACGTGACCAAATTAAACATCGTATTTAGCGACTCGTCAAAGGTGCATTCCTCAAGAAGAGCAGCATAGCATCCTCACCTACTGCCACAAGCTTGAGCCAGGAGGACATCATTCTGGGAGAAGGACATCACATAAGGTGCTCCAATTCGGCCTTTGGTGGCCTACTCTCTTCAAGGATTCAGATGAACTCGTGAAGAGATGTACTGACTGTCAGAAAATGGGTACTTGCGGACAGAGAGACATGATGCCCATGCATCCCATTCACTTTTGTGAGGTTTTTGATGCATGGGGGATTGATTTCATGGGCCCATTTCTTAAGAGTCAGGGGTTTGAGCACATTTTGCTCGCTGTGGATTATGTTAGCCGATGGTTGAGGCCATTCCAGCCCGAGCCACAGATGCTAAAACCGTATGTCACTTTCTGAGGACAAATATTATTTCACGGTTCGGGGTACCTAGAGTTCTGATTTCAAACGGGGGTCTCATTTCATTAATGATAAAGTTCAGACCCTTGCAGATGAGTTCGGCATTGACCATCGTGTTGCCACGCCGTATCACCCTCAGACTAATGGTCTTGCCGAAGTATCGAATAGGGAGATCAAGACTATCTTACAGAAGGTTGTCCATCCAGATCGAAAAGATTGGTCACAGCTTTTGGACTCAGTTTTGTGGACCTATCAGACCTCCTTCAAAAATCCATTAGGGACATCTCTCTTTCGCCTCGTCTATGGCAAGCCGTGCCATCTGCCAGTGGAAATCAAGCATAAGTCATTATGGGCAGTTACCGAGTTACTGTTAGATCCCGAGAGTATAGGAGAACAGAGGAGAGCAGAGTTGGCAGCCCAGGAGGAGTTGAGAGATACAACCTTTTCTAGCAGCCTACAGTACAAGGAAAAAGTGAAGACATGGCATGATTCTCATATCAGTCATAAACAGTTTGAGCCTGATCAGCATGTATGGTTGTTTGATTCCAGGCTGATGTTATTTCCAGGGAAATTACAGAGTAAGTGGAAAGGCCCGTATGTGGTCAGGAAGGTACATGACAATGGTAGCATTGACATATCCAAGCCGTCATCTTCCTCTACATTTCGTGTCAACGGTCAGCGTCTGAAGCTATATCTAGGCCATGATCCTCTCACCGTTGACGTTTCCCCATCCTTCTGGTATGAGATGTGTTCTTCGACTCGGATCATTTGCATCTCATACATGGTTATAACTTCCATCTTCCGGTGTATAGATCCATCTGTTGATATCTTTTTCATTTCTTCTTCTTTTCTTCTTTTCCTGTTCTATCCTCTGTATCTATCAAAAAGGTGTCGCCCCTTGTAGACAGTTTTCTATACTTAGGACGTACTTTGTCCTAAGTATAGGGGGTGTGCACCCCGAGTTGTTCTATTCTTTTCGATCCTCTCCATTGCCTCCTCTTCTTGTCTATACTTAGGGGCATCTTACCCTAAGTATAGGGGGAGACAATCTGAGTACGATCTGTTCATTCCCACCCTTGACCCTCCCTGCTTTGTGTACAGTCTGCTATACTTAGGATTATTTGATCCTAAGTATAGGGGGGACGGTCAACTTCTCATTGGTTTATTCATTCATCTCTTATCTCTTTATTCTTTAGACTTTTCTATACTCAGTAGGAGTTATGTCTTCTTTTTTCTCTCCGATCTATGAGGACATAGCTCAAGCTAAGTATAGGGGGGTCGTATATACTGTGTATATACTTTAGCCATAACTCGTACTTTCATATTTTTACTAATAACTATGGCTATTTATACTGGTAAAATTCATTAAAAACCTTAATAAAAAGATGTTTCGCTCCTCAAATTCTTTTTATACTTACTGATTAATAAATCAGGTGAAAATATTTTTTGCAAAATGTTTGAAAAATAGTTTGAAAATCATTGTAAAAAATCTTTTGAAAACTATTTGGAAAACATTCTGTTACATGTTTTCAACATTTGTAAAAACATTCTGATTGTAAAATTATTTTCTTTGTGTGAAATAAAATGTTTGAAAAATGATTTGCAAATGGTTTAAAAAAATGGTTGAAAAAATATTTCAAAAATCTATATATACTATTTGAAAAACCTTTGCAAAATGATTTTCAAATGAGTGTACATGTTTGTAAAAACTGTTTGTAAAATTTATTCTGGACTATAGTTTTCAAAATTGTTTGAAAAGCTTGTATCAAATAAGTTTGAGGAATTTATACATCACACCAAAATTCACTATATATACTTATAAAATTGACCACCTACCCTGTAAATTCGTAAAATCCACTTCTTGTATATATAAGATACACTCCCTTGTAAATATTTGTACCTAGTTTTTATCCAAAATCTTTAGTTTGCAAAAATCCCAAAAACCTTTGCAAAACTTAAATCCAAAAACATATGAAAAACTTTTTTCAAAAATCTAAACAATGCATATGCATCATCTTTTCAAAAACCCATAAAAAGTTCAAAATCTTTGAAAATTGCATCACAAAAATACTTTCTGCATAGCATTTGCATAGCATTCACATTTTTCGGATTGAGTTTGATAGTTGAACGAGTCTAAGTAAAATCCGAAGATTGGAGCTTGGTTGGACCTTAAATCTACCTAATAAACAGGAACCATATAGGAACTGGGATTGAGATACTTCAGGTCTAGTTGACTTAATTCTTTGAGGATCACGGGACTCGGTTCAATGGATTCTTGACTGCCTAAGTAGAGTATTTCGGAGCACATGCACGACTCTTGTTGATAATGACCTAACTTGGACACCTGCACCTTTCACATGGCTCAACTCAGTTGGAGTGGTGGGGGGGGGGGGGGGTTGGATTTGCCAGTATGAGACGCACACAGGTGGAAATACTTGTCCTCCTCTAGGGAGGGAAGTGCACCCCAACCCGTCCAGTGATGATGAGTTTCGAGGATAGGAGATCATGGGTTGCAATAAAGCTTCAAAAGAGGGATAATCTACTGGCTCAAGAGGAAAAACTCCCTATGTAAATGCTGCTGTATATAGTATTAAAAAAATGCAAAAAGCAAAAACTCCAAAAAAGTGGACAAGCCTGTACAAAAATAAAAATGCCTGCCGGAGTGTACATGTCTAAAGTCAAATAAGCAAGCTTGAGCCTCAAAGTCAAATTAAGTGAGCCTGCAACTGGGTGACTTGACTACACTGGTCTTGCATCCTAGGATAGATAGCTACACTGGCTACCGTCCATTCTTCTCTTCACCCCCTCCTCTTGAGCTGGTTGCCACTTGAACTTAGAAGGGAATACCCTGCTCCTTCAGGAATGAGTTGTTGGATTGGGGAATCATTGGGTTGTCATATTGGAAAAGTCAGTCTCTTTGTCATTTCAGTTGGGGAGAGCCACTATCACTTACACTGTACGAGTGAGATTAATAGTCGTAAGGGTTTGCGTATGAGTTGAAATATTTCTGACCTGGCTATTAAGGAAACTTGAATAGAGTTTTGAGATTCTCAATGACTGTTAGATTTCAAATCCGGTTCTCATTAAGGTTCTGCCCGCACTAAATTTCAAAGGTCTAACTTAAGCTCCAAACTTTGATTTTGTGAAGACAAGTTTGATAATCAAATTTAATCTAACTTCTTCTTTTTCTTTTCTTTCTTTTTCTTTCTGCACTTATTGCATAAGTGTTTGCTAGAAACTAGCAAAAGTAAAGTATAAGGGGATGATGAAGCCACATTTCATCATCTTTATTTTATCATTTTGGCATCAAAAACCCTGGCAAATGCGTGTAAATACCCTTAATTCCCGCATCTTAACATTCATGCATGTGTATCTAAATAGTGTGTAAAATACTGTATTTAAAGCCAAAATTATAGAATAAATAAAAGAAAAGAAAAAGAATAAAATATTGCAAATATTTTATGACCCAAAATTCCGAGACCTAAGCATCTCGATGAATAGGTCGACAAGGAATAAAGTAGGGGGAGATAAGGGCCAAAATACAATAAAAATACCTTTTATCCAATTCATTCTTTATTCTTTTTTGGGACCTATTTTTGGTTCCGCTTTTTATACATCAAATAAATAAACTTTGTACATGAAATTTGTAGATAATTAAATAAAGAAAAATACAAAATTGATTTCATACAAAAATAATGTACAGATAAAAAGATATGATTTGAATAAGATTCCAGAACTCCAACTTCCCAGACCCATATCTTGCAAATAAAAACTCGAAATGTGCCAAACTCACTTTAATATAGTATAAAATAAACTATTTAATGAAGGTGGTTTCGTATTTTTCGGAGTTACGGTTTGAAAGTTGAGTTTTGGACCCTTATTGTATACTTGTACAGATTAAAATATTCATTTTATTTATTATTCATTATTTTTATAACTTTATATTTTTATAATTTTGTAAATATTATTTATAATATATATGTATATTAAAACTGGAATAAAAACCTAAATAATATACAAAATAAAATACTTGTATGTAATATACATAGGTATAATACATGTATACACACCTATATAAATAAGACTTCTATTTTATTTAGTGTATATACATCAGAAAAACAAAATAAAAAATATATTTAAGTGTATAAAAATACTTATAAATTTATAAAAAAATAAACATAAATAAATAAATTAAATATACAAAATAAAAATAAAATATTAAAATATATAGATAAAGATACCTATAAAGGGTATAAAAGGTAACTTGTAAATATATACCTCATAAAAATAAATAAAAACCACAATAAAATAATTTATAAAATAATAAACAATTTTCATTTAATAACCAAAAATTAATTAAATCATTTATTATTTTTATTGATTTTATAAGCCTTTTCCCCATACTTTTTCCTGGTTGGTCCACGTGGACAAACCAGGGGGCAGCAAGAGTTGACCTCTGGTCAACTCTCTGCCCAACGTCTGGGCTGTGTCAGAATGCATTTTTGACCCATTTTCTCGATTTTTTCGAGGGTGCGCCTTTCACCTTTTGGAGATGCAACCTTCACGACTTTTGATCCTTGTGCATCCCTTATACACGCCCTATGTTAATCTAGGGGATTGCGTCGCTGACCGCCTCAAGAATCCTCGTTCTTCACGCCCATTTTGCAACCCTTTCAAAATAACCCCCACTCCCTCCTTTGATCTTTAAACCATCTTTGGGCGCCTCAGACCTCCGGGTGCGGGTAGGAGGAGACTCCGGTGATAGGGGAGACTCCCTACACCCCCCGTTGAGGTGCGGCGAGGCTAGAAGATCGGCTCCACCACCTCCGGCCACTTTTGGCCGTTGAGGTCTGCCTTGGGTTTTTAACCCTTGAGGTTCTGTTTTTATCTTGTTTTTCTTTGCGTCTTTAGTTTGTTTTAGATATAGGATCTGAATCCGATCGTTACATCCGCATTTCATCCACTTGATCGCCACCCGCCATCCACCTCGTCGGAGCTTGCTCCGGCGAACCCCTATTCACACTATTGACCATCTGATCTACTCGTGCTCGCCTTGGGACCTCCTTCTGTCGTGTGTATTTTGTCTGCAGGCACCAGGTGCGAAGAGACCCTCCTGGGAAGGGTCGTTTTTGCGGGGACCGACCTTCCTGGAACCACCCTCCTTCACCGACGAAGCGGCGGCGCTCCGGCCGTTCCTTGGCCATTTTGAGGCCGCCGTCCAATCAAGGTAGCTTCCGGGATGCTGGAGGTACCTTCGGAAGGAAACATGCTGCTCTGTGCGTGAAGATTTTGGAGCCCCAAAGTCATCCCGGCGAGTTCATCGCCGCGTTCTTCCTTCACATCCCAGCACCGTACGATTCCACGCGTTCTTCCCACGGTCCAGCTGCCGTTAGATCAAGCCCGCATTGCAACCGTTGATCTCCTCATGGGATCTAATCTCAGGCGTCTGATCTAAAGGGGTATCACGACATCCCAAGCTGATACGTGGCAAGTGAATCTTCAGGCGCCGTTCGATCCGCGCACTTGGGTATTTTGCAAAGTTAGCCCTGCACGTTTTTGTAATTTATTAATTAACACTATAATATTTCATCTGCCTTTAAAACTTTTGTAGAATTTGCATTTAGACCTCTTAGTTTTGTAATATTACGACGAGGTCCCTGCCAGGTCACGTGCGTGGCACATGTGACTTGGCATTTTTACAGGAGACCCCTTGAGACATTTCATATCTGGCTTTAAACCTGAATCTTTTAATTGCAGTATTATATTTTTGGTACTTTTGCATTTAAGACCTTGTCGTTTTTGTAAATTACGTTGGTGCCCCTGCCAGGGGCGCGTGCGATGCACGTGGGTCTGGTGTTTTTGCAAGGGCACCCTTGCGGGTCTTGGAATTTATATTTGTTCCATTAAGTTGTTTATTCAGTATTATATTTTGAGTAAAAATTGCACTTTGGCCTCTGGATGTTTGTCTATTTACATATATGCCCTTGCCAGTAGTGTAGTTTCTTGATGTTATATCCATTTATTTCATGCATCTATAAAAGTGATAAAAATAACCAAAAAATTATCATAGGCTCCTGCTTGCTTTCTCATTCACACCATATTTTTGTATTGCATTTTTATTGCATTTTCATATTTATTAAAAATAAAAAACATGCATTTTCAGCACTGTTTGCATTAGAAAATCCATAAAAATTAGTAAAAGTTCTTGAAAAATTCCAAAAAAAATATATTTTGCTTATCTTATCATATTATAGTGTCAATCCAAGATCCACTAAAAATTTCAAAGTAAAACTCCTAAAAATTAGAAAACCTCTAAAAACTTCAAAAAAATCTAAAAAAATCTAGAAAAATCCTAAAAATATAAACTCAGTTTCAGTAGTTTCCTTATTCTATTGCCTTTATTTAATTAATTTGAGGAATTTTGGATACTATTTGCTAATTTTAATCCTCATTTTAGTCTCGGCCAGTAGCTTAGTTCACTGTTTTCTTGTAGTTCTCACTTTTAAAAATACCAAAAACATTTACAAAAATCTCCAAAAATTACAAAAACATCTTAAAAATATAAAAAGACCAAAAACATTTTATTCCCTGATTTTTGAGCATTTTTACCTATATATATCTCCTCTCTCTTATATACATATATTCTTTATATAGCTACACATGTATTAAAAGAAAAGGAAAATATAAAAAATACAAAATATAAAAAAATATAAAACCAGTAAATTCAAAATCAAAATATAAAAAGATAAAACCAAAATTTAAATAAAAAATAGAAAATAAAAACCCACAAAAAATAGCATACTTGTAGACACTTCATCACATCACATCTTTGGCATTTTGTTTGATCTATCTTGTTTGCTCCCTGAGTTCGACACTCTACATACTTGCACTATACACATTTCTTGTAGAGTTAAAATAAATTTGACTCCACATTTATTTCTCATTGTTTAATTGATTTGATTGTGGGTTCATTGTTGACTTTGATCGGGATTCATTGAGGGTCGTCACAGCGACTGTTGTCCCCGCCTTGTGTGAGACACATTTAGACCCTGTGAATTTCGGTAAAATCACTCATCCAACACCTCTAAATCTCTATTTCTATGTAAGGACCTACATTAAGAGGTCGGTCAGATGTCAACCTTTGGAGTAAGGATTGCCCTTTCCTTCTCAGACTGGTGATTTCTTCTTGATAATCACTTGACGGTATGGTTGAGTCCTCAATGTAACTCTTTAGATATTCAACCATGCATTAGTTTCTATGGTCCAACCTTTCGATCAATAATTGTATGACATCAAGATGGCCATAATACATAACCCTAATTATACTAAAGGATATATTATGCAAATATGTTATTCTTCATTTCATATCAAGGAATGATCTGCAATAACTTTTATTGCATAATGTCTCGCCGTGGGCTCACATATCCAACAATCTCACACTAGCCCAAAGAACTATGAATGGATTAATCTTTAAATACATACTCGTATACTAATAATAATCCATGTAGACAAATAGCCTGGTCAGCTGACTAGTCAATATATACCAAGAGATTATGCTAAGTCTTTTTACAGAATTATATATCCCTGGTAACAGTGCTCGCATCTAATGCGAATGTTGCATCTTATGCAACCTATACTCAATCTTATTAAAGCAATTACAATGGCTTGCATTTTGCTAGTTTTAGCCTTTTTGCACTATAACTCAACAATTATTACGACAAATAAAGGATTTCTATATCCTTATCAGAATAAACTTATTCCTGGAGATCTCTATCTCCTTAGACTGAGACATATTCTTAAGTCTTGTAAGGTATCTGTGCGTAAGACTTTTAGGTCGCTATCTACAAAGTCTTTAGCTATTTAAGATAAGACTTTAAGATCTCTATCTCTAAAGTCTTGTGTCTTTGAAGAAGTTATTATTACTACGATTAAGTGTTCTATCTCCATAATAGGATTGGTAATAGTTTACTACTCCCATTACATGGTAGACGTCCACCTTTTTGTACACATCTGGCATACACCAGGCTTCCCATAACTGATGCACAAAGGCATGCAACTTTAACATTCGCATCCTCAATACTTTGAGGTGTTATCCTTTTAGATACGTACCATATCTTATGGGAAAGAAACCTTTATTTGGAATTTCCCATGGGGGATCAATCCAAGGAGTACCCGAGATGCAACAATCCAAATGCCCTCTTTTCTTTACTTCTAATAAAATTTAGAACTAAGACTTAAGAGGTATCCTTAGGATCTTTTATCTCAAATGTATAGAATAATCGGATTATCAAACACTTATTATCATCCTTATATTATTTGTTAGAAAATAGAGAATGCATAAGCGTATCAGAAATAAAAGAGAAAAACTTGAAGAACACACGAGATTTTACATGGAAGTCTACTCCTTAAAAAGCAGGATGAAACCACAGGAGAAGACCTCAAAGGGCCATATGCTTCATTTATTTATCTCATCTGACTACCAGGGTATGGGGGTTTATATATAACCCCCACTGAGTCTCTAGATCTCCAAACCGGTAGATGTAAGACTAAACTTTGGATGGGGTAAATGGATTCCGGAGAGATCCATTTACCCACGTATAATATAAGTCACGCACAATATAATACTCCAACACTCCTCCTCAAGCTGAAGCATGCAATGCTCAGCTGGGACAAACAGAAAGAAAATTAACACACGCTACATGATACTGTAGACAATATCAACTCAACGCGCACAATTGTCGGCTGTTGTCGAGGACGTTGCTTCTCATGCCGTGCAGGTGAGGAGGACAACGGGCTGGAGTGTGAGTCAACTGAATCGCCTCGTCGGAGAGCATGTGCTCTGACTGCGTCTGTCAGAGTCACTGCAACTGAAATGAGTCTCCTCGCCGTAGTACTCTGACCCGCCACAATATGTGGACAACTGCACCATATCTGAAAAGGGTCAAACTGAAAAAGTTGTGGAGTGCAATCCTCATCGGAGTCAATGGTCACTGGAGAATGGAGTCCGAAAGTCTCATCGTCGGAGAACTGGGTCTCTCCCATCTTAGTCGGAGAATGGTCCTCTACTTTGGAGTCCCTATGAAACCACATGAAAATAGGGTGGAGCATGGGCCGGGCTCGGGTCCAGCCGAGCCCAGCCCAGCCCAGGCCCATTTACCAAATCGGTCCCACGGGCCGGGCCCAGGCCCGCTATTTTTCCAAGGACTGGGCCCAAGCCCGAGCCCAGCCCGACTTATGATGGGTCGGGCCTGGGTCGGGCTGGCCCATGAATGAATCCCGCATAAGTCAATGTTATTAATAGCCACGCTGAATGATGGAGTAGAGGGGTTTCCTAAGCATTTTGTAATTGCATTTTTTGGTTATCTTATGTTACAGTTTGATTTGTTGAAACTAACACAGTAGAACTATTTATTAATCGAAATACAAAAAAAGAGCCAAAAAAGGAGCAATTTCATACCGTTGTTGAAGTCTACCACTCTACCTGCGTATGCTTGTAAAATCCATTCTCCTTTAGATGTAGAGCAAAACTACAGAAACGATCAGAGCATTACATAAAATACTCGATGATAATCAATTACAAGCACCAAACACCCTTTAAAATATGAAATCTCAAAAAAACCAATGAATTTATAGCCATTTTTCCAAACAGCATTACCACAAGTTGTTTAATTGATCCTTGATGTGCTCCTAAAGAAAGATATGATAACAGAACGCAATGCAAATGAGAACAAATAAAATGCATGACAAACCACATGAAAAGTTAATTCTTAATCCAATTCCACGCATTCAAATCCAAAACATGGAAATCCAAATCCACAAATAGAAAGTCTCTGATAATGGACAAGAAGCTCATTGCTGTAAATAAAATGTCCTAAAGTTATGGATCACTACACTACTACAAACTTTTAATTAATCAGATTTTGCAATGAAAGTCCGCAATGCACATGCCCATGGTTCATGTGTCACCAAGTCTCAGCAATCTGCAAACTACCTGGAATGTAAAAACCAATTATCCATTTAGACAGAAACTGAAATAAAAATTTTGTAACAATACATACAAAAATAAATCTTACTTACAGAATTTTCACATTGATATGCCTGTAATGATGTCACTCTTGGATGGTTGGAAAAGGTACTGTTGTATTTAAAAAAAAGTCAATCCCTATGTAAAAAAATATAGATAAAATATGTAGATTAAAAATATTAATGTACCAGTGTCGCTCCTATCTTCATTTTCTTCTTTTTCATCATCATCATCATCATCATCATCATCATCATCATCTTCATCATCAGTTTCACCACTCTCTCGCTTTCCACATCGAATCCAATCTCCTGTACAAACTGGTGCCTCAACAGTCTTTGGATTAAGGCGACTCCTGAATGCATCAAGAACTCTACCTCCTGTGCTAAAAGCACTTTCTGAAGCAACATTGGATGCTGGTATGGCTAAAATATCTCGAGCCTTCTGTGATAATACACGATACTTGCTTGCATTAAGTTTCCACCATTGCAAAATATCAAAATGAGCATCAACGGAAATGAACGCTGAGTTATCATCCAAGTATAATTGGATCTCAGTTTTTCCGGACTCTAGAGAAGTATCCATCAAGAGCTTGTTCTTAAGAAATTTGCTCAATGTATCTTCCTTCTTGTTTGTTGAAGACATAATGACATTCTCCTGAGATAAAAAATTTGGAGTCAAAACCACTCCACCATGAGCATCTTTGAGCTTGGAAGCATATTCCTCATGCAACGAATGGAAGACCTCTTCAATATGGCTAACATATTATGTCACTTCAGCCTCTGAATAAATTTCTGAATATGAAAATCGTAACAAATCAAATTTGTATCTTGGATCTAAGATGTTTGCAATTGTCAATGGAAGCAATGCATCTTTATCATTCCAATACTTGTCAAATTTGGTGTACATCTTCATTGCCATGCTTCTAACTGTGATATCTTCATGTTTCTGGAGGGCCTTCAACTCTTTCTCAATCTCAAAAATTAAGCTGAAAAACATGTTAGATGTGGAATATTTTTGTCCAGACAAAATTTTTGTAGCAAGGTAAAAGCTTTCAAGAATCCCATGAATAATTTCCACCTTTTTCCACTGAACAACAGTAGGTACATCCAGTAGCTGAAAATCCCGACTCTTCATACAATTAAAAACCTTCTGATACAAAAGAGCCGAATGGAGCATTAAGTATGTAGAGTTCCATCTAGTGCTCACATCCAATTTTAAGCGACAGGAATACGCTCTTGCTCAGCAATGTCAAGGAATTCTTGATATCGATGGTTTGAGAATTTGATAGACTTGACAAGGCTACGTATTTTGATTATTGGCTCCTTTATCTCTGTCAAACCATCCTGGACAATCAAGTTCAATATATGTGCCCAACATCGCACACGAAAAAATCATCCATTCATCAATAAAGCATCAGTGGAAGAGAAATGATCAACCAAATTCCGAACAACGACATCATTAGTGGAGGCATTATCAGTAGTGAGAGTACACATCTTCACAATATTCTATTCATTCAGACGACTAACTAGCATATCTGCAATATTCTCTCCTGTATGGCGAGAGGCAATTGTTGAAAAACACAAAATCTTCTTATGCAATTTCCAATTACTGTCAATGAAGTGACCAGTAATCGACATGTAACCCAAATTCTGAATAGAGGACCACATATCTGTGGTAAGAGAAATGTGACTTCCTGTATTATTAATAATATTCATCAATTGGGTCTTTTCAGAACGATAAATCTTCATACAATCCCTCTCCAGTGTAAAGCGAGATAAGACCTTATACTTAGGTTGTAACCTCTCCATGAAAGAGCGAAAATTGGATACAAAACCGTCCGAAAAGGGAGTTCACCAGAAACAATCCATTTTGCAAATTCAAGCCTACATTGTTCTTGATCAAATTTCCAAGTTGAAATAGAACTGCCTTCATCAGAAGTGGAAACATTAAGCACAGTCTGCATTATAGATTCTTTCCAAAAATATAAGCATTTATTTTCTAAATGTCTAATCAAATGGCTTGTCACACTCTTGACATGGCATGAAAGAGTCTTCTTGCAATGGTTACATTTGCAGATTTCTTTCCCATCAACTACCCCAATCTTCGTTAGATGGTTCCAAACCCACGATTGTGATTGTCTAGGCCATTTAGTTCTAACTGGGACATCATCCTCTACATCTATCATTGTAGGATCATTTGCAACATCTTCAATTTGTTCATTCGACATCTACTAGACAAACAACATAGAAATAAGTGATGGATTCACATTCACACTATAATTCACATTCTAATTCACATTCTAATACACATTCAAATTCACGTTCACATTCTAATTCACATTCTATTTCTTAGAATTAATAAAAAATTTCAAGAGAGGGAGCGATATACCTCCTCCGTGCGCGTGATGAAAGACAACGAATTGGGAGGTGATGACGCAACCCGCGGCCGGTTGCTGGCCCGCTGGAAGGCAGAGAGGGTTTCCAGTCAGGCTGGAGGCTTAGATCCAGGGAGGGAGATGCGGCTGGGCTCACGCGGATGCAGGGGATGGAGATGTGGTGGCGTTCGCACGGCTGGAGGGGAGGGAGATGCGGGGGTACTGGAGAGGCGCATGGGGTTTTGCGGGCTGTGAGCGTGGACTGGGGAGGCCGAGAAGGTTGGAGGTGAGGTGCTCGCGAGGGGGGGGGGAGGGAAGGCTCGACGGAGCGGGCGGTCGGGCCGAGCAGGGGCGGCAGAGCAGGAGGTGGAGGCGCTCACGAGGGGAGTTGGGTGATGGGTGGGATGGGGAGGGAGGGGTAGCAGCGGGTGCAAATGAAATTAGGGCTGGGGGGGGGGGGGGCGCCTGGCGAGTAGCCTGCTATGAACCTAGTTAGGTTAGGGGGTGGGCCGTAGGCCTTGGGTCGGGCCGGCCGGTCGGGCCTGGATGTGGGCTTGAGGTTGGGCCGGTTGGCCGGGCCTGGATGTGGGCTTGAGGTCGGGCCGGCCCGTGGGCTAATGGGTTGGGCATTTGCAAGCCCGAGCCCGGCCCGACTTACTAAATGGGCCAATAAATCAGCCCAGGCCTGCACATTTACGTAGTGGGCTTGGGCCTGGGTTGGGCTTGTGCGGGCCGGGCAGCGGGCTGGGTCGGGCCGACCCGGACCCATGCTCCACCCTACATGAAAACCCTTGCCCACATGGCATAGGGAATGGTCCTCTACTCGGGAGCCCCTATGGCTCACATGAAAACTGATCGACACAAAAACAATAATGATGGGGACCACGGACAAAAGATGGACACATGTGCACATATGAAAAGACCGCATCCATGTGTATGTCTGAAACTGAAGACTCGAAAAATATCTGACATCGAATCTGAACAACTGATCATCTGTAGAGTCTGAAAACTGGCTGGTCTGGAGAATCTGACATCTGAATATGGAATCTGGATCCGACCTGTGACTCTACACAATACTCCCACTTTCTCCCATACTAGTCGAGATATATGTGATCGACTATGTTGGGCGAAGATAAGAAAATAGGGGAAAACATAAGACATCACATTTTCGGCTTTTCTCAATCAGAATTTTTTCTTAATTTTTTTAAATCAGCATCATTTTTTTAAGCCGTTCACCAAAATTTTTTTCCAAATTTTAAATCATTTTTTGGAAACAATTTTATTTTTTTAAAGTTGTATCCCCTTTTTTCTAAACGGCTTTTCTTTCTCACATTTTTTTAAAATATGCGTACAACTTTTCAATTGTACGTGCCTTTTTATTTATTTTATTTTTTAAAATCTCAACCTACAATGGACTCATTCTCTCTTATTTTTTTAATGTACATGCCTTTTACCCCTTACACTCTCCCTTGTTTTAAAATTCTAGAACCTTATTTATGGTTCTTGTTTCGAACCCTCTCTCAAAGACCACCTGCCCTGATGGGGGCCTTCTTCGATTTGGTGGTGCCTAGATATCATGGAGGGCTCCGCCTGGGATGCGGGAGAACATGCTGGAGGAGGGGCGCAAGGAGGATCGCCTGGAGGCTACGACACCTCTGCCTACGCGGCTGCACCGCCTGGGGGTTTTTCAAAGATGGGGTTGCGGGGGGTTGATGAATCCGTGATTCATCACTCTAAAAGTTGAAAATAAAGCTTTGTTCCTGAGTAATTAGATGTATGTTTCCCTTTATCATGCATAAATAGCATTCAAGCATGCATTCACAATACATGCATTTCAGCATTCATAATTGCATTAAAATAAGAAGCCAATTCATTTGTAAAATCCACTTGTAAAATATCCACAAATAATTCACCTAATTATTTGTATTTTACATCCCCTCTAAAATCAAATAACGCCTTCCTTATACTGTGTAGATTACTAGTTAATAATATAACGAAGAAGGCCAAAAATCCCTATTCTGTAAATTGCCCAATAAAGCCTCAAACCCAGTTGGAGAACCTGGATCTTAGAATGCCAATATCCACCCCATACAACCTCTGAACTAGGTCGACTCACCTTCAGCTCAATATATATCCAGAGACCTTTAAAATGAGACCAATTTCATTCAATTTGGAGCTCGTATGCAAAACTTGGGTTTTTGGACCCCTTTGTATACTATATATATTTGTACTCTTGTATTTTTGTATCGTATTTGACCTCATCTCCGTTTTTTGTCAACATGAAACTTGTAGATCTCATCGAGATCTACAACTTTCATGTTTTGAGTTTTTTCAAATTCGGCATCCTTCTCTCTCTAACTTCACTTTCATTCCCAGCCACTCAGAGCTGGCCACGTGGCACCCTCTGATTGCGCCACGCGGCCCGCTTCTTTGCGCGCCACACACCCTTCCATTTCCACCGTCCGATCACCTTTCCTCTCTTTTGATCGGGGCCATCCAAGTCGCAATGCTTCCCAGCCCTTCGATCAGGCCTTGGACTTCATTGGGACCGTTAGCCAGAGCCGCGTTCTCTATGCGCCACGTGGCTGCATCTACACCCTCCAATCTTCGCCATCAACACCCCATCCTGGCCATTCATCTCGCAACACATCACCACCCTTCGATCAAATCTAGATCCAATCTGGATCGCATGCTAGCGCGTCGTCCTGCGCTCTCCACGTGGCATGCCCGAAGCTGTTCTATGGATCCACCCTAGATCTAATCCCAAGCGTCCACCCGCGCCTCCATCAGGGCCGTTGGATCTCGCGATCCAACGGTCCAGGCGTCGTCTTCCACCTCCCGCAAGCCCCGCGCCCCATGTCACCCACCGTGCGCGAGGGCTACCCCCTTTCTATTTTGGGAGCCTCCGGCCACCCTCTTCGCCCCCCTTCACCACCACGACGTACGACACTCTTTCCTCATCCTCGCCAAAACCTTCGATCTCCATGAACACCCTCCACTTCGCTCCATGACGCCCACTAACTTCACCACTCTACCATCTATGCCGCCATCTCTAACCTATAAGTACTCCGCCTCTGGCCATCTTCATCCCCATCCGCCGTCACAGAGAGAATCCCCGAGCTCCAGCCTTCATCTTGGTGACAACAATTTGAGGAGACGTCGAGCGAAGACTGAGATCCACCTCCGGCGAGATCCACAACCCTCCACCGCCGTGTCGCAGCCTGCTCCGCGAGCTGCACGAGCTCAGGACGACCTACCGTCCTTCGAGCAACGACCAGGAGCACTTCATCGCGCTCCATTCCTTAGGTAGATTCCTCCATCTCCCTCTCGATCTTCGTCTTCTTTTTCTCACTTTTTCTTCCATTTTATTCGCCGTCCATGATCTTCTTCACGCTCCGCCAACCATCCTCCGAGCTTTGCCTCGGAGCAGACACTTTCGCGCACCCCTTCTCCTGCTCCGATGACACACTTCATCTCCCGACGACGCAAGCTCCGCCACCTCGGCGGAGCTCGATCAATTGACCACCCCGTTGCCTCGCAGGCCTCCAGCCGCACGCACGGTCACCCCACGAGCACATCTGCATGCCTCGCTATCCATTAACCCCCTGCAGGTACTTCAATTTTGACTGGCCGGAACCTCATCTAAGCTCCATTCGAGCTTCTCCGACGCCACTCTCCAGACCATCTCTGCCTCAACTGAGACCTCCGGAGGCTACCTGACACCTCCACGATCCTTTCCATACACTTGGGAGCTGCCAGCAAGCTTCACCGACCCCAGACGAAGGAGGCAGTGTCAGAGCTTCTTCACCGAAGTCCAGCCTTTTCCGCTGCAGGAGGCGGTGGACCGGTTGGAGACGAAGAGCAGCAACCATCTGATCTTCTTGATCGGACGGTCAGGAGGACTCCACGTCTCACTCACTCCACAATTGTAGGATCGGGAGGATCCTACGCACCAGAACACGCCATGTCGTCACCTGTTAGGTGCTCCAGACGCCGTTGGATTCATCTTGATCCAACAGCTGCTGATCGTCCACGTATCCATCTTTATCGAGCCACAGAGACCGTTGGATTCATCCTGATCCAACAGGTTGCATCGCGCCATGCCTCAGCTTCCAGAGCCGTTGGATCATCACTTCCGTGGTCTACAACGTGCCACGTAGCCGCCTCCGAGCCTCCTCCCCAACCTCTAGGCTCACAGCCCCTGAAGCCGAGCCAAGTCCGAGCCTCCGGAGTTCCCCGAGCCTCCTTCAGAGCCTCTGCAGTCCATGGAGCCTGGGTTCCAACGTGGTTTTCACACACGATTCTGGGTATTTTACAGCGAGACCCCTGGAAGTTGTCATAATTACATTTCAGTCCCTACCAAGAGAACCCACGTGAGAGCATGTTTTCTATGGGAAATTTGCATCCACACCCTCAACATTATAGGTAATTGCATATCAATCCCTGCCAGCATGTTTACTTTTTATCAATTTTATTTCCTGTAATTGCAAATAGGCCCCTGTCTTTGCAAGTATATTTAGGCATTCATTTTAACTCATTTTTCAAGTTTGAAAATTGCATTATGTTTCTTAATTTGTCCTCTTTTATATGTGACACTTGGCACATATTTGTGGAAGTAGTGGATTTCATTATGAATTAATTGGTGGAACTTTGTCATATTTTGCCCATTTATGCCTTTTAATTTGTAGTGATCTCTCTGTGACTCCAAAAATCACCAAAAATTCACATTAGACTTAGGATAGGAAAATTTACATTGTTTCCAAAAATCATCTCATTTCCACACACCCCGAGGCCTGAATAGATCATTTAGTGATTTACTTAATTAATTTTTAATAGGTCTATTTCACATAGAAATTTAGATTTATTAATTTTCCTGGATTCTTCACATGTAGATCTATCTAGAATAATTTTAATATCTGAAGATATTGCGATTTGGTATTTATTAAAATTAATTTAATAAAATCACTTTGCATTCATTTTAAATTTATAGTAAATTCATCTAGTGTCATAAAATTCTAAAAAAATAGTGTAGCTTTTCATTGCATTCCACCATCTTGCCAAGTTTCACAAATTTTGGACTTGATTTGATCACTTTTCTAAATTCACTTATAAAACTGGTCCGATTTTGCATGTGTCTTTTCTTTCTTGCATAAAATATATTGATAAAAGACTAAAAAATATCTTCTGAAAATTCGACCTTAGAAATTTTCTTAAAATCTACCTAAGGAGACAACTGCCTCCCTGAGTTCGACCTTGGGTTTACCCAAGTAAAATAAATTTGCCATTCGTGATTAACTCGACATTAATTAAAAGTGGTTTTTGATATGCTCTTATTATCCGACTGCAACGAACAATACAACGATTAATTCCACCATTTATTTGATTAAATTTACAAGGGTAGTAAGATGCTCGTCAGGGGTGCAATGCATGAGCGTTGAGAAGGCACTGATCAGGGGGAGTGTCGATTCGCAGCGTCGCCTGGGAGCACAAGGGAGGAGGAAGGCACCGTCGAGGGGCCGCGTTGATTCGCGACGTCGCCTGGAGCATGTGAGATTCGTTCTGGAGCTTGCTTGCCTACGCGTATGAAGGAATTGCGCAAGATGGGGGAACCCCCTGCACGTGGAGCCACCGCCAATGCCTGGGACTTGGCACTGGAGAGGGTTTGGATATGGTGGCGTTGAAACATCGCTTGGGATGCGAGGGCTTCGAGACCATAGGGTTTGCGTATCAGGGGGCTACGCCGCATTACTCTCCTACGCATGAAAACTCTGCTTGGGCCAAACTCATGGATCTGATGAGAGGAAGTGCAAGAAGGCACTGGAGGAGAATTCGTACTGAGACGTGAGACCTTGAATCTCCTGCTCTGTCACAGCCTAAGTTATTTAAGCCTAGAACTGAAATAGGGTTTCACAAACATAACCCTAGAACTTGAATCTTGACCAGAATAATGATCTTCAAATGTTGATCTTCAAGAACAATCGACAACGAAACTGAATATCAAATCTCGAACATAATATGAAAATAAAACTTTTAAGAACAAATCCGCAAGAATCGAACCTACTATGATACCATATTAGAAAATAGAGAATGCATAAGCGTATTAGAAATAAAAGAGAAAAACTTTAAAAACACACACGATTTTACGTGAAACCCTTCTCTCTAAGGAGTGGGATGAAACCCCAGGAGAAGGCCTCAAAGGGCCATATGCTTCATTCATTTCTCTCATCTGACTACGGGGGTGTGGGGGTATATATATATAGCCCCACTGAGTCTCCACATCTTCAAACTGGTAGATGTGGAACTAAACTCTGGATGGGGTAAATGGATCCTGGAGAGATCCAATTATCCATCTATAATATAAGTGACGCATAATATAATACTCCAACATTATTTCAAATGATTAGAATTTTATCTACATTTAGCATGATGAATACAATGTCACTCCCACTAAGCTTTACATGGTTCATCAAGATTCTGTCTGAAATCATAACCTTTATAATTTCATCAAATTTAGTGTTCCAACTATAAGAAGCTTGTTTGAGTCCATAGATGGAGTTCCTTAACTTGCACATCTTACCTTCCTCAACTACAAAGCCCTAGAGTTGCTTCATATGAATATCCTCATTGAGGTATTCATTGAGGAATGCATTCTTGACTTCCATCTTCCAGATGTATAATCAAGTTGTGTAGCTATAGTTAGCAACACTCTGATGGGTATAAGAATGATCACTGGGGAGCAAGTCTTATCGCAAGCAATATCTTCTCTCTATAGGTGGCCCTTGGCTACGAGCCTTGTTTTAAAGGTTTCTTCTTTGTCTTAAAGATCCATTTACATCTAATGGATCTGACCCTTTCATGTTGATTCTCAAGAGTCCATACACAACACTTGTGCATGAATTCTACTTTAGACTATATCGCTTACATCCATCTCTCTATGTCATAATCCTCAGAAGCTTCATCGTATGAAATCCGATCATTTTCGGACTTCTAGTGATGCTTGTCGAGCTAGAGGAGATGGCTGGACCTACGAAAGGATGAGATTGCTGGTCTTGGTATGATGGATCTTTTTTGTTCGGAAGGCATACAAGGCGATGAAGGGCCATGTGGTTTATGATATTGGGGGATGTGAGGAAAACTGTCGGCGGATTTGGAACTGGAAGGTTCCAACTCGGTAAAGCTTTTCATGTTGCTTACGAGAAGGGGCGGCTACTGATGAATGCTAGATTTGCACGATTCGTGCAAGGGGCTAAACTGGGATACCCCTGATGTATAGTGAGGGTGGAGGATGCAGATCATCTTTTCTTTGGTTGTAGGCACTCGGCGGAGGTTTGGAACCGTTCTGGTGGCAATGTGGTTGCAACGGACATGTCTACTTTCTGGGAGTATATCGAGACGAGATGGAATGGTACCGAAAAGGAAAGATCGAGATGTCATTGTGGTTTAGGCCATTTGGACGGCCATGAATGATGTGGTCTTCTGGTAGGATCGTTTCTATGTTGAGAATGTGTTGGATCACACCAACATCCTAAGCTATGGTTGGGAAATGTAATGTGATGCACGAATACATGTGGTTGTTATGTAATATCTTGTCAGTGATATATGTTGAAGTTTTTGGGTACACACCTATACGGTGAAAGCTCTTTTTTCAAAAAAATTATTTTCAAACTTCTCTGACATAGGGAATCTATACCCTCTAGGTAGTCTTACCACCCTCAAACTCATTTGAAAATGTATAGGTATTTCATCTTTGATTATTGTTAAGAAATAGAAAACAGAAGCGGAATCAGAAAATAAAGAAGAATAAACATGAAGAACACAAGGTTTAACGTGGAACCCTACTCCGTGAGGAGCGGGATGAAACCACGGGAGAAGCCCTTAAAGGGGCATATTATGCGTTGCTTTTTCTCAATGGTTACAGGAGGTCTAGGGCTCCTTATATAGCCTCTCCAGAGCCTTCAAGTCCCACCACTGGACAATGTGGGACTAAACACTGGATGTGGTAAATGGATCTTCTCTAGGATCCATTTACCCTGCTACTACTCATGACGCATACAACGAATACTCCAACACTCCCCCTCAAGCTGGAGCATGCAATGCTCAGCTTGGACAAACAAAAATAAACTCAACTCAACGCTACAGGAAACTACGGACAATATCAACCCAACGCGCACAACTGCTGCTGTCGAGGACGTTGCTTCTCATGTCGTGCAGGTGAGGAGGACGAATGGGCTGGAGTGTGAGTCTGTTGAATCTCCTCGTCAGAAAGCATGTGCTCTGAAGTGCGCCTGTCAGAGTCACTGCAGCTGAAATGAGTCTCCTCGTCGGAGTACTCTGGCTCGCCACAATAATGTGGACAACTGCTCCATCTTTGAAAAGGGCCGAACTGAAAATGGACCGTGGTTGTGCAATCCTCGTCGGAGTCTACGGTCGCTGGAGAATGGAGAAAGGAGTCTGAAAATGGGCCTCAACAAGGAGTGCCTCGAACTTGGACTCTGACCAATCTAAATGTCAAGTCTGAAATCTGAACTGTCTTTGTAGAGTCTGAAAATATGGATGGTCTGACGAATCTCTGAATCTGGAAGAAGACCTGTGACTCTACACCATACTCCCCCTTTCTCCCATACTTGTCGGAAAATGATGACATCGACAGTTGGGAGAAGACAACATAAATGGGGATAAAACATCACTAAGCCCAAATTTTTCGGCTTCTCAAATCATGAATAACATTTGGCCGTTTCATTTTTTCCGGCTTTCTTGCAATTTTTCATCATCATTTTTTTGAACATTTTTTAGAAGCCATTTCAAAAATATTTTTTTAGGCTTTTGCATCATTTTTTTTAATTCTTGCGTACGGCTTTTATTTGTACGCATCTTTTATACTTCCTCCCTTTTTTCGATAGCCTACAAATTTTTTTTATGTACGCACTCTCCTTTTTTTCATAAACATTGCGGACTCCCCCTTTTTTTCCTTCTTCTTCCCTTTCACACACACACACACACACACACTCTCTCTCTCTCTCTCTCTCTCTCTCTCTCTCTCTCTCTCTCTTTTAAACACAACCCATATTCTAGGCTCTCAAGCAAATAACCAATATATTTTTTTATCATGTCGAGCCCCGATTAGGGTTCCCCGTATTGGGAATCCCTTTCATCACGTACCGCCGCCGTCCTTTGGAGTCTGATGTCGGTAAGCGCGATGGGGCTCGTACGCGCTGCTGAGCACGGAGCGGCACTGCCTGATCGTGCCGCTGTGCCCGGAGAATCTGGGGAGGCACGGGGGAAGTGCCGCTGCACGCGATGGGAGGCTGCGTGGAGGGGCCGCCTGCGGCCTAGAGAAGAGCAACGACCTATGCGGCCTTCTGCGTTCTTGGAGCCGCGGCTGGCCGATCTGCATCGGCCTAGATCGTGCGGCGCCACCTGAGGGCTTCGGATGGCGCTCATGGAGCTCTTGCGCCGCCTGATGGTGTTGGAGTAGGAAGCCGAGGGGATGCGTGCAAGGGAGTTCATGCGCTTGAAGTCAGGCCTCTGATCGAGGGGTGCGATCTGGAGAGGCCACTCAATCGAGGGGCCTGCGGAGGGCCGCCGCCGCCTGGTCGTGCTGGGGAATGGCAACGCCTCTTGGAAGATATGGAGGAAGCACGGAGAAGCGTCGCTCTGGGGTGCACGCTCAGGGGCACATGATGCGCGAGGAAGGTTGTGCCTTGCGCCGCCTGCGCAAGGAAGAGGCGAGGTTGGAGGAACCCATCCCTGCTGATGCCTCTGGAGTTCTGCTGCACCGCTATGAAACTTCTTCTTCTTGAACATAACCCTAGAATGATGATTAGGGTTTAAAGAATAAACCCTAGAATACTCAGGCAGATATTTGAACAATTAATCTCCACAAATAAACTTTCACCATCAAAATCAAATCTCGAACAGAGATAAGAACATGAAATCCTCGAGAATCGACCCGCTCTGATACCATGTTAAGAAATAGAAAGCGAAGCGGAATCAGAGAATAAAGAAGAATAAACATGAAGAACACAAGGTTTAACGTGGAACCCTGCTATGTGAGGAGCGGGATGAAATCACGGGAGAAGCCCTTAAAGGGGCATATTATGCATTACTTTTTCTCAATGGTTACAGGAGGTCTGGAGCTCCTTATATAGCCTCTCCAGAGCCTCCAAGTTCTACCACTGGACAATGTGGGACTAAACACTGGATGTGGTAAATGGATCTTCTCCAGGATCCATTTACCTTGCTACAACTCATGACGCATACAACAAATACTCCAACAATTATCCTTCAAGTTTTTGATTTTAGGAACCTCGTATCCTCCTAGGATTTGATGAGTCCCTTTATTCTTATTCTTGCTTGACTCTTAAGGAAGTTATCGTATAAGAATTATATCCTTAAAGATGAAATCTTTTCAGAATCTCATGGTCATAAAATAGTTATCCAATACCATCCTTTATATACCTAATGAAGTAGCACTTTCTAGTCTAGGTTCCAACTTACTCGCATCCATGTTTCTGTCACGGGACAAGCAACCTTGAATCCTCAAGTGTCAAACATTGGGTTTGATTCCAAACCATAGCTCATGAGGGTTTTGGGGTACAGATTTGCTTAGAACCTTATTAAGGATATACATTGCAGTCTCTACTACATATACTCGGAAATTAAGAGTTAATTATGCTAAAAGTCATCATTGATCAGATCATATCAAACATGATTCAGTCGTATCTCCCTACAACTCCATTGAGCTTAAGTGTGTCTAGAGGAGTGAGATAGGAACAATATTCCTTTCTATATAAGGTATTCATTGAATTAATTTTAATAGCTACGGGCTATCTTGGTCAGATCAAATTCTTTTCATCATCTTTCAATATTTGTTTCTCAACCAAAATTATGAAATCTTTAAACATTTTAAAGGATTCCAATGTATAAGGAAGAAATCGCATACGACAAATAATTATCAATGGATATCACATGCCATTAATGTCCACAATGGTATAGAGGGTCCACATACATCAATACGAGGACTTGAATACCACAACATGTTACACCATTCCTAGAGAACAGTGCATCAGACATTCTACTTTGAAAACAATATTCACAAGTATGTAAGCTTTGAACTTTCGGACAATCCAAAGTTCTATTTCTTACTAGTCTATTGATCTCATTAATAGACTTATGTCCTAGTCTTGATGTCATGCCATTGTCAAAAGATCTTCACACTTCTTTTGATCTTTCAAGCTTTAATTACAGTATTATAAATGTTAATGAATCATCAATTAATATTCTAATTTAGTAGAGTTCTCTAGATTCTAGATTACTATTAGAAATATATCCATCATCACAATTTATTAGTGCATTGCTCCAAAATTCAATCTCAAAATAAATCCCGTTCTCACGAATAAAGAGGAAAGAAGAGATAAATCTCATTCTCATGAAAATAGAGGAAAGAAGAAAGCCACCTTGCAAGAATGAAGAAATGAGATAGCCCTCTTCCTCTCATGGAGGGTGGACGTCCACCATATAAATTGTAGAGAGATTTTCTCTCTTTAACGTAATCTTATTACATTAAATATTTATTCATAGAATTATTCATAAATAAAATATCACCAAATAACTTGCAGAGACTTCTTATGCCACCTTTCCTTGAAATGAATTCCGTCATGTCGTTCATATTATGTTGACAGGAAGCGCTTCCACTGTAAATATGGTGCGTGTGTGATGAGTCCACGATTCATCATACTAAAAGATGAAAATAGAGCTTCGTTCCCGAGTAATTAACATCATTTCATCAATTATCATGCATTTTTATCAATCATGTATGTAACATTAATTTTTGCATTTTAACACTCATAATTGCATTCATAATCATCTTCACATTTGCACCCAACTCATGAATTTTTAACTAATTTATGCTAACTCCAGTTGATCTCAAACCACCTTCATTATGTACATATTACTAACAAGATTAAATAAAAAAATACAGAAAATACTAACTCAAATAATTGGCCCGTGAGATAAAACTTGAAATTCAGACTAGACATACTAAAACGCTCATATCTTCCTCATACAGTGTCCGATTTAGGTCTACTCACTTTTAAAGTAATACATATTTAAAGACCTTCAAAATAAAACCAATTTCATAAAAATCAGAGCTCGTATGTGAAAGTTGGGTTTTGGGCCTCTTTTGCGCGTTTTGAGTTTTCCCTGATTTTGATTTGATATTTCTTGTACATAATTAACTCTCTTTCGCTTATTTCTTTTTCCTCTTTATTCTTTGATGAAATTTTTAATAAAACCCACAAAAATCCAAATTTAAATTGAAACTGAAGTCAAAGAAGCTGACCAAGTCCGAGTGTTCTTTGTGATTCTGTACAAATATCTTACTTTTTCTTCTTTATTTTATTCCCCTATTTTCTTATTTACTAAAAATAAAAAAATAGATTAATGTGTAAATATTTATCTTTGATTTTATTGTTATTTTTCTCAATTTTTCTCTCGATTAAAAATCTCTAAAAATACAAAAGCCGAATATCAAGGTATTCTATATACATAGAGTACCCCCAAAATATCATTTTGCATAGATGACCTCTTTTGCTCTCGTTCTCTTCATAAAAAATGTAGATCTCATCGAGACGAGCAATTTTCATGTAGAGACTTTTCTATCCGAGGTTGTTTGCTATTTTTTAAATTTTCTTTTATTTTAATTTTTGGATTTTTTTGGAGTTGACATGTAGCCGCTCTTGGAGCCGCCATGTATCATCATTTTTTAACCCTTTTTATTTCGTTCTTATAAAAAAATAATAAAAACTAAATAAAAATAAAAAATATTTCCTCTTACCTCACGTGCCACGCACGTGAGGCCTCCTTTCCTCTCCAAACAAGCACTCCGTCTTCTCCGCCAAACTTCCTCAACCTGTCCCGCAACCTCCTCTGTTATCCTCGCACCGTCGTCGCTCCACAACCGCCAGTCAACCTTATCCCATGAGCCAAGACCTTCCCCTATAAGAACTCCTCATCCCCTCGCTTATCCGTTATCTGCCAATCCCTATCAAGAGAGAGAAAGCTCTGGGTGGAGGTGGTGACAACCCTTCGACCCCGAGAAAAATCCTCCTTAGAGGCACGATCTATTCGATCTTCGGGACCCAGCCGTCGATCCCTCGAATCGAGAATGCAGGAGAGGTCTCTAGCCCTCCATCTCAAGCGTTAAACCCCATCCACATTCTTCTTCTTATCTCCATTCCCCTGTTCTACCACAATTCCCCTATTCCCTCTATCGCACCTCCCATCTCCTTCCTCCAAGTCGACGCACATCCGCCATAGCCTCGGCTGCACCAAGAAAAGATCGCAGAAAGGCCGGTGACAGGGGCCTGTTCTACTGCGGCTACGTCTGGGAGAGATCATCATTGAGCCTCATCGCGTCTGCCATGTGACTCGAGGCGACGACTAGAAGAGGGTCGTAACTCATTCTACCTTCAGGCGAATCCCACATACCTTTTTCCTCTGTTTTCTCTTAAATCCCCTTCTTTCATCGTCACCATCATCGAGACCTCGCATAGCTGCTCAACCACATCACCTGTGGTCGTGCACGACTGCTGCAACCAGCCGCGTCTCCCCGCAACCACTGCCGGGGCAAGCAGCCACAGTCGCGCCCGCGAGGTCGTCCTGCGCCCCTGTCAGCAGCGCCCGCCTCTGCTGACACGCGACTCCCCTCCGTCAAGAGCATTCTCAGCCTCCACCGCAGGAACTCTACTCGAAGCCTCGCTGCGTCACCGCCAAACCTCGGCCGTGTGTCGGCCGAGGCTGTCGTTCAACAACGGAGAGCCATCGTCGACTTCCCCACGCCACCGCCGGGCGGGAGGCCTGAGGCCCTCCCCGCGTGCACGAGACGTGACAGGAGGGATCTGTTACAAATAATCCCCACGTGTTGTGCACGTGCAGAGGGGTAATTGTGGGGACGCCCATACAAATCCAACGAATTCTCAAGAGGCCCCCGCTGCCCAAGGTCACGTGCTATGCATGTGACCACTTGGGCAATTTGCATTTCTTCCCCCAATTTATCAGTAATTACACATAGGATTTATTCTGCATTTTCTTTATTGCTTAATTATTTTATTTTGCAAACAAACCCCTCTATTTATCTATAATTTTGAACCTCTTTTTGCAGACATTTTTATTATTCAAACCAATTTGTTCTACGATTGATTCTTTACAATATGGCATACTTGGAGTATTTTTTTGCTTTGTGGTTAATTAATAATTATTATTCTTGTGAAAGTTGACATATTTTTCCCAGTCTGAGCTTAAAAATTTATATTTAATCAATCACAGTTCCAAAAATAACCAAAAATTCACGGATCATAGAATTAATTGTTAGTAATATTATGCCCAAAAATATTTGTACTTGCATACATAGTTTTCTCTAGAAAAGTCATTGTGCATGTTTCATTAATTAATTTTTAATAGGTATTAAATCCAATATTTTTAGGGTTTAGGATTATTCTGAATTATATCACCTAGTGACCTATCTTAGATAATTTTATTTCCTGAAAATAAGTAGATTTAATATTTATTATAATTAATTAGTGAAAATCACATTGTTTGCATTCATTTATTCACAAAAAAATCATTTTGCATCGAAAATTCCAGAAAACATTACCGTGTATATTTTTCATCATATTTCACATTCTATCTAAGTTTGAGGATTTCTGGAATTCATTTAATCGAAATTTACATTTCAATCCTTGAACTTTATCAAAATTGCACATCGCGCATTTATTGCATTTTAAAATACCAACAAAAATCTTCTTTGAAAACCCCATTTCTTGATCGAATAAAAGACAACTTAAGGAGACAGTTGCCTCCCTGAGTTTGACCTTGTTCTTATCCAAGTAAAAAAAGAGTTTAATCGCTTGCTTTAATTTGACATTAATTAAATAAGTGGTTTTTTTTATCAACATCCGAATTTATCCGACTGCAACGAAACCGTTAATTCGACATTATTAAAAGGGTGTATTTCGGGTTTGTCAAATGACACCGTTGCAGGTGAGGCACGACTTAGGTTGTTTTTAAGAAAATAAAGTTTTGAAGGTTTTCATCCGTGGGTAGTCTAATCCATGGTTTTCTTGTAATTATTTCTCCATTTATTTTCAGTCTTTTTATGTCTTTAATTTTTGTATATTTTTCTGTGAATCTCTCTCTAATATTCGATATTCTATTTTTCATGCGAGGTACCTGGTGAACTTGGAGCGGTTCTCTTGGAAGTCGTGCAACTTGAAGCGATCAGATATACACCGTTATTTTAATTTTTGGAGAGTGTTTTTAATTAATTACTTATTTCTAGCGGTTCCCGATCGGGATCTCGCGTGTGTAAAAAAAAGGACTGAACATCTTGTCTGCGGTGTGTCGGTTTGTTTCAATCCGGAGAGGGTGGGGCCCGACTTGAGTGACGAAATTAAGATAGGCACGCGGTAGTGTAATTTCAAATTAAGAGGGCTCGGTAATTTGCATGGAGGCCCCCGAAGGTTTGGAAATTACAGTTTGGTCCCTGCCAGGCGTGTCACGCGAGAATTGCGTGACTTTGTGAGAAATTTGCATCCACCTCCCCTGCATTGTAGGTAATTATATTTACGTCCTTGTCAGCACATTTAATTTTGAGCATTTTTATTTCTTGTATTTGTTATTTGGTCCCTATCTTTGCATGCATAATTAAGTGTTCATTTAATATTTTTTTTTAAATTCTAAAAATTGCATGATGTAACCCAACTTGTTCTTTATCTTATGTGACACGTATTTAATTTTTGTGACATCTTTGGAATTTAATATTATTAAATTGGTGAAATCTTCTATATTTTGCCCACTGTTTACCTTTTAATTTGTATTAAATTCCTTGTTGCCTCAAAAACCATCATAAAATCACATTAAACTTAGGTTATTTATTCTACATTGTGCCCAAAAATCATTGTATTTGCACACATCACGAGGCCTGAATAAATCAGATAGTAATTTTCTTAATTGATTTTTAATAAGTCCAATTCACATAGAATTTTAGGTTCATTAATTTTCCTGGATTCCTCATACTTAGATCTATCTAGGATAATTTTTAGATCTAGAAATAATGTGTTCTGGTATTTATTAAAAACACTTTTGTAAAAATCACATTGCATTCATATTTTATTTATAATAAAATCTTAAAGTGTCAGAAAATTAAAAAATAGTATAGTTTAATTTCATTGCATTTCATACTCTGGTCAAGTTTCATAATTTTTGGACTTCGTTTGATCATATTTCTGATTTAACCTTAAAGTTGGCCTGAAATTGCATTTGTCTTTTCCTTTATTGCATAATCCTAAAAAAAGACCAAAAATATTCTTCTGAAAAATAGACCTCATAATTAACTGAAAATTAAGCTAAGGAGACAGCTGCCTCCCTGAGTTCGACCTTGGACTTGCCCAAGTAAAATAAATTTACCGCTCGTTATTAACTGAACATTAATTAAAAGTGGTATTTTTGACATAACCCTGATTACCTGGCCGCATCGAACTTAACATTTCATTTGACCATTAATTCGATCGAATTAACAAGGATAGTCTGAGACGCGTCAAAATGGCGATGTTGCCGGGGAGGCACGACTTAGGTTAAGTTTTGTAGAATTTTGAGGATTTGATTTTCCATCCTCGGGTAATCTGATTCCCTATTTTCTTGTTAATATTTTCTGCCATTTAATTTTGAGTATTTTATGTCGTCCTTTCTCTGACCTCAATTTGTTTTTGTGCGAGGTAGAGGAGTCGAAGGTGATTCGAGGAGCTTACATTTGAACATCTTTGAGTGATTGTAAGGACTTGTAACTGTGTCATTTTTCATTATTTTTGCATTCTTTCCAGCGGTGCCTGTTTAGGCTCTCGCATGTGTAAAAATAGTGGAACCGTGTCCCCGTGTGCTGTGTGGATTGCTTTTTAGATTAGGCTTGCACTAGCGGCTCCTAGAGCCACTTTAGGACTTGCTTGTGCCCCTAATATTTTAGGACCACACATCACACATGAAAGACGTACACCGCAGATCTAGTCGAATTTAACCCGTACTTCATTTGCTAATAAAACTGCATGTCTAGGGGATTTTATTGTCTGCATTTGCATATAGTGTAAAAAAGCTTTTAATTCTGTTCTGCATCCTGCATAAAAGCGAAGGGATCACAGTAAGTCTTCTTAACTCAGCATACCATCAGTGTTTTATCGTGCATTAGCTTTTCTCGACTCATTTCTCTTGGTTTTTCAAACTTAGGTAAAAAGGATGACTGGACGATGTACGTGCTTTGTGGTTGGACTAACTTAGTGGTAACCTAACTTAAAATCGGGATTGCTAAACAAAATTAACCAAAAAAAATCAATAAAATCGGAAAATTTGCTTGCGGGAGATTAACCCTGACCTTGTTTTCATGCTGAGTGAGGATACTTGAGTGTGTATGTACACCTTAAGGCAGATCCCAAATCCCTGCCTTCCATATCACGTACCAACTGATCCTAGCAAATATCACGAGTTGAATTTTCTCAGGTTCACTGACTAGCACCAAGTAACCTCCGTATGTTCGCAGGTAGATAGGGGTGAACCAGTGGTGCTTCGCAACAAGTTGCTAGTAATCCCTCAGGGTGAAGTTCCATCCTTGTCAGCCTCTGCCTGCTTCCAGGTAGATAGGGGCAGGTCTTTGAACCCATCAACATGGGATAAGAGCGAAGAAAGGAAGGGCGCATGTATCTTAGGCAACAGATTAAACAAGGAAGACACATCCGGCTTTGAGCCGACTTCCCTATAAGTCACGTAGCCTTTGCTATTTGCTTGAAAATCACACTTAAAATCAACAAGATTAATCAGACTCAGTTTCGAGTCCTTCACCATGTGAGTGTGAAAATCAGGGTTTGGATTCATTTGCTTGTCTCATGTAGGAGTAAAATCCTATCTTAAACTTCCAAATCTTTTTCTCATCAACCAAGATGACTGACTGGGGGGACATCTACTCCCAAATTGCCAATCTTTTTTTGAGCCCCCATGAAGCTCATTTTCACCGGACCAAGTGCAACTTGGGCTAACCCGAGCTCATGATCCTCTTGCGTTCTGGATCCCTCAACCTCAGGGTGGTTACTCTCAAACCAACCACTTTCTCTCCTCCGATCTCACCGAGGAAGACCAATGCCTCGGTAAGAATCCCTTCCTTGATTTATCCTCTAATCAAGACCATTTTCCATTCCCAAGGATAGAGGACAAGATGCCACCTAAGAGACCCCCGGATGAAGAGGATCAAAGAGATGACCCGATACATAAATACTTGCTCGCCTCGCCACCACCGAACAACTGAATGTAGATCTTACAGCAATGAAATCATTACGACAGGAGGAATTGACCAAATAATGGTAGATGCGTATATCCCAACAGAAAATGAGATGCATAAATGGTTGTCACCCGTGGTTCCCCCTGAAGCGTTCGAGCTGAAGCCCCACTTTCTGAGCCTGCTACCGAAGTTCAATGGAAATGCAAACGAAGAACCATATGCCTTCCTTAGAGACTTCGAGCTGGTTTGCAACAACCTTAGTCACCCTAGGGTTGGGCAAGACTACATCAGGCTGAAGGCCACCCCGTTTGCCTCAGGATATAAGGCCGCTCATTGGTTGAAAAATCTCGGGGGTGAGATGTACGACCTGGATGCATTCAAGGATTTGTTCTTGAAGAAGTTCTACCTACTCAGTAGGACTAATCAAATGAGAACGAATATCGCAAGTTTTTTCTAGGGACCCACTGAACCATTCCATGAAGCCTGGGATAGGTTTAATTAACTCATTCAGAAGTGCCCTTGCCATGGCATTTCAAAAGCGATCTTAGTACAGACCTTATTCTATGGCATGACCCGGAAATGCAGGGGTTAGTAAGTGCCTCCTGTGGAGGAAGCTATCTAAAAAAAATAAAAATGCTGTATGGAAAATCTTGGAGCAGATGGCAGAAACAGGCAGGTCACAGGCCACCAGGGCCTATCAGTTGTCTCTCTCAATCCTATCCAACGAGACAACTAGAAGGACTATAGTGGATCTGACAGAGGACCTCATCCCCATCATGGGGATGATAGCCACAAGTTAACCATGGTCGAGCAGATTTATAAGAGGGTCACTAACCTTGAGTCGCTCTCGCGATTGGCGAAACAAGTGGAGGAACTAACTGAGAGGGTAGCCAAGATACGGCTACCTGCCCCTTCTGCACCACCTGTACCTGTACACCGAGTTCATCTTGTATAGGAACAGGCACCGGGGCCTCAGAGTAGCTTGGTATAGGAGCAGTCTTACACTCAGCAGGAGCAGGACGCACCCCCACAAGTGGATACATGATACGAGGAGCCTTTGTAGGTGTTCGAGATCAACGGGCTGTGGTACAACCATGACCCTATCGGTAGACAGCCGAGGATGGGGAACGGTCAACCTCACGACCTTCCCTATCTTACCAAGAAACAAGCTCCGTCCCCGTACCACGCTTCGTACAGTCCCGACCCGGACAAGGGTACCAGCCTCAGCAGCACCAGCAGCAGCGCACTTTCTACTCGGGCCAGCAAGGCCCTCCACCACCGTCCCATCAGCAACAACAGTACCGGCATGGCCAGCAGGGCCTATGTAGGAACTCATCCATGAGTCAACATCAACAAACCCAACCCACTAGTGAATTGGAGTCCCTCACCTTGGCGATCTAGACCCTGACTGATAGGGTTCAACAAATTCAGAATGACTGTGTGGATATGAGAACCGATTTGAATCGTGTCTCTTGTACCCAGGACCAGCAGATGATGCCAAAGACCCCAATTCCCGCTCAGGTTCAGGCCAACCCAAATAGCTTGAATCAAGACCAGAACCAACCACGAGATCAGGTATACTATTCAGATAATTCTTTATCTGAACATGAGATCCTTCCGTACGATAATGTCAATCATATGTCCCTCAAGAGTGGAAGGACTGTGATCGTACCTGATTGGGCACGGGCATCAGAGGAAGAAGCCGCCAAGTGTCTACCTGAGGAGAACTTGGAGGCGGAGGAGAAGCACCACCACCACCACCGGCAGAAGAAGAGGACTTCTAAGTCCTCTAAGAAGCAGGAGAATCGCACCAGCAGTGAGTCCGATGAGACCGATGAATAGACCACACCTCCATCTGAGGAGGATGTCCCAGCAGTCGCGGAAGACGCATCACCGGTTTTTCAGCAGAAATTTCCTTTTCGTCAGAGTTAGTCTCAAAGTCCGAGTCATGTACATAACTCAGTTCATTTTTTCAATAAAAATCTTTCAGTTTTGGAATCTGAGTTAGCATCAATAATTCCTTTCCCCCAGCTCTTAAGGGTAGAAAGAAGAACATAAAAAATACAAAAAGATGACCCTAAGATGGCGGAGTTTTGCAATAAACACATCAAGGTCACAATCCCTTTTGACAAGTATGTGGAAATGACACCTGCATTTCAGAAATATCTTAAGGTGAGATGCACACCTACTCGGGTCAGTAGGAAGACCAAAAGCCGTATTGAGAAACACGTTCTATCAGTAGCCACTACTTGTGCAATAAATAATTCATTTCCGCGGAAACAAAGAGACATGGATGCACATTATGTGGCGAGTCATGTCGATGACACTGCGTTTTCACGTACTCTCCTTGACAATGGATCCTCAATTAACTTAATGCCTACAACCCTTTATGAGCAGCTTAATCTCAGGCCTCTAGGAAATCTAGAGCCCTACTCCAGTTTGCAGATAAATCAACCAAGTGTTACCAAGGAGAATTAAGGAACGTTGTCATTAAAGTCGAGGGTCAAGAGAACATGGTGGACTTTACCGTCCTTGATATGGAGACCCCTCACAATTGTAGAGATTCCCAGATCATATTAGGAAGGCCCTTCCTCAGAACAACATGGTCCTTATTTGATTATAAGATTGGGAAAATCCAGTCCCAAACTCCAGGCAGAGACAAGGAACTTGAGATGAAGAAGACCAGATGGCAGAGATCGGATTCAGAATCCAGCACCGAATACTCTTCGTTTGAAGCAGATTGTATTCATATAGACACCGTTGGGCCATGGATATAGAACTCATCTAGCACCGATGAGTCCCTCTCCTCCGGAGAAGATCTTGTGCATGAGTCAGTTTGTGAGATCCTCAGAAATGAGTACAACACAGAATATGTATCCCCCTACATCTTCGATGATATAGAGGCCCAGTTGGGCCTGTCAATCCTTCCCTCTTTAGGACAATCAGAAGATGAGGATGACGAGTCAGACGTGGCTTTGGACGATTACTTGGAGACCTTTGGTGATCCGACTCCAGAGCCGAATGAATTGGTGGCAGCAATTTCAAGGACAGATCCAGCCACTGCCAGCACAGATCTAGATTCGATTGAGCCAGACTTCCTTGATGATCACATATTACCTGAGCTCAAACCTTTACCCACAACACTTAAGTATGCCTTCCTTGCGGGACAAGAGAAGAAGTATCCGATCATCATTAGCTCGCGATTGACCGAGGAGCAGGAATCTCACTTGCTAGAGATCCTGGAGAGAAACTGCAAGGCGATAGGCTGGAGCCTCTCCGATCTCCACCGGATAAATCCCGCTCTGTGTTCGCACCATATCTACTTGGAGAATGAGGCCAAATCCTCTCGTTAATTCCAATATCGGTTGAATCCAAATTTACGAGAGGCAGTGAAGAAGGAGAGAGAGAAATGATGTGACGCGTGTTTTATTTATCACATCTCCGACTCCAAATGGGTAGCCCCAATCCATGTTCTCCCGAAAAAGACGGGAATTCTGACAACCACCATTGAAGATGGAGAGGAGATCGAGACACGAGTACCCATGTCGTGCCACATCTGTGTGGATTACAGACGCTTGAATTCTGCGACAAAAAAGATCATTTCCCCCTACCATTCATTGATCAGATTTTAGAGAGATTTGCGGGGAAAGAATTCTTCTGCTTTTTAGATGGGTTCTCAGGCTACAATCAAGTAGCCATAGCTCCTGAGGACCAGGAGAAGACCACGTTTACATGCCCCTTTGGTACCTATGCTTTCAGGTGCATGCCCTTTGGGTTATGTGATGAATCCCCATTCACCACTCTTTATTCCTTTATTTTAGCTAGAAACCTTGGTAAAATACCATGTAAATAATTGTAAATACAATAATTTGTCAAAATGCATGCATCATATAAACAACCATAATTAGCATGTTTTTGCACAAAAATAAAGGAATAAAGAAACAAAGAAAAAGAGGGAAATATTTAGAATAAATATTGAGTGACCTAAACCCAAGGGAGGGTTCAGCATGGGCCTGACCACAAAATAAAATAAGTAGAGAGAGATAGGGTAACTCAACGTAGTGTAAATTCCCCTCTTTGTGTAAATATTTTATTTTCTAAAAATAAAAATATTTATGTGTTCCCTTTATTTTGTATATATTTTCAAAAATAAAATAAAAATTGGAAAAATAAAAGAAAAAGAAAAAATAAATAAATTCTCTCTCATCAGTGTATATATGTACCATGTATATATAAATAAAAGATGTATTTATTTTACCTTTATAAATAATTAATAAAAATCAAATAAAAATTATTTTGAGTCCCCTATTTTATGTTGAAAATAAATAAAATATAAAATAGGGATAATTGTACAAAAAAATAATTAAAAATAAAAAAAATACATATGTAAATATACCTATATATAATAATATAATGTAAATACCTAATTTATTTTTCAAAAAAATAAATAAAAAAATCACTATAAAATACTTTGAAAATAAATAACATTTTTTATGTTGAAAATATTTTCAAATAAAATCATTTTCTATTTTAAAATGATTTTACAAATAATTAATAAAAGGAATCACCTGATTGGTCCACAGGGGATTGTTGACCCCCGGTCAACTCTCCCCCTGGACCACATCCTTCCCGGACATCCATTCCCCTCCATGTCTAAATCACGTGCTTTCCACGTGTATATCTGGGCTTTTTGCAAGTTTAGCCCTTCTCTTTTAATACATGTTATCGTTTGGCCCTCTCAACTATGTTTTCTTGCACTTTGGTTCCTGTGTGCTGTGTGTTTTGTATTGGTTGAATAAAATACTAATTAACTCGAAATCTAGTGAAATTTGGAAACGTGGCTCTTGCCACAGTGTAAAAATTTCACTATTTTTTTGGAATATTTTTGTAGCTTTTTATTATTTTTAAAAAATAAAAAACCTGCATTTTTGTTACTATTTGAAAAAGAAAATCAACTAAAAATAAAAAACTTTTCTAAAAAATCTAAAAAAATTAGGAATTGTGTGTTTTGTTGTCTTTGAGTTTCTGTCCATTTTTTGTGTCATTTGTATTTATAAAACCCCTAAAAATCATAAAATCCTAAAAATCTTATAAAAATTCTTAAAAATTCTATAAAATTAAAAAAAATGCAAACTCTTTTTCTCCAGCTTAGTTTTGTGTATAATTTTCATAAATATTATCTCCAGATTTTTAGAGCTAATTAGATATTTTTAATTAGCCTTTCAAATCTGGCTACACATTGATCCACTGTTTTCCCTTTTCTTGATTTTTATGAAATCAACTAAAAATTAGAAAATTCTGAAAAATTCAACAAAAACACTTAAAAATATAAAAAAACACAAAAATAATTTTATTTGATTTTTTTGAGTGTTTAATAAATTGTTGAATTTACCCTTTTTATCCTTTCTCTTATATTTCTCTTATAATTAAAAACACAAAAAAATTTAAAAATACATAAAATCCACAAAAAATATATTTTATTCATTTCATTCATTTTGACTACTTCGTAGGCTCTTTTGAGCTAATCTGTGCTCCTTGAGTTTGACCCTTGTCGCTATACCAGGTTAAATAAATAACGAAGACCGCTATTCGTGTTTTATCGATTTATCTTTGATTTGGTGGTCTCTTTTTCTTGTTGAGTCTGATCTGTGAGATCCGGATCGCAACGACCCCTGATTAATTTTATCCCTACTCGGATCTCGTGGGATTTTCGGCTCATCCGAAAGGAGCCGTTGCCGGGGAGCACGACTTAGTAGTCTTTGGATTTTTCGTGGTTTTTCGCAGCTTTTTGTCCATAGTTGTGTAGATATTTTTATGTGATTTATTTGCATTATTTTTCTCATAATCTGGTCTGACATACATTTCTGTTTGATTTCTTGCGAGTGCCCGAGGACCGAGGCGGCTTTTTCGGAAGCCGAAGCAACTGCGGGAGTCGGAGGTGGCTCTTTTCTGCATAGAGCCATAGGAGGACGCGAGAAGCCGAGCAGGAGCGCGGGAGCCGCGGAATAGTCGCGTAGATAGCCGTAGAGTAGATTAGATTTATTTTTCTGCAGAACATTTATTTGTAATAATACAAGAACTCACAGAATCGGACTTTGGTGATATCGAGGTCTGTTTCGCCAAGCACCAGTGTGCTCGGGGGACCTTACCGCAATTTTTCGCTGGATTTAGTTTTCTCACATTTTATTAACTGCTTATCTGATTTACCCGGTTTTGGCCTTAACTTAGGATTTTCTTTGATTGTGACGTAATTAATTAGGATCCAAACATTAATTATCTGCTTGCACCTATAGATCGTTAACTGGACCTAATTAATTAAATCACAAGAAAAAGTCGGATTAATTAAACTCTAGTCCACGTGCCTTGAGGAGCCACATACAACGCGTGCAGGATCCGTTGTGGCGGACACCGAGTGGCTCCCAAGATAGGACTCCGGACTTAGGTTTGATTACCTGGCTACTGTGCTTTACGTGTAGAAATTGCTTCGTCTAGGGTCGGTTTCTCGTGCATCATATATGTAGTTTAATTTCAATCTTTATTTTATTTGTGGATCACTCTGCATGTAGACTGCTGGAGTCAGGTACGCATCGCTTACTCTGCATGCATCATTGATTTTATCGCGCATCGGCTTTTTCGTGTTCTCCCCCCTGTTTTTAGACTTAAATAATCAGGAGAATCGAAAAATTCGTTAGGCGTTATTTTCTTGAAAAACATCTAAAAAGAAAAACTATAAAATTGGGATTGCTAAACACACTTGACCCTAAAAGACACCTCACATAAAAATTTGTCTTGGGGAGAGCATCCCCCTCATTGTCTGTTTTGGATGAGCGAGAGAGCGACCTGCACACTAGGCTAGAGCCATATCCGAACCCCGATCAGACTGCCAGCCTTTTATACGGGACAGTCTAGTAGGCGGATTGGATTCCCATCAGCTCGCGTAACCGCTCTGATATTCTAACGTGATCACCTAAATAAAAATTGACAAGATAATCGACCGATCTCTTACGATCTTCAGCTCAGTGTTGAGTAGGTGAACTTGGGGTTTGTTTGCTCATCTTGTGTGTTTCCAGATCTCATCCGTCCGACTCGCCAGATCAAGATGATGGGCAGGAGGTCTCTTAGGCAACCTCTGGCTGCACCGCTTTTTAGCACTCCAACCCAATGATCTAGGTTGGTTCGTGACAGACGAGACCCGCTCTCCGAACCCGAGTTCGATTCCGCCCTGTTCCCCCTTAACTACCCTTCTACCAGTCCAAAGATACTAGTGTCAGATGCGAGACAGCAGACAGATGATTTATCGGTACCTGAGTTTGGATCTTTTGCCTTTGCAGAGACCATGTCCAGTAGTGAGGAGCGCACCGAGGGTCAGAGGCCAGAGACGACTACTTACGTATTGGACCAAGGTGCGATCAATACCACCATTCTAGCTTCCCTAGAGACTATGCAGCGACAGATACGGGATCAGGGAGCTTTCATGGTGGAGATGAGGAGAGAGATGGAGAGGCTGAGGACAACGCGAGAGCAGCCGCGAGACGCAGGACAGAGAGACCCAGATCAGCCAGAGGAGCCAGTTCAGCCGGCCGAGCAGCCGAGACCGATGCGGGAGTTGCACAACCCCGGATTGACACTTACGCACCGGTTGGTGGTACTTTTAGCGATCGTTAGGGACTTCAAGTTCCCCCCACAGACACTTCAGATCCTCCCCCGCTTCCACGAGCTCGCCACTGAAGAGCCCCATCTACATCTCCAGGAGTTCGAGATGATCTGCAGCACCGTCTACGATCGACAGGTGGACGAGGACACCATCAGGGTGATTGCCTTCCCCTTCTCCCTCGCTGACAGAGCAGCCAACTGGCTGAAGCATTTGGGGAGATTCGTATACACCTGGGAGCAGCTCCGCACTGGGTACTTGAACAAGTACTATCCACTCGAGCGTACCAATGCAGCGAGGGCCCTGATCAACAACTTCTCCATGCTCCCCAACGAGCAATTTCACGTCAGAGAGCTTACAGATAGATTCCCGCACCACGACATCACGAAGCCGAACCTAGTTCAGAGCTTCTTTTGCAGACTGACACCAGAGCCGTAGGGCCTAGTGAATGCTTCTTGTGGCGGTTCCTACTTCGTAAAGGTCGAGGATCAGGTCTGGCCCATCTACGAGGAGATGGTGAGAACTATACAGTGATGTCCCAGACCCGACTCTACACTCAGGGACACCCCCAGCCACAGACCGTGCAGTACCAGAGGATAGCTCGGGTCGATGCCGGTCCTTCTACTTCATCCGCGACAGCCGCAAAGACCGAGTCCACAGCCACAGACATGGGCATTATCAGTGAGAAGCTGGACCGGATCGAATTGATCGAGAAGAAACAGTGCCAGGGCATCACGCAGATGGATCAGATGGCACATACGCTGAGTGACCTGAAGACACAACTCATGTGTCTCCAGGAGGCACAGACGGCTTCTCAGCCTCGTCTTCGGTCACGAGGAGATCCGAGCAGCATTGGTAGCTCGTCCCAGCATTCTAGTCAGCCTAGACAGGTTCACCTTGTACAGGCGGAGTCGTACCAGCAGCCACCGCAGTTCTACCATTCACCACCATCCCAGGACACTCAGATGGTGGTCTACCATCCGGATCATCCCCTAGCAGTACTCCCTCCACCCACCTACGAGCCGGAGCCGTTGATGGATGTCAACGGGATTTGGTACGACTGACCCTAGACCGGTTTCCGACGACACCATCCCGGATTCCGCTGGTTGGCCGGAGGCACCAGTTTCCAGCAACAGCCTCTAGTTCAGGGTGGCCAGTACGGCCAACAACGTGAGCAGCACTAGCAACCCCATCCCCTAGTACACCAGCAACAACAGTCATCCCAGCATCAGTAGTATGGTCCTCGTCCCTATCAGCAGGGACAGTCTTCGAGGCGTGAGCAGCCTCAGCAACAGCAATATCATCAGCAGTACCCTTCTCACCCGCACCAGCCGCAGCAACCTCACTACCAGTGAGGCCGCCCGTCAGGTTCTCATGGGCCGACCTATGAGAACCACATGTTGGATGATCTAGCCCGCCTCATGACCGAGCAGCATGCTACTTTTCGACGGGAGATGGACGAGTTCCGCCAGGAGATGCGAGAGATTGTGAGAGGGAAGGCCGCCATCCCTACCTAGATTGAGCCGAACCCAAACAACCTCAAAAGGAAGTCTGAGCAGGTCGAGTTCACTGAGATTACCACCTTTAGTGCTTCACTTGGTGATATATCTGCATACATGTTTGATGCTGGTTTTGTTACACTTGGGAGCGGTAGGATGCCAGCAGGCGACGCCTCGTCTGAGCGACGATCCCATGCCACTTTAGGAGCGCTAGGCGAGGAGGAGCGCGGTGCTGATGCTGCAAGGACGGTGGTGCTGACACCACCATGGATGTTGATCCAGCTGACGGTATTGAGGCTGTCACTTCACTAGTTGGAGGAGGTGGTACTGACGCCACCATTGCAGTTGCTGAGCCAAAGCGCGGTACTGATGCCGCTATTCCAGATGCCGAGGGTGGTACAGAGGCCACCATTTCCAGTTCTGCTAGTCCTATTGTTTTTCCTTCAGTACATGTATGTCGGGACATTTCTGCAAATAAAGGAAAGGGTTTGTTGTTTTCGGATCCGCATGTGTTTCTTGATGATGTTTCTGTGGATTCTGCTGTTCATGAGCATGCCAGACCCTCTCCTAGTCCTTCATCTGAGAAGGAACCTGTAGTCCCCTTTCCCAGAGCACTCCATTTGGGTAAGGGACAGAAAAAGAAAAACCAAAAAAAGAACCATCAGATAGAGTTCAGCCGGCAGATGATAGATAGATTCCACATACAGCTGACTCTACAGGAGGCCTTGGAGCACATACCTCTACCCCAGATATCACTCAAAGACAGGACCACAGTTAGGAGGAAGAGGCAGAAACATCAGTCAGAAATCCATGTGCTTACTCATGCCACTTGTTTCGCGATTCAGAATCGTCTGCCAGCTAAGAGGCAAGATGCATGACCCCCGTATGTCAGATGACACATCCATGAGCAGAAGTTCGACCGCACTCTATTAGATAGCGGTTCTTCGATCAACCTACTTCCGGCAGCCCTTCTCGATCACTTCGAGTTGGGCCCTCTCCAACAGAGCAGGACAATCCTTCAATTTACTGATCGATCTTTCAAGAGGCCAAAGGGGTTGCTGAAGGACGTTGTCATCACAATTTAGGGCCTGAAATTTCCTGTGGACTTCGTTGTGTTGGACATGGAGATCCCTGAGTCCATGACCGATACCCCGATCATTCTAGGATGCTTGTTCTTGGCCACAGCCAAGGCAGTATCCGACCATGATAGCGGGAAAGGTGTACTTTCGCGTTGAGGGCGAGAGTATACAAATAGAGATGATTGAGAGACTAGAGCCAGAGATTCAGCATTCTCAGAGCCGACTACTGATGAATCTCGTATTCATCACTCTAAATCTCAATTATTAAGCTCAAATCCCTTAAAATCAACAGCATATTTGCATCTATTCTGCATAATTAGCATTAGTGCATGATTTCATAAGAATTGCATTTTAGCACAAAAATATGCACAAAATAAGAAGCCAAAAATCCAAGCCAAAAATGACCTGTAAATAGCCTAACTTCCCCGATTTTTGACTCATTCATGCTTACTCCGAATGACACAAAACCACCTCCATTGTGTACATATCACTAAGAAGAATAAAGAAAAAATGCAAAAAAATAACTGACCCAAATAAGTGGGCCAAAAACCCAAAACCCTAGTTTCAGGATTTCCGGACTAAAACCCTCATATCTCCCTCATCCAATGTCCGATTTAATCCTACTCACTTTTAACTAATGCACATTCAATTACCTTCAAAACAAGACCAAGTTCAAGTGAATCGGAGCTCATATGTCAAAGTTGGGTTTTGGGCCTCTTTTATGTTGTATATTTTAGCGGTTTTTGACCTCATATTTTATGTACATATTTTATTGATTAATAAAAATAAAAAAATAGATTAATGTGTATTTATTTATTTTCTGATTTATCACATTTTTTCCGGATTTTTATCTGATCTTAAAAATGACATAAAAATTACAAAACCCCAAAATTAAGGTATTTCTATGTACATAGGATACCCCAAAAATTCACTTTGTACAAATGATCGATTTTAGTTTTTATGTCTTCAGAAATTGTAGATCTCATTGAGACGAGCAATTTTCGTGAAGAAACTTTTTTGATCCGAGGCCATTTACTATTTTTTATCGATTTTACAAAGTATTTTCAATTTCGAATTTTCTGGTGCTGACACGTGGCAGCACCTGGTGCTGCCACGTGGCAGCCATTTTGGGCTTTATTTAAACTCATTTTTTATTTAAAAATAAAAAAATAATAATAATAAATAAAATAAATAAAGACGCACGTGCGTCGCACGTAACTCCAAGGCACGGGCTCTGCCTCTCTCCCTTTTAGCCTGCCACATGTTACAATCGTGGCCGTCCGATCTCGACCGATCGGACAGCCACTGCTCATCTTCCCCATCAGTCCTCCTTTCCCCTTTTGGAGCTCCGCTGCCCCGATTCCCTTGCCGCGAATCTGCTCTTCACCGTCAATCAAATCAACTCCGATCGCCGCCCCTCCTTCAAATCTCCATCTCCGATTCGCATCCCAATCACCCCGCGAATTCCTCCGCCTCCGATTAACTCCATCCTTCCATCTCCGACGCACCATCTGAAGCCCTATTTAAGAGGACCACCACCGACCCTCGAGCGATCATCCGCCAATTACACTTCAACCGCAGGCACGCGGCGGTGACAGCGCCATCGTGCCCTCTTCATTGACGAGATCTGAGGACCCAAGGTCCTCGTCACGGTGGCGACCACCTCAAATTGCGCCCAGACCCCCACCGACCAGGTCACGTGCTTGTCACGTGACCTGGTGGTCATTTTGCAGAGACACCCTCCTGAGTTTTGGTAATTACGCGTATACCCCCTATTGCATTGTTCTACTTATTCTGTTTATTTATATTGAATCTGTACCCATGTGATCTCCCTCAGTTTTAAACATCTTTATTGCTTTATTTATCTAAAAAAATAGCATGATGTTTGTTAATTAATCCTCTACACTTTTCCATATTGTGGGTAATTTTGTGATTAATGGTTAATTAATAAATAATTGTTTTATGGAAATTGTCGTATTTTGCTCATTTCTTGCTCTGAAATTGATAGTTGATTAACCATTGCTCTAAAAATCCCCGAAAAATCACACATTGTAGAGTTATTTGTGCTTAACATTGCGCCCGAAAAGATTTGCATTTGCATGCATCATTTGCCCTGTAAAAATCATTTTGCACATTTCACTATTTAATTTTTATACGTATTAGATCTCATATTTTTGAAGTTTAGGATTTTTCTGAGATCAATCACCTAGTGATAGATCTTAGATAATTTTGGTCATCGAAAATAAATGGGTTTGATATTTATTAGAATTAAATTTTGAAAATCAATCTGTTTGCATTTAAAAATTCATAAAAAAATCCATATTGCATCCAAAAATTCCAAAAAATTATAGTGCATCCATTTCATCATAATCTACATTGTGGTATTTTCTTGATCGTTTCCGATTGCCTCCTACAACGCACGACACATAATTTTTATGCACAACACGATAAAAACACATTTTTAAAAGCGGTATTTTCGGATCCGTCAGATGGCGCCGTTGCCGGGGAGGCAAACAACTTAGATTTTTGTCTTGAAAATTTTTGTTCGATTTTCCGCATTCGGGTAGTCTGACCCCCGAATTTTTCATTGTAAATTCCATTTTTTCCTGCAATTTATTTTCAGCAGTTATTTTTCATCTATTTTTGAGTCACTCTCTTACATTTTCTCTCTTATTTTTCTTGCGAGGTACTTTGTACGTGGAGCAGTTTTCTAAGAACCGACACAACTTCACCGACTTTTGCAAAAACCGCAAATAAAATTAAGATCGAGTCGAGTCGTGAGAGAGCGTAGAGTCTAGGTTTTTAATTCATGCAATTTCTAATTTTTTGTAATTAATTGCTTATTTACAACGGTATCCGTTTGGACTCTCGCGTGTGTAAATAGACCTCTAAACTTTTTCTGTGGTGTGTCGTGGCCTGTTTCACTCTCCGGTGAGGGTGGGGCCCGACTTGAGTGGCAATTAGGATAGACCTGCACATACGGCTCTCAGAGCATTTATATTTTTGCTTGTGCTCGTAGGATCTAAGGCCACACTGCACTTTAATTGAGACGCACATAGATCGTTCAACTTAGCCAAATTTAACTTAATTCTTCCCGCTAATAGAACTTTATGCTTAGGTGCGGTTTTCATCGGTTTGCATTCATTTAGAATAATTTCAATTCTGTATTGCATCCCACATGGAGATTGCGAGGAGGCACTGTAAGTCTTCTAACTGAGCATACATCATTGTTTTCACGTGCATCGACTTTTCCCGAATTCCTCTTTCTTGTTTTATAACATAACTTTAAAGGAAATTGGGACTGGACGGTAGACGTGTATTTGTGCTCATCTAATTTTTCAGTGATCACCTCATTAAAATCGGGACTGCTAAATATAGCTGATCTTAAAGAACCCATAAAATCAAGAATTTTTGCGGGAGAGCAACCCCGGCTTTGGATGTTCTATTTTTCTAAGTAAGCGAGAGACGACACTTAAGTCTAGAACCCAAATCCGAAATTTCAGCCTCGCTAAATTTTTGTCAAGTTTGATGTATCACCAACTAAAATTGAAAAGATAATAGCCGAACTCTTACGGCTTCATTGTGTGAGTTGGTGAACCTGGGGTTTGACTTGTGTTTGCATTGGTGTACGTGAACTGATTTCGAAGATCAAAAGCCACATACTTGATAACAATTCTTTTGACTATCCCGTACAATAATCTCTCTCACCTCTTGATTTAATTCCAATCATGGAACTTTTGACCAAAAACTATTGCAGATCCAACCCATCATTTCTTACAAAAATGATCGAATATCACCATGAAAATAAATCTAGGTCGGTTTGGCCCAAATCTACTACTTCCTCTTCTTTTAATCCTCCAACTTTTGTGGGAAGCTTTCAACCGCAGATGACTTCGACCTCATTAAATCCTTTCTCAAGTCATCCGACCACACATGACCACCTACCATCTTGGACTGAACCGTCTTATTCTCAGTTTCTTGCCAATAAAACATTTCAAGATCAAAATCTCTTTAAATCCAATGACTGGCAGAGAACCCAAACCCAGATGGAAAGACACACACTCAATAATCATCAGCGTTGGATTGACCACGACAGACCCCTCGTCAGACATGATACTCATACAGAGGACTGGACTGACCTCCTAGATACATATAAACCCTGTATGCTGACTCCACAATATCAAGATCTGACTAATCATGATCAAAGAATTGAACTCTATTCAGATCAAATACACATGCCTGGACCATATGAGCATCCACCTTCCATAATTATTGAGGAGATATTTTCTAAAAATAGTGATCATATGTTGGATATTCCAAGAAACTCTCCTCTCCGCACATACAGGAAAATGGAAGACAAAATCATTGAACAAAAACCGAGTGTCCCATGATTGATCATGAACAGAATTGTGAGGATGATGTTTCAAGGATAAAAACAAGATTTGAATTGATGGAGGATATATTTCAAAAATTTGTCGACCGAGTAATATCATTCTATAGTGGCTCGGATATAAAAATGAATGAGGAAAGGATTGGATCCCATGATGAAAATTTTGAGGATATTCAAAGACCTAGGGATGATTCAAACATCAATACTTCTGCTCATTATTCCCCTAGAAATGATTATGCCCCTAACCTTTACTCCGAACATCAAAGTCCCTGCTCATCTGAGGAACACACCACATCACCACACTACACAGAAAATACAAAAAAAGTGGGAATATTCAAAAACACCAAAAAAATCGAAAATCCAGAAAATCTCATAAAAATTGAATCTGAAGAAGACCTGAGGAATTTGGATCCTGCTTTACGGGAAGCACTGGAAAAACATTTGATTTTTGAACTTCCCATTATAAAGGCCATTGAACACTTCCCCGACCTTAAGAAATTTTTAATGGACAGATCAGTCATCAAAAATTCGGGAAGGATTAGAACAAAAACCGAAAGACATATCTTGTCAATGGCCTCCTCCTTGGTGTTGAGGAGAAAAACCAAGAGCCGCATAATAAAGCGGTTGCCCAGATTTGACCGTAGAATCAAATACACAATTTTCACCATGCCCGAATTGATGATGATTCACCAATCAATATCCTCCCGACCTCTGTATTCCACGAACTCAAACTCGGACCGATCAGGAAAATACGAGAGATTGTTCAATTGGCGGACCGATCAATAAAGCGGCCGAGAGGAATCATTTCTATCGTCATGATATTCCAAGGTGCTCCGCTCAAAATGAAATTCACGATCATTGATACTGAGCATCAAGGAGAGTTCACCCAGTCTCCAATTATTCTTGGAAAACCCCTCTTAGCATTGTCTAAGGTAATTGTTGATTGTGAGACTCGGCAAATAAATTTTACGGCATTGGAAGCACTTCGAGTTGACACAATCTTTGAGGAAACACGATTTTCTGAGGCAACTCATAAAGTCCCCAACAACCGCAAACCTAAAGAGGTAGAAGAGCCCTACCCTGCTACGACACCTGAGATAGCGGTTGTTGTTGAGACCATTGATTTAGAGAATCTCCCCCCTGCTCCATTCCCAGCCGCACTCTCTATAGAAAATCGAGCATATGAATCTTATGATCCGGAGACTTATGCATGGTCATGAAGGATATGGAATTATCCTCAAGCGCATCACGGAAGCGTGATCGTCGTATCGGATACGACGAAGAATGACTAGTCGTACTAGTTGTTCGGTGCAGCGGAATTTAAAAAAATTTATTCGATGAAACCACATGATCCGAGAACCATTCTCAGATCGTTTCATCTATAACCACAACAAGTATAATGCAATACCTCTTGAAGCGTGGTTGATCAAATCTCTAAAGAAAGAGACCTCCTGTCTCAAGTCCGATCGTCGGCGAGACTGTTTGCGAGCGCGGGGATGAACCGCGTTGTCCTCGCAATCCAAGAAGATGATCCAAACATGGTTGCTCCTGATCTCGTCGCACGAGATCAAACGTCTCCTTCGTGAGAGGAACTCTCCAAGAAGACGGAGAACCGAAGAACGTCGAAGCGGCGGCGCGGTGGCGAAGGCGACGACGGTTCTCTCCTCTAGGGTTTGGTGGTCGGCCACCAATTAGAGGGAGAGAGGGATGACGTGTGTAGAGAAGAAAGAGAGAGAGAGAGAGCTCCAATATTGCAAGTTCTTAGAGAGCATAGTATGACTCTCTATTTATAGGGTTTTGGGATCCATGGATCTCAATCCATGGGACACATAAAATCAATGGGTGAGATTGATTTGTGTCAATCCAATGGCCAAGATTGTTGTTGTCAAAAGCAACAAATTTAGGTTAAAATATATTTGACAAAATCAAATATAATTTATTCCTAAATCAACCCAACAAATAAGGAGAGAATGTGCATGGAGATTTCATCTCCATGCACCTTCCATGTTGGACGGCCACCCATTCCATATAGGAGTGGTGTGCCGCCCACTATGGGAGTCCAAGGAGGCAATCTCATGGATTCCCATGGGATTGCATATCTTCTTGATTTTCTCTCTTATTTATTTGCAACAAATTTATTGGGTTTTATTCTCCAAAAAATAATTCACAATTATCTTTGAGAATATTGCATTCTTGCCATGGAAAAAATTGTGAATCATATTCACAACCCAAAACAACATATAATTCATATTGTTAATTAATTACACATTGTGTATCCAATACACATAATAATTAATCACCACATATAAATTATAATTAGCTCTCTCTAATACATTATAAATCACATTTATAATATATTATGAATAATTGGATATTTCTATCCACATTATTCTTATCCACATTAATTAAATCACATTTAATTAAATTGGATAATTTCTTCACACATCAAGATGATTAAATCACATTTAATCATTATTTCTTCATTGCTTAGATCTTATGGAATTATTCTTGAACCCTTCAAGAATAATGCAATCTCTCCGCAGATACTTGGAGATAAGGACAGGGCGATTGTATTGTTCCACGTATAGTGACATGGATATTGAGATCGTATCTCAAAACCAGATCGCGTGCCTCTCATAGATGCTTGATTAAATCAAGACCATAAATCTAATCTTCTCATTGTATCTGAATCACATTCAGATCAATGTCCAACACTTGGACCAAGATCAGATCACTTCTCTACTGAGAGGAGTCACTAAAATCCAGACCCGTTTCATCACTCCCTAGGAATGGAAGCGTCATGGTTATACAATCGTTTATGATCAAATCACCCTCAGGTATTCCCAATACCTGTACATCCTGCATACTGGAAGACTCGGACTAAACCCGAAGTATCGGATCAACTTTATACTGTCTACTTCATGGTTTTATCAGTAAGTTTCTCATTCGTTCATTGGGAGTTGGTATCGATCATACACTTTCCAAAAGTGTATATCATACCTAGGTCTTGATCATATACTAAAAGTATATATCAAACCTACAAATTTATTCAAGCTTCCAAAGCGAGACAACCATGCGCATGGAATTTGATTCATCCCAATATTTCATGAGTGAGCTCATGTCTTCCAATTCAGTATCTGAACCTGTATGATCCCTTTGAGAGATCGTATTACTCATATGCCCTTATATGCACACCAGCGCGCCGGTGTATAGACCTTGATTAGGTCATCAACCTATTGGTCTGCCAAATGTACACACTCAGACATATAGTAACACATCTGTCTCCGGTCAGAGGATGCGTGCCTATATCATGACAGCATATGATATAGGACTTTGGTTATCTCGATCTCGTTAAGTCAACTCTTTGACCTAACTAATCTGACACCTCCGAATCTCTATTCCTATGCAGAGGACCTGCATCAAGAGGTCGGTCAGATATCAGCCTAAAGAGATAAGGATTGCCATCTCCTACTCAGGCTGGAGATCATCTTTTAACAATCATTTGATGGTGCTTGATGAGTCCTCAATTTAACCCTTTAGATATTCATCCAAGCACCAGCCTCTATGATTCAATAGTTGAATCAACAGCTGTATGATTATTAAGATGGCCATGGTACATAACCCTAATTGTACTAAGGGACCTATTATACAAATTATTCATTCTTCATTTCAGATCAGGGAATGATATGTGCAATAACATTTATTGCATAATGGCTCGCCGTGGGCTCGCATTTCCAACAATCTCCCACTAGCCCAAAGAGTCATTAATGGGCTTATCATTTAAACTCACACTCATGTGACAATCATAGGCTATTTAGAAAATAGCTAGGTAAGCTGATCAGTCACTCTGTTCCTGCGAGACTACGCCAAGTCCTTTTACGACACTTGCATATCCCCAGTAACAGTGCTCGCATCCAATGCGAATGTTGCATCTTATGCAACTAATACTCAATCTTGTTAGTTATAGTGTCCTTGACACTACAACTTAACAATTATTATAACCAGTATTTCCATAATCCTTATCAGAATATCCTTATTCTTGGAGATCACTATCTCTTAAGGTATCCACAGTTAAGACCTTTTAGATCTCTATCTATAAAGTCTTAAGTTTTTTGAAGATAAGACTTTGAGATCACTATCTCAAAAATCTTGTCATCTATGAAGATTTTGTCATTACTGCAACCAAGTGTTTTATTTCCATAGTAGGATTAGCAACAGTTTACTACTCCCACTGCATGGCAACCATCTGGCTTTTGTGCACATCTAGCACACACTTGGCTTCTCAGAACTGATGCCCAAAGGCAAGTAGTTCTAGCATTCACTTCCTCAACTCTTTGAGGTGCTATCCCTTTAGATAGGTCAGTACCATATCTTAAGGGATGGAAGCCATTACTGGAATTTTCCATAAAATGGAATATGTCCAAGATGTACTATAAATGTCACAGTCCCATTATCCTCTTCTCTTTGCTTCTGAACAACTTCAGAACTAATATCTGAGAGGCATCTTTGAAATCATATTTCAAGTTATGGAACAAACAGATTATAAAACACTAATTATTATCCTTATATCATTTTTAAATGATTAGGATATCATCTACATTTAGCACGATGAACACAAAAGCACTCCCACTAAGCTTCATATGGTTCATCAAGATTCTATCTGAAATCATAACATTTATAATTTCATCAAATCTTATGATCCAACTTCAAGAAGCTTAATTGAGTCCATAGATGGATTCCTTAGCTTGCACACCTTGCTTTCCTCAACCATGAAGCCCTGGGGCTACTTCATAGGAATATCCTCAAAGAGGCATTTGTAGAGGAATGCAATATTGACTTACATCTTGAAGATGCAATAGTCAAGTTATGTAGCTAAGGTTAGCAATATTATGATGGTTTTAAGCATGGTCACCGAAGAGCAAGTCTCATTGCAAGCAATGTCTTCTCTTCCAGTGTGTAGCTTATGGCTACGAACCGTGCTTTGAAGATCTCTACCTTCTCATCAGGTTCCCTGTCTCTTGAAGATCCATTTACACCTTTACAGGTCTTACCCATATAGGTGGATCCTCGAGGGTCCATATACAACACTTGTATATGAAGTCTACATTAGACTTTTATTGCTATCCATCTATCCTTGCTATGATCTTCAGAAGCTTCATCACATGAAGTTCGATCATTGTCAGATTTCTCTAACACATGGAATCCATCCTCAAACTTATTTGAAGAGGTATTAATGTTTCATCTTTAATTGTCCTTTTAGTTTCCAATTTCATGAGTCTCATTATAAATGAGTTCCTACACTTCATTTTCATCTTGATTCTCAAGAGTCTCAACCTCTAAGAATCACATTCTCGGAGATGAGATATTTTAAGAATCTCAAGGTCATAAAGTAGGTATCCAATACCATCCTTTATTTTCCTAATGAAGCAGCACTCTCAAGTGCTAGATTCCAATATACATGGAACCTTATTAAGGATATACATTGTAGTCTCTACTACACATATATACTTGGAAACTAGGGGATAATTATGCTAAAAATTCAACATTGATAAGATCATGTCACACATGATCTAATTGTATCTACCTATAACTGTTTTGAGTTAAGGTGTGTTATGAGGTTTGAGATAGAAATGATATTCATATCTCCATAAGGTATTCTTCGAATTTATCTAGTAGGTACTTGCTACCTAGATTAGATCAAATTCATTTTATCTTCCTTCAAACTTTGGTTCTAAACCAAAATTAATGAAATCTTTGAACATTTCAAAAGTTTCTTAGATGAAGAGAAGAAATCTCATATCATACATAATCATCAATAGATATCACATATCCACAATGTTTACTATGACATAGATGATCCGCATACATCAATATGTATGAGATCCTGAATACCTTGGCATCTTACACCATTCCCGAAGAAGGGTGTATTGGACAATATTCATAAGTATGTAAGTTTTGAAATTTTAGACATTCTAAAGTTTCATCTCTTACTATTCTATTGATCAAATCAACAGACAAATGTCCAAGGCTTAATGCTAGATCATTGTCAAATGATCTTCATCCTCCTATTGATCTTGAGGTTTAATTTCAGTATTTAGAAATGTTAATGAACCATTCATTAATTTTCTAATTTAGTGGAGTCCACTAGATTTTAGATTACTTTCTGAAATATCTTCATCATAACTCTTTATGATAGGTCCATTCCAGAATTCATGTTTATTTCCAACATTTAGAAATAAACAATGAGTGTATTCTTATATCTAGGTCATAGAGACATTCTCTACGACTAAGGGCTCTCCCACTGAAATTAACAAGTCTATTAATGCGACAGAGATTGTTGCAACAATTGCATCAATATTCATGTGGACAACTATAAACCTTTAAGATCAAATTTTCCAGTCTTCTAAAACATATGCAACCCATTGCAAATGTCATCAGAAGATTGAGATACAATTATTTGACTTTATCTTATTCAATAAGTAAGTCAATATCAATGATTTATGTAGATTATTCTGATGCTCCATCCGAGTCCTTTTCTAAGGATTCTAGACAGACTTGATAGTCATACTATCAACACATCAACTTATCACAGTATTGGCATTCATCCAACTCTTTGGATGTCATATGGAAGTCACAGAAGTCCAGTCAACTCTTTGACTTTCCTTCTTTCTTGGGTCCAACCCATGCTTCCACTGCGCTCCCTTTATCTATGAGCAACCATTGCTCAGGACAGAGGATCTCTTATTTTAAATTCAAAAAATAATTCAAAGTAAGAGTTTTTCAACATTTATACATGCTTCCTTAAATTCATAAAATATGAATATTATGAAGCTTCATGAATAACTAGAGTATAAAAAGCAGAATGATGACACTCATCATCTACATCCATTTAAACTCTTAAAACATTGGTTCAGGTAGGTATTCAAACATTTTGAATACATCATCTCTTATAGAGCTACCATTCTGCATGATGCAGAGAACCATGTTACTCATGATTAAATGTCAAGAGCACATATGTATGCCAGAAAATCTTCATTGATTTTATAAGGATTATATGACAATTATGATCATCATCAACATGTCACTTCCAAAGTACATTTGATGATACCAAGACTATAGAGACATACAAACCCTAGGGTTGTAGTCCTATTATCTATTTAATTGTCATTCCTCATTAGTATGAGGAGACTTGCATATTGCAACCACATACATTATGTGTTCAATTGCAAGTGCAATATCTGGATCATGAGTCCAATCCAAGATATTTCACTGGTTACTATTGAGTATATCATTGAGTGGGTTTTAATGAAGGATTATCTGAAATAAGAAATTTGCATAAATGTATGTATTTATATATACATATTTTACTTTGATTTAGGAATTTTTATATCAAAGTTGTCTTGCCTTGTCAACACTGAAAGTTCATTCCCTTAATCACTTTCAATGTAAGAGATATACTTACCATTATATCTCAAGCAAGATCTGGGATCTCCTTCCTTATCTTTGTTGCATCCCAATAATATGAGATCCTACAACTCGGATAAAAAGAAGCGGGAACACATTCCGCCTTGCAAGTCCGACTTGCATCTCCCAATTCGGTCTTTAATACCCGGGCCCACCACCCCTAAGGCGATGTTGACCCGTCATTAATAGAACCAACCGTCAACATGAATACAACTCGCTATGCGCAATCCAATATCGCCCCAATAATATGAGGACCCGATATTGGGGTCACTACGCATACGTCCTTACTCTTTCGAGAAGCGAAGAGCCCGATCCAGATGCGCTTGCATACAGGAGCTGTCACTTCGGACAGGCGTCTCCCACATGCAATCCCTGGCGACGGAACCCTCCGCCTTGACGGGAGACCATGGATGTCACTTATGTGATCCTCCACCTCATATTCAAATTTTAATTAATTATCGTGAATCACATTCACATAATTAATTCTTCCAAGGGAATTATTAACTCTAATCATATTAGAGTATTTCAATTGGATATAATCAACTTAATCATATTAAATTAATTATCAATCCAATTCAATCAATCAAACTTGATTATTTTACTTGAATATATATATGGTAATATCTCAAAATACGTATTAATTCGAATTTTAATAATTAGAAAAATACATCTTAATCCCTCAGACATTATCCCGACCCTTCCCGCTGTCATGGCCAGTACCGACGAGAGTGGGACGGACCACATACGTTGCAACCCGCAACCCCAATGCTCTCCGACTAGGCACCATATCCGCCTCGGGAAAGGATAATGCCAAATTGATTAATTTGTACTTTAGATGATCATCGGTTCTTCAACCGAAATTGTACCATATAGTAATAATCAAAACATTTTTGATTATAAGGAAATTTGCTAGACAAATTCCCAAATCCTATTCAAGCATCAAGTTTGAAAGATTGTGGTTTCCAATTATGATTTAGATCACATCTTAATCAATTATTGGTTAAGGCAATGTCATTTAAGGGAATAATTATCATCAAATATTTCACAAATATTTATGCACAATTATTCTAGGAAATTAAACAATTTAATTTCACTAAATGATTAAATGACAATCACCAATCAAACATTGAGTTTGATGAATGTGTTTCCAATTAAGATTTAGATCAAATCTAATCAATTAATTGGTTGAGGCCAAGTCAATTATGTAAATAATCATCTTCAAATATTTCACAAATATTTTTCATGATTATTTCACGAAATTAACAATTAATTTCACTAATTGACAATCACTTGGTTCTAGATTAGGACTGTAATTTCAGCAGTGACCCCTTCTTACTAAAATTAGCATATCTCAATCATATTAAATCCAAATTAGACAAAATCAATTTTCATAGATTGCTAATTTGATTTAGGACAGAATCCAAGTGATGTTACACGCATTTCGAGGCAAGTCTAAACAGTAATTAACATTTTAATCACGTTCAGATCTACAGTTCCCGCAACAGTGTATACATGTTCATTAAAACAACCATATCTAGAGCATACGAAATCCGATTTACGTAAACTCAGATCCTATGGTTTCCTTATTTAATGGGGAACAAAATCCAAGTATTAAATTCGTGTTTAAACAATTTAAACAGTGCCGAATTTATTTACTAAACAGATCTGCGAAATCAAATGCGATGAAAACTTTCGCGACCTAAACGAACCCAAGTCGTCCTCGGTTTTTCGAATCATATTCGAAACCATCGACATAAGGCTCTGATACCACTTGAAGGATATGGAATTATCCTCAAGCGCATCACGGAAGCGTGATCGTCGTATCGGATACGACGAAGAACGACTAGTCGTACTAGTTGTTCGGTGCAGCGGAATTTAAAAAAATTTATTCGATGAAACCACATGATCCGAGAACCATTCTCAGATCGTTTCATCTATAACCACAACAAGTATAATGCAATACCTCTTGAAGCGTGGTTGATCAAATCTCTAAAGAAAGAGACCTCCTGTCTCAAGTCCGATCGTCGGCGAGACTGTTTGCGAGCGCGGGGATGAACCGCGTTGTCCTCGCAATCCAAGAAGATGATCCAAGCATGGTTGCTCCTGATCTCGTCGCACGAGATCAAACGTCTCCTTCGTGAGAGGAACTCTCCAAGAAGACGGAGAACCGAAGAACGTCGAAGCGGCGGCGCGGTGGCGAAGGCGACGACGAGTCTCTCCTCTAGGGTTTGGTGGTCGGCCACCAATTAGAGGGAGAGAGGGATGACGTGTGTAGAGAAGAAAGAGAGAGAGAGAGAGAGAGCTCCAATATTGCAAGTTCTTAGAGAGCATAGTATGACTCTCTATTTATAGGGTTTTGGGATCCATGGATCTCAATCCATGGGACACATAAAATCAATGGGTGAGATTGATTTGTGTCAATCCAATGGCCAAGATTGTTGTTGTCAAAAGCAACAAATTTAGGTTAAAATATATTTGACAAAATCAAATATAATTTATTCCTAAATCAACCCAACAAATAAGGAGAGAATGTGCATGGAGATTTCATCTCCATGCACCTTCCATGTTGGACGGCCACCCATTCCATATAGGAGTGGTGTGCCGCCCACTATGGGAGTCCAAGGAGGCAATCTCATGGATTCCCATGAGATTGCATATCTTCTTGATTTTCTCTCTTATTTATTTGCAACAAATTTATTGGGTTTTATTCTCCAAAAAATAATTCACAATTATCTTTGAGAATATTGCATTCTTGCCATGGAAAAAATTGTGAATCATATTCACAACCCAAAACAACATATAATTCATATTGTTAATTAATTACACATTGTGTATCCAATACACATAATAATTAATCACCACATATAAATTATAATTAGCTCTCTCTAATACATTATAAATCACATTTATAATATATTATGAATAATTGGATATTTCTATCCACATTATTCTTATCCACATTAATTAAATCACATTTAATTAAATTGGATAATTTCTTCACACATCAAGATGATTAAATCACATTTAATCATTATTTCTTCATTGCTTAGATCTTATGGAATTATTCTTGAACCCTTCAAGAATAATGCAATCTCTCCGCAGATACTTGGAGATAAGGACATGGCGATTGTATTGTTCCACGTATAGTGACATGGATATTGAGATCGTATCTCAAAACCAGATCGCGGGCCTCTCATAGATGCTTGATTAAATCAAGACCGTAAATCTAATCTTCTCATTGTATCTGAATCACATTCAGATCAATGTCCAACACTTGGACCAAGATCAGATCACTTCTCTACTGAGAGGAGTCACTAAAATCCAGACCCGTTTCATCACTCCCTAGGAATGGAAGCGTCATGGTTATACAATCGTTTATGATCAAATCACCCTCAGGTATTCCCAATACCTGTACATCCTGCATACTGGAAGACTCGGACTAAACCCGAAGTATCGGATCAACTTTATATTGTCTACTTCATGGTTTTATCAGTAAGTTTCTCATTCGTTCATTGGGAGTTGGTATCGATCATACACTTTCCAAAAGTGTATATCATACCTAGGTCTTGATCATATACTAAAAGTATATATCAAACCTACAAATTCAGTCAAGCTTCCAAAGCGAGACAACCATGCGCATGGAATTTGATTCATCCCAATATTTCATGAGTGAGCTCATGTCTTCCAATTCAGTATCTAAACCTGTATGATCCCTTTGAGAGATCGTATTACTCATATGCCCTTATATGCACACCAGCGCGCCGGTGTATAGACCTTGATTAGGTCATCAACCTATTGGTCTGCCAAATGTACACACTCAGACATATAGTAACACATCTGTCTCCGGTCAGAGGATGCGTGCCTATATCATGACAGCATATGATATAGGACTTTGGTTATCTCGATCTCGTTAAGTCAACTCTTTGACCTAACTAATCTGACACCTCCGAATCTCTATTCCTATGCAGAGGACCTGCATCAAGAGGTCGGTCAGATATCAGCCTAAAGAGATAAGGATTGCCATCTCCTACTCAGGCTGGAGATCATCTTTTAACAATCATTTGATGGTGCTTGATGAGTCCTCAATTTAACCCTTTAGATATTCATCCAAGCACCAGCCTCTATGATTCAATAGTTGAATCAACAGCTGTATGATTATTAAGATGGCCATGGTACATAACCCTAATTGTACTAAGGGACCTATTATACAAATTATTCATTCTTCATTTCAGATCAGGGAATGATATGTGCAATAACATTTATTGCATAATGGCTCGCCGTGGGCTCGCATTTCCAACAGGTCACACCCTGGGTCAACCTATGCTGACTACATAGATTACATCAACTTGACACAGGAATGCTCCAATGATAAATCAATTGAGAATGAACATGCAGAGACTCTCCCCAGTATTTCAATTCCCCCGGATCTCAAAATAGACAAATCCTTCTACTACGATCCTGAGACATATGCATGGTCGCACCCTGGAGCAACATACTCTGATTATCTTGACCAAATCCTCCCAAATCGAGAGTGCACCAACATCCAGGAGACTAAAAACAAACCTGCAGCCCAAACACCGACCAAGGAGAAGAACAGTAATGGCTACTCATCTGGCTACTCAAGTGAACCGACAGCTTCACGAAACAAGAAAAATAGAGTTAGATTTGACCTTTCGGAAGAGGAATCAATTGATGATTCCTCATCAGGTCCGGAAAAAGTAGTCTACATGAGTGAAGTCTGTTCGGCAGCTCTAAAGCCATATCTTCGCAAGGATCCAAAATTCGATTCTCGTTGGACAACTCCCGTTCCTAATTATTACTCATCCAAAGCTGATGCTCCTACCTTCCACAAGTACACTGGAATTATATCTTATGAGCTGACTGAGACCGGAGCATCTGAAGATTCATTTGAGGACAAATCGATTGATCTTAAAAAGGAACGAATTTTGAGGAAACAATTGAAGGAACAAAAAGACATGAATATCTGGAGTATGTCCACTTTCAAATACTATTCCTCTGAGGATAACTTTGATGATGGCTACCTTTCATCTGACTCAAATATTTCATCTACTATCCATCATGATTTTTCTGAGGATGACACTGATAATGGTGGGGAATCATATGCTTCATCTCCGTCTCATCATTACGATCTTCCACCATAGGCTCACAAAAAGATCAGCCGTAAACCGCCTTAATCATCGGCTAACCACCCTCCCTCCTGGCCACATCGGTCTTCTTGTACAACTTCTTCCTCTACTTAGGATAAGGCCTAAGTTTAGGGAGGACCGATGCCATCTGTATATACCATTTTTCCGCATCACACTCTTTCTCTCGATCGCTCCATATCCATCCTTCTTCTATACTTAGGCTGACCAGAGCCTAAGTATAGGGGGACCCGACACCCACCTATATATACTCTCCTCATTTACATATCCCGACCGCCTCTTTTTGCGCTCTTCTTCTATACTTAGACTATTCACAGTCTAAGTATAGGGGGGCAAACCATTGTATAATTTTACTCTCTTACGCTTAGCCCGAGCTATGTCTTCATTATGCTTCTTGTGCTCTGAGGACACAACACTCGCTAAGTATAGGGGGGTCTGTATATATACTGTGTATATATTTTAGCCATACCTCGTACTTGCGCATAAGTCTATATGTATTTACGGGGTGGGTATTAATTCAAAAAAAAAAGAGATTTGCTACTAACACTGACTATGCCCAAAATTTTGGAAAAAAAATGACTTCTTATTCATTTTTGCACAAATAAAAAAAACAAACAAAATCCCTTGCATATAAAAAAAATCATCAAAAAAATTGTGTTTGCATTCCACACACCTGCACTTCATCCAGCATTGCATTCATTTGCATCTGTGAAAAGTCATCAGGTTCTGAACCAAGTTATGAGCCGAAACCGAGAGTGGTCTGGACTTAACCTTAATCAACCTAATTTTCAGAGGAACTTCACCGAGAAATAGGATTTTATAGTCTTCAGGTCTGTGACTTAATTCTTTGAGTTCCACTTGACAATGCACAGAGTTTGACTCTTAGTGTCTAACCTGGTCTCTTCATTCTGGGTACAACTCTGGAATAAGGAATTAATTTGTACTCTCACACTATGCACTTAGCTCAACTCAAAGGGGATGTTGAAAGACTGTGTAAGTTTCTTTTCTGGTAGCGTGGAAATCTAAAGACCAGAGTACGGGTTGAAATAAAGCTTCGGAAAAGGGATGGACGGCTGGGCACAATTTTTTCTAAGACCCCAAAAAAATGTACGGAAATAAAAGATTCTATATCCGTAGGGGAAAAACAAGATCCAAGCAGAACCACCAAAAATTCCAAATACAAGGAAGCAACTACCAAATAAATATCTGATCAAAAGGTCCAAGCTTCAAGAAACCTGCAGATCTTGGTGGAGACTCGGCTACACTAGCCATCTTCACCAGGAGAGGTGACTACACTGGCCACCCTCCAGTTCTTTTCTCATTCTTCTAACTTCTTCCCCCAATTCGATTGTGAACACAACACAATAGACCTTAGAAGAAAATACCTGACTCCCCGAGGACGAGTTATTGGAGAGGAGGTTTGCGCGGTAGTCCGGCATTTTAGGTGGGAAGAGCTAAAACCTTTCACACACAAGAGTCGGTTATTCAATGTTCATAGGGTATGCTTTGGGAAGAGGATTGATCTAAGATGACTTCTGAGCCAAAACTGTAAGCAATGATGCGTAGAACTTGAGGGCTGTCGATTTTAAAAATTCTAAGTCTCACAGAAGTTCCGACACACTATTAATCCAAAGGTTGAGTTTAGGTTCACTTTCACCTTCAGCTCATGGTCTTGGTATGGAACCCAATCTCATTTCACTTCATGGCATTTCTTTTTGATGCTCAGGGACGAGCATGCTTTAAGTATAGGGGGATGATGAATCTCGTATTCATCACTCTAAATATCATTTATTAAGCTCAAATCCCTTAAAATAAACATCACATTTGCATCTATTATGCATAATTAGCATTAGTGCATGATTTCATAAGAATTGCATTTTAGCACAAAAATCTGCACAAAATAAGAAGCCAAAAATCCAAGCCAAAAATGACCTGTAAATAGCCTAACTTCCCCGATTTTTGACTCATTCATGCTAACTCCGAATGACACAAAACCACCTCCATTGTGTACATATCACTAACAAGAATAAAGAAAAAATGCAAAAAAAATAACTGACCCAAATAAGTGGACCAAAAACCCAAAACCCTAGTTTTAGGATTTCCGGACTAAAACCCTCATATCTCCCTCATCCAATGTTCGATTTAATCCTACTCACTTTTGAACTAATGTACATTCAATTATCTTCAAAACAAGACCAAGTTCAAGTGAATCGGAGCTCATATGTGAAAGTTGGGTTTTGGGCCTCTTTTATGTTGTATATTTTAACGGTTTTTGACCTCATATTTTATGTACATATTTTATTGATTAATAAAAATAAAAAAATTAGATTAATGTGTATTTATTTATTTCTGATTTATCATATTTTTTCTGGATTTTTATCTGATCTTAAAAATGACATAAAAATTACAAAACCCCAAAATTAAGGTATTCTATGTACATAGGATATCCCAAAAATTCACTTTGTGCAAATGATCGATTTTAGTTTTTATGTCTTCATGAAAGTTGTAGATCTCATTGAGACGAGCAATTTTTGTGAAGAAACTTTTTCGATCCGAGGCCATTTATTATTTTTTATAGATTTTACAAAGTATTTTCAATTCTGAATTTTCTAGTCGTGACACGTGGCCGCACCTGGTGCCGCCACGTGTCAACCATTTTTGGGAATTATTTAAACTCGTTTTTTATTTAAAAAATAAAAATAAAAAATAATAATAAATAAATAAAATAAAAAAAGACGCACGAGCGTCGCACGTGCCTCCAAGGCACGTGCTCCGCACGCGCACCTGCCTCTCTCCCTTTGGTCTGCCACGTGTTACAATCGTGGCCGTCCGATCTCGGCCGATCGGACGACCACTGCTCATCTTCCCCATCAATCCTCCCTTCCCCTTTTGGAGCTCCGCCGCCCCGATTCCCTCACCGCGAATCTGCTCTTCGCCGTCAATCAAATCAACTTCGATCGCCGCCCCTCCTTCAAATCTCCATCTCCGATTCGCATCCCAATCACCCCGCGAATCCCTCCGCCTCCGATTAACTCCATCCTTCCATCTCCGATGCACCATCGGAAGCCCTATTTAAGAGGACCACCGCCGACCCTCGAGCGATCATCCACCGATTACACTTCAACCGCAGGCACGCGGCGGTGACAATGCCATCGTGCCCTCTTCATCAACGAGATCTGAGGACCCAAGGTCCTCGTCGCGGCGGCGACCACCTCAAATTGCGCCCCCACCGACCAGGTCACGTGCTTGTCACGTGACCTGGTGGTCATTTTGCAGAGACACCCTCCTGAGTTTTGGTAATTACACGTATACCCCCTATTGCATTGTTCTACTTATTCTGTTTATTTATATTGCATCTGTACCCCTGTGATCTCCCTCAGTTTTAAACCTCTTTATTGCTTTATTTATCTAAAAAAATAGCATGATGTTTGTTAATTAATCCTCTACAATTTGCCATATTGTGGGTAATTTTGTGATTAATGGTTAATTAATAAATAATTGTTTTGTGGAAATTGTCGTATTTTGCCCATTTCTTGCTCTGAAATTGATAGTTGATTAACCATTGCTCTAAAAATCCCCGAAAAATCACACATTGTAGAGTTAATTGTGCTAACATTGTACCCTAAAAGATTTGCATTTTCATGCATCATTTGCCCTGTAAAAATCATTTTGAACATTTCACTATTTGATTTTTAATAGGTATTAGATATCATATTTTTGAAGGTTAGGATTTTTCTGAGATCAAGCAACTAATGATAGATCTTAGATAATTTTGGTCATCGAAAATAAATAGGTTTGGTATTTATTAGAATTAAATTTTGAAAATCATTCTGTTTGCATTTAAAAATTCATAAAAAATCCATATTGCATCTAAAAATTCCAAAAAAGTTACAATGCATCCATTTCATCATAATCTACATTGTGGTCAAGTTTCATATTTTTCGTTCATAATTGGAATGTATTTGACATTGTAGTCCCTAAAATAGGCCAAATTTGCACTATGCATCCCTTAATACATTGAAAAATTCCAAACAAAAGACCGCCTCGAAAACCAAATACGAACTTTGATAGACATAACTCTAGGTTGTTCCTTTGCCTCCTTGTGATCGACCTTGGAACTTGCCCAAGTAAAATAAACATAAAACCACGAGATTAAAATTTGAATAAGTTATTTGTGGTATTTTCTTGATCCTTTCCGATTGCCGCCTACAACGCACGACACATAATTTTTACGCACGACACGATAAAAACACATTTTTAAAAGCAGCATTTTTGGATACGTCAACTACCGATTCAGAGCAGATGACAAAGGCAGGGCGAGACATCCACCAGGACTGCGATTTTGTGATTACAGATGACGAGGCAGTTTGGGCAGATCCAGTCGCACAGGCCATCCTCTCACCTTCAGAGTTAGCTAATGCAGAGACGCTAGTAGAGGGGATCTTAAAGAGCGCATTCCTGGTCAAGGATACATCTCAGGCCGCAGACCCGATTCCCAACCGCGAGACAGATTTTTGTGAGTTCGATATAGATCCCTCGGAGTCCGATATTGATTGGGCAGAGTTTGATGATTTGATACCATGCCTGACTTCTACTGAGCCTACAGCTAGGGAGGAGGCTGATCCCATGAAGAGCATATACAGTCCAACAGAGCAGCCTTTGCCAGATTCAGATTGTGAGCGATAGTTCTCATTCTCCCATCAGATGTGGCAGCATTTACTCAAACTTTTCATAGGCCAGATCCGCCGGCACCTACTTGTTCAAAGCTGAATCCGCTACCGTTGTCACTGAAGTATAGGTTCCTTGCGGGTGAGCATGAGATGTACCTAGTCATTATCTCCGCGGATTTGACTGAAGAGTAGGAATCCCGTCTGATAGAGGTTCTTGAAAAGAACCGCAAGACGATAGGATGGAGTGTAGCCGATCTCCAGGGGATAAGTCCGGCCCTGTGCTCCCACCATATCTACCTCGAGAAGGAGGCAAAGCTGTGGCGTGAGTTCCAGCGGCGGCTGAACCCGAATCTTCGAGAGGTTGTCATGAAGGAAATCTTTAAATAGTGGAGCAACGATTTTATTTACCCCATCTCTGACTCCAAGTGGGTCAGTCCATTGCATGTGGTGCCTAAGAGGACGGGCATCACCACAGTTGTTAGTGAGTCTGGAGAGGAGATCGCTAACCGGGTACCTACTTCTTGGCGGGTCTGTGTGGACTACAGATGATTGAACTAGGCCACCAAGAAGGATCATTTCCCCCTGTCCTTTATTGATCAGATTATAGAGAGGCTGGCAGGGAAGAGCCATTATTGTTTCTTGTATGGGTACTCTGGATATAATCAGGTGACCATCGCGCCCGAGGACCAGGACAAGACTACCTTCACCTGTCCCTTCGGGACATATGCTTTCAGACGCATGCCATTTGGATAGTGTAACGCTCCGACGACATTCCAGAGATGCATGCTGTCCATCTTTTCAGACATGGTGGGGGAGTGCTTGGAGGTCTTCATGGATGATTTCTCGGTCTACGACGACAGATTTGATTCTTGTCTTGACTGCCTAGACCGAGTCCTTTAGTGATGCATTAAGGTTCACCTTGTGTTGTCTTGGGAGAAGAGTCACTTCATGGTGACTCAGGGGACGGTGCTTGGCCATTTCATCTCCAACAGGGGATGGAGGTTGATCCAGCCAAGGTGGATGTCATTAGAAAACTCAATCCACCATCAAACTTGGGCAGTTACGGTCTTTTCTGGGGCACGTCGGTCTCTACAGGCGCTTCATTCATGATTTTAGTAGGATTTCCCGACCATTGACTGATCTGGTGACTAAAGACACCGAGTTCGTTGTTGATGATAAGTGTCAATCGTCATTTGAGACTCTCAAGAGTCGTGTTGTAGAGGCTCCTGTTCTCCAGCCACCTTATTGGTCTCTCCCATTCGAGATCATGATGGACGCCTCCGATTTTGCCATGGGGGCCGTGCTGGGATAGAGGAGGGATGGAATCCCATTTGCTATTCACTATGCTAGCCGTACATTGGATGCCGCCCAACGAAACTATACAGTCACTGAGAAGGAGATGCTAGCCCTAGTTTTTGCCCTAGATAAGTTCAGATCTTACATCATTGGATCTAGAGTGACCATCTATACCGATCATATCGCCATCAGGTACCTCGTGGCAAAGAAGGATGTCAAAGCCAGATTGACCAGATGGATCCCTCTACTCCAGGAATTTGATATAGAGATTAAGGATAAGCATAGAGTCAAGAATGTGGTGGTGGATCATCTCTCCCGATTGGAGTATCTTGAGGATTATGAGCAGATTGAGCCCATTTGTGAGACCTTCCCAGATGAGGCGATCCTTGCTATCGCCTCTCTCCCATGGTATGCCGATATTGTGAACTATCTTGTCGCCAAGAAAGTTCCACAAGATTGGCCCATGCAGAAACTTGAGACCTTCCTCGCGAAGGCCATGTTTTACAATTGGGAGAATCTCGTCCTTTATCATGAGGGAGGGGATAGTATCTGGCGTCGGTGCATTCCTCAGGAGGAGCACCACAACGTCCTTACTTACTGCCACAAGCTTGAGGCAAGAGGACATCACTATGGGAGGAGAACGACACAGAAAGTTCTCCAATCCGGCTTTGGTGGACTACTCTCTTTAAGGACTCTAATGAGTTCGTGAAGAGATGTACTGACTGTCAGAGGATGGGAACTTATGGACAGCGTGATATGATGCCGATGCAACCCATACACTTCTGTGAGGTTTTTGACGCATGGGGCATCGATTTCATGTGTCCATTCCCTAAGAGTCAGGGATTCGAGTACATTCTGTTGGCCGTGGATTATGTGAGTCGTTGGGTTGAGGCCATCCCCGCCCGAACCGCAGATGCTAGGACTGTTTGCAGATTTTTGAGGAAGAATATCATTTCACGGTTCGGGGTATCTCGAGTGTTGATATCTGACGAGGGGTCTCATTTCGTCAACGATAAGGTAAAGGCCCTTGCTAGAGAGTTCAACATAGACCATCGAGTAGCCATTCCATACCACCCTCAGACGAATGGTCCTGCTGAAGTGTCGAACAGTGAGATCAAGACTATATTGCAGAAAGTCGTCCGTCCTGACCGAAAGGATTGGTCACAGCTTTTGGACTCGGTCTTGTGGGCATATCAGACGTCTTTCAAGACTCCTTTGGGTACATCTCCCTTTCGCCTCGTTTATGGCAAGCCCTTCCATTTACCTGTTGAGCTGAGACATAGGTCACTTTGGGTTGTTACTGATATACTTTTGGATCCAGAGAGTGTAGGAGATCAGAGGAGGGTAGAATTAGCAGCCCTGAAGGAGCTTCGGGATACTGCCTTTTCAAACAGCCTACATTATAAGGAGAGAGTGAAAGAGTGACATGATTCTCATATCAGCCACAAGCAGTTTGAGCCAGGACAGAGAGTATGGCTGTTTGATGCTAGGCTTCGTTTATTTCCAGGGAAGCTACATAGCAAATGGAAGGACCCTATTTGGTTAGAAAGGTATATGACAATGGGTCTATTGATATATCTGAGTTGCCTTCTGATGTTACCTTTCGTGTTAACGGCCAGTGGCTCAAGCCATATCTAGATCATGAGCCGCGGGTCGTTGACGTTGCCCCGATTCACTTTGCGTGAGATGTGGTCTCTTGACTCACATCTATTGCATCTCACGCCTGATTATCACTGTTCTTCTGACTTGTATAGATCCAGTTGTCCATATCACTCTATTCTTTAGTCCCACACCCCTTTTCTCATCTTATGATTATGCTATACTTAGGGTGTACTTTACGCTAAGTATGGGGGGTGTAGGACTCTCGAGTATTCTATTGATTCTTTCTACCTCTGTTTTGCTGCCTATACTTAGGGATATTTTACCCTAAGTATCGGGGGGGGGGGGGGGGGGCTAGACCCTGTACATCCTTCCACTCGGATTTCCCTTCATGTACAGCTTGCTTGATCCTAAGTATAGGGGGAAACACTGAGTCCTCTTCAATTTATTCTTTGATTCATCTTTGTATATACCATTTATTTTCACTTCCCTATGCTAAGCACGAGTTATGTCTTCTTCATTGCTCTTGATTACTATGAGGACATCGTTCGAGCTAAGTATAGGGGGGTGTCGTATATATATTTCATATATACTTTAGTCATAACCCGTACTTTATGTGCGTGTGTTAATAAATAAAATGGCTAAAAATCCATAAAAATTTAAAATTTCCCTTATACATAAAATTTTTCTTATACATACATATTTATTTATAAAAATTATTTTTGTACAAATGTTTGTAAAAATGATTTGTGTAAATAGCTTGTAAATATTTTCCTATCAAAATTATGTATATAGTACAAAATTTTTTGTAAAATGTTTTGAAAAACAAAAAGTTTGCAAAAACCTTATGTAAATCTTTGTAAATATTTTGCAAAACTTCGCATTCATGCATACATCCATGTTTTCAAACATTTTCCAAAAATTTTGCACAATTGTAAAAATTTGTTAAATTGCATCTTTGTAGATACTTGCACAGTTTTTCCAAATCATAGTTGACATTTAAACTGTCCTGGAATTAAATTGACAAATGGAGCTTGGTTAAGACCTTAATGCACCTAATTATAAGAGGAACCTTATAGGGCTTAGGATTGAGACTTCTCAGGTCCATTGGGACTTAATTCTTTGAGTCCACTAGGCTATGAGCATATGTCATCTTGATGAGCCTAAGTAGAGCACTTAACAACACACGCATGGCTCTCAGAGACAATGGCTTTACTTGCACCGGCACTTTAAACATAGCTTTCCATGAATGAGGTGGTGAGGAGGCAGTTTCCTTTGGCTTGGGGTAGCATATGAGGGTAGTACTTCTAGGCGGAACCTCTCTTCTTCTTATAGTGAAGGAAGTGCGTCTCAACTTGGTCTGGTGGTTATGAAGTCTAAAGACAGGAGCTGTGGGTTGCAATAAAGCTTCAAAAGAGGGATAGTCTACTGGCTCAAGAGGAAAAACTCCTTATGTATATATGCTGCACCATGTAGATATGTTGTACATATGTACATGAAAAAAATTGTGCAAAAAAAGAAAACTCCAAAAAAGTGGTGGGTCGGATTGAAAATTTAATAATCCCACTGGAGTGTATATAGTCAATAAAGCAAAGCTTATGTTACCCATGACCATCTCAGGAAGCTTGCAGCGGGAGACTCAGCTACACTGGTTAGAGCTCCCAAGGATATATGGCTACACTGGTCATGATCCATTCTCTTCTTCCCTCTCTTCTTGAGCCGGTTGCACTTGAACTTAGAAGGGAATACCTCGCTTCTCGAGGAAAGAGTTGCTAGACCGAGACATTAGTGTTACCAGGTTGAGGGAGGTTGTTTCTTTATTACTTCTGAGGTGGGGAGCTACATATCACTTACACAGTACAAGGAAAGATTCATGGTCATTAGAGTTTGTGTATGTAGACATGTTCTGATCTGGTTTATTGAGAGTCTTGACCATAGATTGGTGGAACTTAGAGGCTGTTAAGTTTTAAGTCCAAATAAGTTTCCGACAAATGAATAATCCAAAGGTCTGACTGAGCTCCATATTTCAATTTAATGAAGGAAAGTTTAATAATCAACCTTGATTTCTCCTCTTTTTCTTCTTTCGCTTTTTGTACTTCTTTTTCAAATAAGTGTTTGCTAAGGGACTAGCAAAAGTAAAGTATAGGGGGGTGATGAATCCCCATTCATCACTCTTTATTCCTTTATTTTAGCTAGAAACCTTGGTAAAATACCATGTAAATATTTGTAAATACAATAATTTGTCAAAATGCATGCATCATGTAAATAGCCATAATTAGCATGTTTTTGCAAAAAAATAAAGGAATAAAGAAATAAAGAAAAAGAGGGAAATATTTAGAATAAATATTGAGTGACCTAAACCCAAAGGAGGGCTCAGCATGGGCCTGACCGCAAAATAAAATAAGTAGAGAGAGATAGGGTACCTCAACATGGTGTAAATACCCCTCTTTGTGTAAATATTTTATTTTCCTAAAATAAAAATATTTATGTGCTCCCTTTATTTTGTATATATTTCCAAAAATAAAATAAAAATGGGAAAAATAGAAGAAAATAAAAATAAATAATTATATGTATATATAAATAAAAGATGTATTTATTTTACCTTTGTAAATAATTAATAAAGATCAAACAAAAATTATTTTGAATCCTCCATTTTATGTTGAAAATAAATAAATATAAAATAGGGATAATTATACAAAAATAAATAATTAAAAATAAAAATAAAAAAATACATATGTACATATACATATATATATAATAATATAATGTAAATACCTAATTTATTTTTCAAAAAAATAAATAAAAATCACTAAAAAATACTTTGAAAATAAATAAACATTTTTCACTTTGAAAATATTTTCAAATAAAATTATTTTCTATTTTAAAATGATTTTACAAATAATTAATAAAAGGAATTACCTGATTGGTCCACGGGGGATTGTTGACCCCCGATCAACTCTCCCCCTGGGCCACATCCTTCCCAGATCTGATTTTTGACCCGATTTCTCCAAATATTTCCGAATCGATCCGACCTCCATTTACTCAAACCCAAGGCTCCGATTGCCAAGGAACGATCCATGATCCTCGCGTGCCTCTCCTCTTAGGGATCCGCTCCTTGGAATGCTCGCCCGATCCCCATCTTATCGGACCTTTCTTCACTATTTAGCTCAGCTCCGTCGCGCTTTTCAGGTCATCTTTGTCCATCCCCCTCGTTACCAAGGAGCTCCTCATCCTCGCCTTAGTGACAACATCGTGAGGGAGAGTTGCAGGAAGGACACGAGCGTCGGGAGCCACTGATCCTGCGACTTTCACAGTCGTGCTCCGCCGCAAGGAGATCTCGAGCCTCTAGACCGTCGATCCATCGAGGCGACGATCCCCGGAGGTCCCTGACTTCCAGCACAAACAACCTCGACCATCAGGTAGCCCTTTTTGCTTTTAGATGCGCTTTAATTCAGATTCTTAAGTTTAGCGCCGCCGGCCGTCGCCGGCCATTTCCCGATCATCCATTCGCGTACCCTTCCATCCGACCGTCGATTCACATCCACGAGACCTCTCCGCATCTTCTCTGCCCCTTCGCTCCCCTTGCTTCACCCCGGAACTAGGAGTTCGATTCTCCTCCTCCGCCGCTCGTCGGAGGACCACGCCGCGATCCATCCGACCACCCATTTCACCCGCTAACTGGTCGAGGAACTTTGCCCTTGACCCAGGATTTGTTCTGTGCAGGTTTGCAGGTCAAAGGACCCCATCTGGGGGTCCAACTGGTTCAGGCACATGAGTTCTAAGCCTTATCACCGCCGTAGCATCTCTAGACGCTCCCGGCCCCATCGGAGCCATTCACCAGCTGCGGACGACGTCGAGCGTTATTTCGCCCAACCTAGCAGTATCCGAGGAGCCCTCCACCGTGCATATTGGGCCAGCGAAGCTCGTCGGCGAGCTATTCTTGGAGGACCTTCAGACACCGGCCCATCGACCCTTTTCTCCAGATTGGATCTGGACCATCCGTTCGCGAGTGCCCTCCACCGTTAATCTATCTGAGGGTTGCATCTGGAACGTTGATCAAGCCGAAGGGACGTCATCAGCTCGCAGCCATCCGATCTTCCATGTGGCGTCCCCTCGTTCGTCAGATCTTAATAAGAGGGTAATTTGCTCTTAGGCCCTTCGCATTTTTTATATTTCTGTTTAGTCCTGTAAATACGTGTCGTAGTTGTCTTTATTTTTGACGAATTGCATTCAGGACCCTGTGCTTGTTTTATTTGCATATCAATCCCTCTGTATGTGGAGCGTGTGCATCGACACGTGACTCATGGGTTAAATTGCATGTTTTTCCCTGGATTTTCTTACTGTTAAGGTTTGATCTTTTATAAATAGTAATGACATCCATACCCCTCCGTGTCTAAATCACGTGCTTTCCACGTGTATATCTGGGATTTTTGCAAGTTTACCATGCACTTTTAATACGTGCTATCGTTTGGCCCTCTGAACTATGTTTTCTTGCACTTTGGTCCCTGTGTGCTGTGTGTCTTGTATTGGTTGAATAAAATATCAAATTAAATCCAAATCGAGTGAAATTTGGATACTTGGATCTTGCCACAGTGTAAAAATTTCACTAATTTTTTGGGATATTTTTGTTGCTTTTTATTATTTTTAAAAAATAAAAACATGCATTTTCATTACTACTTGAAAAAAAATCAACTAAAAATATAAAAAATTTTCTAAAAATTTAAAAAAATTAGGAATTGTGTGTTTTTTTGTCTTTGAGTTTCTGTCCAATTTTTGTGTCATTTGGATTTATAAAACCCCCAAAAATCACAAAAACCTAAAAATATTATAAAAATTCCTAAAAATTCTATAAAATTCAAAAAATGCAAACTCTTTTTCTGTAGCTTAATTTTGTGTCTAGTTTTCATAAAAATTGTCTCAAGATTTTTAGAGGCTAATTAGATATTTTTAATTAGCCTTTCAAGTCTGGCTGCACATTGATCCAATGTTTTCCCTTTTCTTAATTTTTTTATAAAATCAACTAAAAATTAGAAAATTCTGAAAAATTCACCAAAAACACTTAAAAATATAAAAAACACAAAAATAATTTTATTTGAATTTTCTGAGCATTTTTTAGTGTTTAATAAATTGTTGAATTTGCCCTTTTTATCCTTTCTCTTATATTTCTCTTATAATTAAAAACACAAAAAAATTTAAAAATACATAAAATCTACCAAAAATGTATTTTATTCATTTTGACTACTTCGTAGGCTCTTTTGAGCCAATCTGTGCTCCTTGAATTCGACCCTGGTCGCTATACCAGGTTAAATAAATGGCGAAGACTGCTATTCGTGTTTTATCGATTTATCTTTGATTTGGTGGTCTCTTTTTCTTGTTGAGTCCGATCTGCGAGATCCGGGTCGCAACGACCCCTGAAAGATTTTATCCCTACTCGGATCTCGTGGGATTTTCGGCTCATCATTATGCAATGCTCCCGGTACTTTTCAAAGGTGCATGATTGTTGTATTCACCGAAATGGTCGGCGAATTCCTGAAATTCTTCATGGACGACTTCTCGGTCCACGACGATTCCTTCGATTCCTATCTTAGGAATCTGGAACGAGTCCTCAAGCGATGTTTTGAGATCAATCTGGTGCTCTCCTGGGAGAAAAGTCACTTCATGGTGACGGATGACATTGTGTTGGGGTGTGTCATCTCCAAGAGAGGAATGGAGGTTGACCCTGCCAAGGTGGATGTGATTAGACGACTCCAGCTATCAACCAATGTCAAACAGTTGCGCTCTTTCCTCGAGCATGTTGGATTTTATCGAAGATTTATCAAATATTTCTCCAAGATTGCCCGACCGCTAACTGAGCTTTTAGGCAAGGACATGGAGTTTATTGTTGATTACAAATGTCTTGAAGCCTTTAAGCAACTACAAGGAGTGATCATGGACGCCCCAATCCTACAAGCCCCAGATTGGTCTCTGCCTTTTGATATCATGATGGACGGCTCAAATTTTTCTGTTGGGGCTGTGTTAGGACAGAGGAGGAATGGCAATCCATTCGCCATACACTACGCGAGCAAAGTGCTTGATACTTCTCAGCGTAACTATACAGTTACGGAAAAGGAAATGCTTGCAGTAGTCTTCGCCTTGGATAAATTCAGATCTCACTTAATTAGATCCAAAGTGATTGTATTCACTGACCACATAGCACTATGTTACTTAATGGAAAAGAAGGACGTGAAGGCGTGCCTTATTAGGTGGATTCTGCTTATCCATGAGTTTGACTTGGACATTCGTGATAAGCATGGAAAGAAGAACGTAGTAGCTGATCACCTCTCCCATCTCAAGGATCTTAATGCTTCTGATGATACACCGATTCGAGACTCCTTCCCTGACGAGTTGATTTTTGTTTTCGACTCACTCCCATGGTATGCCAACATCGTGAACTATCTTGTCTTCAAGAAAGTTCCCGAAAATTGGCCCAAGAGCCACATAGACCGACTGAAGTCGAATTTGAGACATTACCATTGGGAGGATCCGATCCTTTTCTTTGAAGGACCGGATTGTGTCTGGAGATGATTTATTCCTCAGGAGGAATATCAGAGTGTCCTTTCTTTATGCCACAGTCTGGAGGTAGTAGGACACCACTCCGGCAAGAGGACCGCATGGAAGGTACTTCAGTGTGGCTTATACTGGCCGACTCTGTTTCGTGATGCAATCACCTTTGCGAAGTCGTGTCCAATATGCCAGCGAATGGGAGGAACCATCGGTTCCAAGGATGAGATGCCGATGCAACCTGTCATCATTTGTGATGTCTTTGACACCTGGGGCATCGACTTCATGGGCCCATTCCCTGTTAGACACGGATTCGAATACATCCTTCTTGCGGTAGATTATCTATCAAAGTGGGTGGAGGCTACCCCAACTCGAGCCGCAGACAGTAAAACTGTCTGTAAATTCATTAGAGATCACATCATCTCAAGGTTCGGGATTCCCAAGGTATTGATATTAGATGGTGGTACCCACTTTGTGAACAGAGATGTGAAGAAGCTCTTGAAGGACTACGGCATCGAATACCGTATCGCTAGTCCTTACCACCCACAGACCAATGGTATGGCTGAGGTGTCGAATAGGGAGGTGAAACCATATTGCAGAAGCTTGTCCGCCCAGACAGGAAGGACTGGTCTCAAATATTGGATCAAGTCCTATGGGCTTATCGGATAGCTTACAAGACACCATTAGGAACCTCCCCATTCCAGATGGTATTTGAGAAGCCATGTCATTTTCCCGCAGAGTTAGTGCACAAATCAGAATGGGCAATCAAGAAGGTCAATTGGAGCACACACCTAGGGCAAAAACAGTGAGAAATGGATCTGAATGAGCTTGTGGATGTCAGAAACCGAGCATACAATAATAATTTAGTGTACAAGGACAAAGTAAAGCGTTTTCATGATAGATATATTAGACGAAAGACCTTTGTTCCTGGACAGAAGGTATGGTTGTTCAATGCAAGGCTGAAGGTTTTCCAAGGCAAGCTGAAATCCAAGTGGACATGCCCATTCATTGTCCGTGCTGTGCATGATAGTGGATGTGTTGAGATCTTAGATCTCATAGATGACGCACATACATTCTTAGTCAAAGGACAACTGTTGAAGCGCGTCATCGAACCCAATGAACAGTTAGTTTGTGTTGAGGAGATTGTATTCATGCGCGAGACAGATTCAACAGATACACGTAGAGCCGCACATGAGACCTTGCAACAGTAAACTTTCGCCATCAGCATCATCTAGAAAGATTCATACCACGAACCTTGTATATACCCACCATTCCTGCACATTCTTCCCGCTCCCGTAACTCTAATTACTCGCCCCAGCTTCATGTATTTCCATCTACGACTATACTTAGGATGACCAGATCCTAAGTATAGGGGGCGGGTATCATCTGAATTCATTCCCTGTACATCCTCCAGATCACATCGGTTCTCATACTCACTCATGTCCTATACTTAGGCTGACCAGAGCCTAAGTATAGGGGGGAACTGATTCCCATTATGAATATACTCATCCATTTCCCCTCTTGACCTCGTCCGCTCCATTTTTTATCTTCTTCTACACTTAGGCTGCCAGAGCTTAAGTATGGGGGGCGGACACGAGCTATGTCTTCTTCCTCGCTTTTTGTGCTCTAAGGACATAGCACACACTAAGTATAGGGGGCGTGTATATATTACATATATACTTTTCCCATAGCTCGTACTTTCACGTATTTTTGTATATATTATACAATAATTACGGGATGGGTAAAAATGGAGAATTTTTTTGTAAAATACATGTAAACTTGTATATTGTATAACACTTGTACATAGGAGGTATACCAAATTTGTGAATATATATATATATATAATCAAAATCAAAATCAAAATCAAAGGCTTCTTATTTACTCTTGCACATCATCTCTATATCTAAAAAGAAAGAAAGAAAAAGATTCTTGCATTCCATTCATCTACATAGCACCTCATCTGCATATCTTGCATACGCAAGGTGAAAAGCTAGTGGGTTCTGAACCATGTTATGAGTAGATACTGAGGTGGGACTTGATTTGACCTTAATCCACCTAATTTCAGAGGAACCTTATTGGAACTGGAGTTAAGATTTCTCAGGTCAAGTGACTTAATTCTTTGAGTCCGCGAGTCTATGTTCACATGTCATCTTGATTAGTCTAAGTAGAATATCTCGTGCACACGCATGATTCTTTTAGACAGTGACCTAACTTGGACAAGCACAATGCACGTAGCTCTTCATTAATGAGATGGTGAGGAGGTAGAATCCTTTAGCTTGGAGTAGCACACGGGTGGAAACATACTTCCTCCTCTAGGGAGAGTAGTGCATCTCAATCTAGTCAGGTGGTGTTAGGACGCTGTGGGTTGCAATAATGCTTCAAAAGAGGGATAGTCTACTGGCTCAAGAGGAAAAACTCCTGATGTACATGTTGCACCTTGTATATAGTTCAAAAAAAAAAGAAAAAGAAAAGAAAAATGCAAGAACTCCAAAAAAGTAGACAGGCCAGATAGAAAATAAAATACCTGTCGGAGTATGTATATTAGAAGAAGTCTGCAGCTGGATGACTTGGCTACATTGGTCAGGCATCCCGGAATAGGTTGATACACTGGCTACCGTCCATTCTTTTCTCTACCCCTCCTCTTAAGCTGGTCGCACTTGAACTTAGAAGGTAATACCCCGCTCCTCGAGGAAAGAGTTACTGGACCGGGTAATTAGAGTTACCTTGTTAAAGGAGGCTGGTTCTTAGCCATTTCTGATGTGTAGAGCTTTTTACACTTACACGGTACAAGTAAGAGTCATAGTCATCAGAAATTTGCTTATGAGGATTTGTTCTGACCTGACTATTGAGGAGTCTTGAATAAAAGACTTGTGGAACTTGAAGTCTGTTAGGTCTTAAGTTCATATCCCAATAAGGGTCCACCACTTAATTAATCCAAAGGTCAAGTCAAGCTCCATTTTCAACTTTTGTTCATGACCTTGGTATGGAACCCAATCTCATTTCACTTTTGCATTTCATTTTAGTTTCCCCGGGACGAGCAAGGTATAAGTATAGGGGGTTGATGAATATGTGATTCATCAGTCTAAAAGTTGAAAATAGAGCCTTGTTCCTGAGTAATTAGCTGCATATTTCCACTTATGCATATTTAGCATTCATGCATGCATACATAATATATGCATTTTAGCATTAAATAAGAAGCCCAATTCATTTGTAATTATTCACCTATGTATCTGTATTTTATACTCACTCCAAAGTCAATAAAACTAACTTTATACTGTGCATATTACTAACTAAACAATACAAGGAAAAGGCTAAAATTTCTAACTTGTAAAATTACTTAATAAAACCCCAAACCCAGTTGGAGACCTTAGGCCTTAGAATGCACATATCTACCTTATACAACCTACGATCTAGGTCTACTTTTGGAATAATACATATTCAATGACCTTCAAAATGAGACCAATTTCATTTAAATTGGAGCTTGTATGCAAAACTTGGGTTTTGGGGCCCCATTGTACATTACATGTATGCATATTTGTACCCTTGTATTTTTTTATCTTATTTGACCTCATCTCCATTTTTGGTCAACTTAAACTTGTAGATCTCATCGAGATCTACAACTTTCATGTTTTGAGTTTTCCCAAATTCGGCTATCTTCTCTCTCTTATTCCACATTCTCTTTCGTCCATTCAGATAAAGCCACATGGCGCTCTCTGGTTGCGCCACGCGCCCCTCCTTTTCTGCCATCCGATCTCTTCCCTTCTCTCCAGATCTGGTCCATCCATGCCTCCAGATGATCTCCACCCTTGGATCAAGGTCCAGATTTAATATGGGCCGCTCACCAGCACCCTCACTTCCTTGCGACACGTGATCCATCAAGAGCCGCTAAATTGCCTTCATCCTGGCCACTCATCTCACGTTAAATTCGGGACCTTCGATCAGATCCTCCAGATCCCATCTCCGTCGTTAACGCCTGCCTTAACCATAGAACTCCATGTAGCACGCTCATGGCCATTGGATCTTCGCCCTGATGATGTGATCCCACCCGCTCACCCACGCTCAATCACAACCCTTCGATCCTTCTCCTAATCTAATCCCCACCGTCCTTTAGCGCCGCATTCCCATGATGCCACGTGGCACTCTCTACACCCTTCGATGTCACCATCCCGATCGGATCTAGACCATCTCCTCGCGCCCAACTCCTGGCTGTTGGATCACTAGATCCAACGGTCCGTAAGTCGTTGTCTACCTCCCGCAGGAGCCTCTCCCACGTCGCCCACCTCGCGATGGCTCCGCCCCCTTTCTATTTTTGGCTCCACTCCTGCCATCTTCTCCGCCCCTCATCACTGCCACCACATCGCTATACCACCCTCATCCTCTCCGACCTCCACAATCTCCATGAACCGCGCCCACATCGCTCCACGACCTCCACGAACCTCATCGCCTCGTCACTTGCACCCTTACCTCCTCCTTATAAATGCCCCGCCTCATCCGCCATTGTAGAGAGGCCCCTAGAGCTCCCATCTACCCGATAGTGATGATGATCGAGTGTGAAGGCGAGCGACGACGGTGGTACACCTCCGACGAGATCCGCGACATTTCTTCACTGTGTAGCATCTCCTCCGACTAGCTGCTCAAGCTCGGGTAGCTACTGGCCCTCGAGCGATGACCATGAGTTCCTCCCCGAGCTTCAGACCCTAGGTAGACTCCTCCATCCTCCTCCAATCTTTCTTCATCTCTTCTCACGTTTTTTTCATAATTTCTACAATGTCCCCTATCACCTCCACTCCATTTCGATCGTCCACCTAGCTCCACCTTGGAGATCTGATCTTTGCGCACCTATTTAATCGCCCCTATGACACACCGCGTTCCCCACCGACCAAAGCTCCGATGCTACGACGGAGGAGCATCACCGGACCACCCCCCGCTCCGCTTCAGGCCTCACCGCACTCACAGTCCCCTCACGAACACACCGCGCATGTTTTCTTGCATAGACTGACCCTGTAGGCACCTCCATCTTCATTGGTCGGACCCTACACCGGAGCTGCCTCGAGCTCCGTCTTCTCTGGCCTTCGAGCAACTTCAGCATCTTCCAGCCCTCCGGGAGACTCCTGATGTGTCCACAAGACCCTTGGGCCATCAAGGTGTCTACGGTGAACTTCCATGACCGCAGGCGAAGGAGGCGGAGCAAGGAGCTCCACGCTAGAGCCCCGCCAAGTCCGCCGCAGGAGGCGGCAGACCGGAGAAGAAGACGTACAACTGCTGTTGGATCTCCCAGATCCGACGGCCCTCGCCAAGCCACGTCCCCTGGAGCCAATGACCGTTAGATCATTAAGATCAAAAAGTCATGGTTGAGCCACGTAGCCGCTGCCCCACGCTTCATTCTCCGTTGGATAGATCTCGATCCAACAGCCAAAAGTTAGCCACGTCGACGACATCAGCACCGTTGGATCATTATGATCTGACGATCCTCAGCACGCCACGCTTGCAGTTCCAGTAGCTGTTGGATGCACACTGATCCAACGGTCTACATCACGCAACATGTCCTCCCTTTGAGCCTCTTCCCCGACCCTAGGCTCCGAGCACCCGAAGCTGATCCAAGCCTCTAGAACCTCCCGAGCCTTCTACCGAGCATCGATCGACGTACAAGCCTAGCTCTACACATGATTCCCACGTGAGGGTTGGGTAATTTGCACGGAGGCCCCCGAAGGTTGGGAAATTTGCATCCACCTCCCCCGCATTATAGGTAATTACATTTAAGTCCCTATGAGCACGTTTAATTTTAAGCATTTTTTCCTGTATTTGCTATTTGGTCCCTATCTTTGCATGCATAATTAAGTATCCATTTAGCATCATTTTTAAATTCTAAAAATTGCATGATGTAACCCAAGTTGTCCTTTATCTTATGTGACACGTGTTTAATTTTAGTGACATCTTTGAAATTGAATATTATTAAATTGGTGAAATCTTATGTATTTTACCCACAATGTACCTTTTAATTTGTATTAAATTCCTTGTTTCCCCAAAAATCATCATAAAATCACATTAGACTTAGGGTAATTTATTCTACATTGTATCCAAAAATCATTGCATTTGTACGCATCACGAGGCCTGAATAAATCAAATAGTGATTTTCTTAATTGATTTTTAATAAGTCCAATTCACATAGAATTTTAGGTTTATTAATTTTCCTGGATTTATCATACTTAGATTTAAATAGGATAATTTTTAGATATGAATATAATTTTTAGATCCTTGATTTGAAAATACTTTTGTAAAAATCTTCTTGCATTCATATTTTATTTATAATAAATTCATAAAGTGTCAGAAAATTCCAAAAAAATACTGTAGCTTGATTTCATCGCATTTCATACTCTGGCCAAGTTTCATAATTTTTTGACTTCATTTGATCATATTTCTGATTTAACCTTAAAGTTGGCCTGAAATTGCATTTGTCTTTTCCTTTATTGCATAGAAATTCCTAAAAAAGACCAAAAATATTCTTCTGAAAATTAGACCTCGGAATTAACTGAAAATTAACCTAAGGAGACAGCTGCCTCCATGAGTTCGACCTTGGGCTTGCCCAAGTAAAATAAATTTTCCGCTCGTAATTAACTAAAAATTAACTAAAAGTGGTATTTTGACGTAACCCTAATTACTTGGCTGCAACAAACTTAACATTTCATTTGACTATTAATTTGATCGAATTAACATGGGTAGTCTGAGCCGTGTCACCCATCTCTTCCTCCACTTCACCGGAGAAGGAGCACTTGGCCATTGCCTCCCATCGCCTCCACAGCCTCCACTCTCCTCACGTCACTCACGCACATCACTCGCACGCCTCGGCTAACCATCTCACCTCTGCAGGTCTTCAATGGACAAATCCATGCCCTGTCTCCGATCTCGAAGCTCGTCTCTGGCAGACCTGCATCGCCCAACCATCTTAGGCATCACTGCACCTTTGCCTTGTCTCCATGATCTTTGTGAGCCCCTCTGCATTCTTCCCCAATTGTTAGAGACTATCTGGAGCATGGTGGAGCTCAATCGAGTCCGTTAGAAACCTTATTCTTTAATTATTTAAATTTTTTTTTCTAAAAATTTATCAGACCATTAAAACGAGGTCAATCTGGGTCAACCCGATCCAATCATCAGTTGGATCCCATGTTTTTATTTTGTTTGTTTTTGAAAATTAATTACATAAAATTGATCGAGCCAACTGAGTTGAGGCCGATTCTTGATCCGACTCGGTCTGATTTTTTAAACCCTGCTTCGACCACACCATGCACATTTTCGACATTAGAGATGTGCACTAGCAGTTTGGCGAGATGATCCTAGCCAAAATCTTTTTATAGGCCCGAGCACTGATAGTCCCAAAATTTTAACTATATGGTTCATGATGTAAGAGTAGCAATGGTGTAATGAGAGGCCACGAGCCTTGATCCAGTATGCATATCTTTTTTTAATATGTTATGATCCAGAAAATCCTTTAAAAATTAAAGGAAAGTTTTACAAAGCAGCCGTGAGACCTATTATGCTTTATGGTTCTGAATGTTGGCTTGTGAACCATACACATGTGCAGAGAATGGCTGTAGCAGAAACGAAAATGCTAAGATGGATGTGGCGACATACACGTAAAGATCGGATTCGGAATGATGCAATCAGAAAGAAAGTTGGTGTAGCTCCGATCGAGGATAAGATGCGAGAAAACCGCTTAAGATGGTTTGATCATTTACAAAGAAGGTCAACTGATGCATCGGTTAGGAGATGCGAGTGTTGGGATGTCGAGCCGGCTAAGAGAGGGCGAGAATGTCCCAAGAAGTGTTGGAAATAGACTATATGAAGGGATCTTAGTTTTTTGGATATTAGTACGAGATTGACCCAAGATAGATCTAAATGGAGGCGAAGAATCCATGTAGTCGACCCTACTTAATTGTGGGAAATGGCTTTGTTGTTATTGTTGTTGTTGTGTTATGATCCAGAAAATGGAGATAATTTGTAGAACCACATCCAAGAACCATAGACGAGTGTGCAAGGGTTGGTTTTTGAAGGCAGCAGAGGAGTCGATTTCCGCCACGATCAATACATGATTGATTTAAGATGTTCGATGCAGAAATATTGTGGGATTTGTTATTACTACGAGAGTCTGGGATGATATGTTCAGAAGTTATTTTGGTTTTATGCTTAGCAAATGCACGACAACCCATTGTTGGGAGATTTGATAGAAGTGATTCTAGGTTTGATGAATCAGCTAGCTGGCTTCATCTTCCTCTTCCCCTGAATCTACGTATATTTCTAAATAATTTGGGCCTGTGAATTTTTATATTAGTACTGGAAGGGTGGTCTGAGGAGGCCTTTCAGAAGGGTTTGAGGAGGTTAGGAGTTCGTCAGAAGCATTGATTTATAACATACTACTCTTAGTTCTGTATGATACTAAATATATTATGACGAATATTATTTATTAGATTTTACCTTCTGTACGTTATAAACATCATACTAATTTGGTAAAAGTATTCCATACACCCATGATTATCCATTGTCGTCTTCTTTGAATTTATATTACTGTAGCTAACTTACACAATGAAGCTAGGAATTTTTACTTGGGATGCGTATGGGGCAAATTATTGAGACTACACACATATGCATATGGGGAAAAGGAGTATGCTCCCACATTTTTTCCGTATTTTATTGTTTTTCAGAAATAAAACATAGTGGAATTTAGACCACCATATATCACCCATGGTATCCTATGAGCAGCCAACTAACCAGGGTTAAGTGTCAAAATAAACAAAGGTCGTTGTGACCCTAATCAATCTGCTAACTCAACGAGAAAAATTAACCACTAATGAAATAGCTACTAGGGTCAAACACAATGAGCACGATTGAAAAACTAAACAGTCAAATTTTAAAAATAAAATAATTTTAGTGGTTTTTAATTTTTTAATTTTTGAATAAAGTGGAAACTAGCACAAAATACAAAGCACACATAACACTCTTTTGGGATTTTTCAAAATAGCTAAGTGCTCATAAGATTATACTAAAAATATTTTGGATTTTGCAGGTTTTGAAATGTTTTTGATAATTTTTATAGAGTTTGCAGATATTTCTGTGATTTTATAAAAAGCAAACAATGCCAAAACTGCCAAACAATGCATAATCAGGACCAATTTGCAAATTAAAAATATCTGAAGTACCCAAAGGTCATGAATGACATATTTTTGATAAAACATAGACGAAAGGATACAAACAGGAACTCAAAATACATTTTTTGGATTTTCCTTTGATTTTATATGATTTTTATAAGTTTTTGGGTGTTTTGTAATTTTTAGGGTTTTTATAAGGTGTTTTCAAACAAATTTTTCACTAAAGGTAAAGCACGACAAAAGCCAACTCACCTATGCATGAGGTGCATGGCCATTTTGCATCCAACCCTCTCCTAATTTGGGTATTTGTCTTTAGCGCTATATTTTACATATTCAATGAAAAACTTAGGAACATTTTGCGTACTTGGACCAGATATTTACTTTATTTGCATTTATACTCATACCATATGTATATTAAATGTGGATTTTATGGGATAAATCATCATATATCATGTTTTTATAATTTAAAAAATAGGAAACTCAATTAAAATGCGTTGCGAAAATATATGTTATAGAGATATGTAATAGGCACCTAAGATAATTTCCTAAATTTTTAAAGATAAAATATTATTTTTAATAATAAATATACAAGAAATAAGAATTATGGAATTGACAAGGACCTATTAGCAATTTAAATAAACTTTAAATGAATTTAATACCATCAAAACAAAGTTTAAAAAACTTTTTATGGAATTTTTAAGATATTTTCAAATATTTATGATTTTTATAATGCAAACAAGGCTCTTTTTGGTGGTTTTTGAATTTTTAATAATATAAAACACAAGAAAATTAACCCACAAAAATTATCATAAAACTACACCCTTGCAGGAACTATCAATACTTTCTAAGGAATTTTTAGAGTTAATTTAATATTTATTAAGTCTAATAAAAGGCAGAGTTAAATAGAGTTCACATGGACCAAATAGTAATTATTTTAACTTCTTGGACTAAATAATAATACACTTTAAAATGATAGGGGTCAATTCTGCAAAAAATCCAAGCCAAGAATGCGTCACACGTGATCCATGCTTACAAGGGTATATATGCAAATTCTAAAACATTCCATTCATTTCATAACATCAGAGAATATTTAGGATATAAAATGCAAATGACCCAGATAAGCGTACGAGAACACACATGACTCCTACTCGGAATAACTAAATTGAAAATACTGAAAAGTATGAGGTTCAAAATGTAAATGTTTTTAACTACACATTTTACTTAAAGGACTAAATCTATACGCAGAAACATGCAGGGACAAAAAGGGAAATATACCCAGAGGGGGTCACATGGTGCACACAGAAGCAAGCTCTGACGTACGACCTTGATTATCCTCTGCAAAGCATCTGACGGTCCAGATTTTATCGTGGACGCGTGTATCAAATGTGTTAGGGGCCACTGATTTAATGACTCAAAGGCTGCACGATCGGGCGGCTCTGATCTGATCTAGTAGAGGGGTGCTTATCAAATGGTGGGAGGAAGGTCTATAAGAACACAACCCTGATGAACTTCAAACGAGCGAGGGAGGAGCTCCATCACTCAGATGAGGTTGACAAGTAGTCCGACAGTCTTGTGGAAGTGATGTGCGTCCGATGGTGGGCTCTGATGAGGGAGAAAACAATTTGATAAGCGTGATGGTAAAGCTCCTCCTGGAACTGCTCTGCTTGAGCAACTGGGGGTCCAATGGATGCTCCTCGTGTACCATGGTACATGTAGAGGGTAAGGGATCTCGTGGCGACACTCCGGTCCAAGTTATTGCATAAGGAGATAAGAGAAGCTGTGACGAGGTGGGGGGGATGCTCAACCTCCGCTGTAGGTGGGTGAAGGAGGTTTGGACCTCAATATCGTTGTGATGGACGAGGTTAAGGGTGATCAGGTTGCGTAGGAATGTGTAGGGTGAGTCGAGGTTTCGATCAATGCGAGAGATGGTGGGTAGTGGGGCTCCAGACCCGGTGGTCAGAGCTAATGAAATGCGACAGCGATGAATTGGAACTATGGATCGAACAAGAAAGAGCAGAGAGTAAGGAAGCTACCTAAATCTACTAGAGGAAGAATGAACTCCAGGCAAAGGTGGATGGATGGGTCTTGGCCTCAACCGAGCTGCGGCTGGCTGGGAGGCTCCTCGCGACAGATCTCTGGACATGAAACGAGCTACAAGCCTCTAGGAGTCTTTAAAAGATATTAAGCTACTCCTCCGATTGTTGTCACTCTAAGGAAGGTAACTAGGGGTCTTGGGTGGCGCGAGGGATGAGTTGCGAGGTGCTGGATGTGGAAGAGTGGTTTTATAGGGTTCCCTAGGGTCCAGAAAGATCGGAAGGGGGGCACACCCTAAAAGGATCTTATCCCCCTAGGGATTCACGAGGATCACAGATCCTAGGATAAGAATCAGGCGAAGAATCGAGGGAACAGAGGTTGGAGTCAGGCGCTAGAAAATGGAGAAGAAGCTCCGACAAAACAAGGTGTGACCCGACTCGGCTGGAAGAGACCGTTGATCGGAGTCAACATGCGGACGTGGACCAATAGGAACACATGATTTACAAAAATACAAGAATATTCAATAAAAAATAGTAAATGATCTTAAATTAAAAGAATTTTATTATTTTATGAGCTATTTTTTATGATTTTTATTTATTTTTATGAAAATTAAAATAAGGTATATATAGTATATTGTATTATATACACTGATACTGATTCCGTAGTGTGATCAAATCCTCTTCCTTCCGATTTTCTTAGTCGAAGTTTTACCTACGGAGAATAGGGATAGGAAGAAGACGGTCATATATACCTTTGCCAACTTTATCCACCATCAGGCGAGAAAGAATGCCTATAACCTTCAGGTTGCTATGAAGGTTGTAGATATAGTATACCTATGTATTATGTACAAGTATTTTTATTTTATTATTTTTACAAAAATCCTTTTTATTTTGTATTTTATTTATTTACACAGTATTTTTGGGAATACAAAGTGTTTTTTATTTAATTTTTATAAATTATTTAAGGTTGTAAAATAAATATGTAATATATTATATATGTTTGTATTTTATACAATGAATTGATGATTTTATTTTTATTTTATTTTTCTGATTTTATTTTATTTTTATATTATTTCTAGGGCTATATACAAGGGTGTGAAAAAATAAAATATTTTTATTTTACAAAAAATAAATAAATAATTATGTACAAATATAGGGGATATGTACAATACATAGTGTACCCTTATTTCTCTCTACTTATTTTGTTTGCGATCAAGTGAAAATTTGACCTTCTTTTAGGGTTTGGGTCACTCAGTATTTATGCTAAATACATCCTTCTTTTTCTTTTCTCTTTATTCTTTTATTTTTACCAAATAGGTATTAATTATGCGTTATTAACAAGGACATGCAAAATGCTAAGTTATTGTATTTACAAGTATGTACAGATGATTTTGCTAAAAACAGGAGCTAAATAAAAGAATAAAGAATGATGTTCGTAGCTTCATCGTCCCCCTATACTTTACCTTCGCTAGTCCGTTAGCAATCATTTATGTGAAAAAGAAGTGAAAACACAAAGAAAAGAAAAGGAATCATGGCTTATTATTAAACTTATCTTCATTAAATTGGAGTATGAAGCTCAGTCAGACCTTTGGATTATTAGTTTGGGAGAAACTTATTGGGAAATAGGTTTAAGACTCAACAACCTCCAAGTTCTAGAGTTCTATGGTAAAGACTCCTTAATAACCAGGTCAGAACAAGTCTACATACGCAAACTCTAATGACTATGCATCTTTTCTTGTACCGTGTAAGTGATATGTAGCTCCTCATCTTAGAAATGGCAAAGAAGTTGCCTCCCTTAATAAGGTAACTCCGATTCCCCAGTCTAGCAGCTCTTTCCTCGAGGAGCAGGGTACTCCCTTCTAAGTTCAAGTACTACTAGCTCAAGAAGAGGGGGAAAGAAGAGAATGGACCGTGATAAGTATAACTACATATCCCTTGGAGCTTATCCATTGTAGCTAAGTCTCCAGCTGCAAGCTTCATGAGATGAGAAGGTGTAATACATAAGCTTTACTTTATTTCTCATATACACTCCGACATGCATTTTATTTTCGATCAGGCATGTCCCCTTTCATGGAGTTTTTTTCTTGATTTTTGCACTTTTTTTGATGTGCGTATGTACACATATCTATATGGTACATCATATACATAAGGAGTTTTTATTCTTCAGTCAGTAGACTGATGAGCCGAAATAGCCCCGAACGACTAAGGCAGATAGATAACTAAGGTCGTTGCGACCTCACTCACTCAGAGAATCGGCTCGATCAAGAAAAATATGATCAGACCACCAAACAAAGGATAAAATCAATAAAATCAAAGATAGCGGTCCTAGCTACGAGATTAGCCTGGTGTAGCACCCAGGGTCGGACTCAAGGAGCACGAATTGGCCTTGCGGCCAACGAAGTAGTCACAATCAATAAAAAGGGAAAAAATCTTTTTGGTGGGTTTTTATATTTTTTAATGTTTTTGTATTTTGAATTCTCTAAAGAAATATAGAAACAAGCACACACAATAAATTATTCAATCACTCAAAAATGCTTCGAAATTCAATCAAAAATGTTTTTATGTTTTTTATGTTTTTTAATGTTTTTGGTGAATTTTTCAGAAATTTCTAATTTTTATATGATTTTCTGAAATTCAAAAAGAGCAAAAACAGTAAGCTGCTGTCCAGCCAGGCTTGAAAGATCTAAAATAGCAAATTGATCTGTAAAAGCCTGGAGGTAATTTTTATGACAAATATAAACAACAAAGAAAATTCAGAAAAAAGTGTTTATATTTTTTTGGATTTTCTAGAAGTTTTTAGAATTTTTGTAAGATTTTCAGGGTTTTTCAATTTTTAGGATTTTTATATATTCAAAAATCACAAAAATTGCATAGAAAATAAAAGACACAAAAACTAACTCACACTAATTTTTTTGTAATTTTTAGAGGAGTTTTTATATTTTTCTTTGATTTTCTAAATCAGACAGTAAGAAAAATCAAGGTTTTTGAATTATTAAAAATATCAACAAGCCTCAAAATGTACCAAATTTTTAATGAAATTTTTACATAATGGGAGGAGCCACGTATCCAAATTTCACGCAATTTGGGTTTAATTTGCTATTTTATTTAAATAAAACAAAGGCTCATAGTGCACAGAGACCTAAATGTAAGAAAAACATGTTCCAAGGGCCAAACAGTAACAAGACAAGAAAGTGTAGGGGCCCTCGTACAAAATGTCCACGAAATCACGCGCAACGCACATGAATCATGCACGGAGGGACCTACTTGTAATTCCTATTTTAAAACATGCAAATAGTAACATGCAAGAAACATAGAATAAATCATGCAAAAGTTCCCGGTCCTCACGTGTCGAAGCACGTGGTCCACACAGATAAGGACTAAAATGCAAATGTCTGAAACATAAAGGCCCTCAATGCAAAATTACCAAAATAAAAAAACTAAGTAAAATATTTACAGGGCTAAGTATGAAAGGCAAGAAACAGAGGGGCCTACAAGTAAATTACCCCTTATTGAATCGGACGACCGAAGCGACGCCACGTGGAAGATCGGACGGTGGGAACTAGCTGGCGCGTCTTCGCGAGATCAACGCTCGAGGGTTCTCCACCTGGATGATCTGACGACAGGGGCTCGTGGAAAACCCTTCGCTGGACGTGCGGTTCGGATCAAGCCCCCGAAGGATCGAACGGTGGAGGCTCCTCGTGAGTGGATGGCTCTGATCAGATCTGGAGCTGGAGGCTAGATCGAACAGCTTCTGGACAACCTCTAAGAACAGCTCACCGGCGAACTTCGCCGGCCCAATGCACGCGGTGGAGACATCCTCTGGAGCTGAGGTGGGGGATAGCTTCGCCTCGATGGTCCGCAGCTAGTGGATGCCTCCGATGAGGCCGGCGACCATCGGAGTGGCCAGACGACGACGGAGGACTGGAGCTATTGTGCCAAAGTTTTCGAACTCTTAGATGGACCACTCTCGACCTGCAAAACACACAGAACAACTCCTGGGTTGAGGGTAAACTGCCTCGACCCGGTTAGGGGTGGAATGGCGGTCGGGCGAGTCGATATGGACGACCTCCGGCGAGGCGACGGTGGTGGAGGTTGAAGTACCTGCTCCAGGGCGAGACAGTGGGAGTGAGTGGGTACAAAACGTGAAGAGGGGTCTCACGGAGATGATGGTCGGGTCGGATGATCGATTGGACGAGCGGAGTGAGCGGAATCGATCGGCGACAGACAAGGGTCGATTTGGGCGTAATGGAATATTAGGCAAAAATAAGGGGATTCGAGATTACCTAGTGGATGGAATCGACTGTGGACGAGCTCGCGGAGCTCTGGGTCGTAGCCTCGAAGGGTCGTCGGGTCCTGAGGCTCTGGCGCTCCTCGCGGCGGCGCACGGCGGCAAGAGTCGCCGGATCAGTGGCAGGAGGCTTCCTCTCCTCTCTTCGACACCTCCCTCGCGAAGCTGTCACTCTGGGGAGTAAGGTGGAGGTCTTGGGACGGCGCAACCAAAGATGATCTGAATTGTGCGGCGGAGGTCAGCTATATACCTGTGAAGATACGTCAAAGAATGGGTCGGGTGAAGCGCGGTGATGCACAGATCCCTTGGGTAGGGTGTCGGGCGTGAATCGCGGATGTCTCCTGGAAGATCGGAGCCCGGGGTTTAGGTGGAAGGTAGTCGGATCATCGCGCGAAAATTAAGCGAAGTCGGGTCAGATGCGAGATCCGCGGGGGAAATGGTCCAGGGGGGGAGTTGACCGGGGGTCAACATCCCTCGTGGACCAATTAGAATCATCCACTTATTTAATATTTGGAAATTCAATAAAAAATAATAAATTACCTTATTTCGAAAAACTTAAAACATGAAAAATGTTTATTTATTTTTTAATTATTTTTAGTGATTTGTATTTATTTTTTTGAAATATAAATTATGTATTTACAAAATATTATTAATATATAGGTATATATATATGTATTTTTGATTTTTATTTTTAGTTGTTTATTTTTGTACATTTATTCCAATTTTATATTTTATTTATTTATAGAATAAAATTTAGAATAAAAGGGGATTTTTAATTTATTTTTGTTATTTATTTACATAGACCAAATAAATACTTTTATATACACGGTTACATGGTATACATACAAGGTGGATTTTGGTTTTTATTATATTTCCTTTTATTTTATTTTTATTTTTCTAATTTTTATTTTATTTATTTACACCATGAAATGTGGAATATGAAAATATTTTTATTAGATTTTTATTAACTATTTACAAGGGGAAAATAAATAGATAGGTTATTCTATGTACATGGTATATACACTGATAAGAAGTATTTTTATTTTTCTTTGTTTTTCCAATTTTTATTTTGGTTTTATGTTTAAAAATATGTACAAAATATAAGAAAGACTTTTAAATTTTTATTTTGAGGAAAATAATTTTATTTATATACATGGGTATATGTATATATTGAGATGGAACATGAATACCATAAGCTTTTGCTTTATTTGACTATATATGCTCCGGTGGGATTATTAAATTTCAATTCGACCCACCACTTTTTTGGAGTTCTTTTCTTTTTGCACATTTTTTTGTGCATCTGTACAACATATCTACATGGTGTAGCATATATACAAGTAGTTTTTCCTCTTGAGCCCGTAGACTATCCCTCTTTTGAAGCTTTATTGCAACCCACAGCTTCTGTCTTTAGACTTCATAACCACCAGACCAAGTTGAAATGCACTTCCTTCACTATAAGAAGAAGAGAGGTTCCGCCTAGAAGTACTACCCTCATATGCTATCCCAAGCCGAAGGAAACTGCCTCCTCACCACTCATCCATGGAGAGCTAGGTGCAAAGTGCTGGTGCAAGTAAAGACATTGTCTCTGAGAGTCATACGTGTGTTGTTAAGTGTTCTACTTAGGCTCATCAAGATGACATATGATCATAGCCTAGTGGACTCAAGGAATTAAGTCCCAATGGACCTGAAAAGTCTCAATCCTAAGCCCTATAAGGTTCCTCTTATTGTTTGGTGGATTAAGGTCTTAACCAAGCTCCATTTGTCGATTTAATTCCAGGCCAGTTTAAATGTCAACTATGATTTAGAAAAATTGTGCAAGTATTTACAAAGATGCAATTTGCAAATATTTACAAGTGTGCAAAATTTTTGAAAAATGTTTAAAAACATGGATGTATGCATGAATGCGGAGTTTTGCAAAACATTTACAAAATTTACACAAGGTTTTTGCAAACTTTTTGTTTTCAAAACATTTTACAAAAATTTTGTACTATATACATAATATTGATATGAAAATATTTACAAGCTATTTACACAAAAAGATTTTACAATCATTTGAACAAAAATAATTTGATAAATAAATATGTATGTGCAAAAAGAATTTTATATACAAGGGCAAAATTTTAAATTTTAAGGATTTTTAGCCATTTTTAACACACTCACACAAAGTACGAGTTATGGCTAAAGTATATATGAAATATATACACACACCCCTATACTTAGCTCGAACGATGTCCTCAGAGTGATCAAGAGCGATGAAGAAGACATAACTCGCGCTTAGTATAGGGAAGTGAAAAGGAATGGCTATATACAAAGATGAATCAAAGAATAGAATGAAGAGTACTTGGTGTTTCCCCCTATACTTAGGATCAAGTAATCCTAAGTACAACAAGCTGTACATGTAGGGAAATCCGAGTGTAGGATGTATAGGGTCTACCCCCCCATACTTAGGGTGAAAGAGCCCTAAGTATAGGCAACAAAACAGGGGTAGAAAGAATCAAAAGAATACCCGAGAGTCCGACATTCCCCCTATACTTAGGAGAAAGTACACCCTAAGTATAACGAAATCATAAGATGAGAGAAGGGATGTGGGACTAAAGAATAGAGTGATATGGACAACTGGATCTATACAGGTCGGAAGAGCAGTGATAATCAGGCGTGAGATGCAATAGATGTGAGTCAAGAGACCACATCTCACGCAAAGTGAATAGGGGCAACATCAACGACCCGCAACTCATGATCTAGATATGGCTTGAGCCGCTGGCCGTTCACTCGAAAGGTAGCATCAGAAGACAACTCAGATATACCAATACTTCCATTGCCATGCACCTTTCTTACCAGATAAGGTCCCTTCCATTTGCTCTGTAGCTTCCCTGGAAATAATCGAAGCCTAGCATCAAACAACCATACTCTCTGTCCTGGCTCAAACTGCTTGTGGCTGATATGAGAATCGTGCCACTCCTTCACTCTCTCCTTATAATGTAGGCTGTTTGAGAAGGCGGTATCACGAAGCTCCTCCAGGGCTGCTAACTCTACCCTCCTCTGATCTCCTACACTCTCTGGATCCAAAAGTATATCAGTGACTGCCCAAAGTGACCTATGTCTCAGCTCAACAGGTAAATGGCATGACTTGCCATAAATGAGGCGAAAGGGAGATGTACCCAAAGGTGTCTTGAAAGACATACGATATGCTCACAAGACCGAGTCCAAAAGCCGTGACCAATCCTTTCGGTCAGGGCGGACGACTTTCTGCAATATAGTCTTGATCTCCCTGTTCGACACTTCAGCAAGACCATTCGTCTGAGGATGGTATGGAGTGGCAACTCGATGGTCTATGCTGAACTCGCTAGCAAGGGCCTTTAATCGTTGACGAAACGAGACCCCCCGTCAGATATCAACACTCGAGGTACCCCGAACCGTGAAATGATATTCTTCCTCAAAAATCTGCAAACAGTCCTAGCATCTGCGGTTCGGGCAGGGATGGCCTCAACCCAACGACTCACATAATCTACGACCAACAGAATGTACTCGAATCCCTGACTCCTAGGGAATGGACCCATGAAATCGATGCCCCATGCGTCAAAAACCTCACAGAAGTGTATGGGCTGCATCGGCATCATATCACGCTGTCCACAAGTGCCCATCCTCTGACAGTTAGTAAACCTCTTCACGAACTCATCAGAGTCCTTGAAGAGAGTAGGCCACCGTAGGTCGGATTGGAGCACTTTCTGTGCCGTTCTCCCCCTTGAGTGATGTCCTCCTGCCTCAAGCTTGTGGCAGTAAGTAAGGACGTTGTGGTGCTCCTCCTGAGGAATGCACCTACGCCAGATACTATCCCCTCCCTCATGGTAAAGGATGGGGTCCTCCCAATGGTTAAACTTGGCCTTCGCGAGGAAGGTCTCAAGTTTCTGCATGGGCCAATCTTGAGGAACTTTCTTGGCGACAAGATAGTTCACAATATCAGCATACCATGGGAGTGAAGCGATAGCAAGGATTGCCTCATCTGGGAAGGTCTCACAAATATGGTCAACTTGCTCAGAATCCTCAAGATACTCCAATCGGGAGAGATGATCCGCCACCACATTCTTGACTCCAGGCTAATCCTTAATCTCTATATCAAACTCCTGGAGTAGAAGGATCCATCTGTTCAATCTAGCTTTGGCATCCTTCTTTGCCATGAGGTACCTGATGGCAGTATGATCAGTGTAAATGGTCACTCTGGATCCAATGATGTAAGATCTGAACTTATCTAGGGCGAAAACTATGGCTAGCATCTCCTTCTCAGTGACAGTATAGTTCCGCTGTGCGGCATCCAATGTACGGCTAGCGTAGTGAATGGCAAATGGGACTCAATCCCTCCTCTATCCCACCACGGCCCCCACGGCAAAATCAGAGGTGTCCGTCATGATATCGAATGGGAGAGACCAATCAGGTGGCTGGAGAACAGGAGCCTCTATAACACAGCTCTTGAGAGTCTCAAATGACGATAGACACTTATCATCTACAAGGAACTCGGTGTCTTTCGTCAACAGATCAGTCAACGATTGGGCAATCCTGCTGAAATCAAGAATGAAGCGTCGCTAGAAACCGACGTACCCCAGAAAAGACCGTAACTGTCGCAAGTTGGATGGTGGATCGAGTTTTCTAATGACATCCACCTTGGCCGGATCAACCTTAATGCCCCTATAGGAGATGATGTGGCCAAGCACCGTCCCTTGAGCCACCATGAAGTGACTCTTCTCCCAAGACAACACTAGGTGATCCTCTATGCATCGCTGAAGGACTCAGTCTTGGCAGTCAAGACAGGAGTCGAATCCGTCGCCGTAGACCGAGAAATCATCCATGAAGACCTCCAAGCACTCACCCACCATGTCCGAAAAGATAGACCGCATGCATCTCTGAAATGTCATATGGGCGTTGCATAGCCCAAATGGCATACGTCTGAAGGCATATGTCCCAAAGGGACAAGTGAAGGTGGTCTTGTCTTGGTCCTCGGGCGTGATGGCCACCTGATTATAGCCGGAGTACCCATCCAAGAAGCAATAATGGCTCTTCCATGCCAGCCCCTCAATAATCTGATCAATAAAGGGCAGGGGGAAATGATCCTTCTTGGTGGCCTGGTTGAGTCGTCTGTAATCTACGCAGACCCGCCAAGAAGTGGGTACCCGGGTAGCTATCTCCTCTCCAGACTCCGTGACAACTGTAGTGATGCCCGTCTTCTTGGGCACCACATGTAACGGACTGACCCACTTGGAGTCGGAGATGGGGTAGATAAAATCAGTGCTCCACCACTTCGATATCTCCATCATGACAACCTCTCTCAGATTCGGGTTCAGCCGTCGCTGGAACTCACGCGACATCTTTGCCTCATCCTCGAGATAGATGTGGTGAGAGCACAGAGCTGGACTGATCCCCTGGAGATCGGCTACGCTCCATCCTATCGCCTTGCGGTTCTTTTCAAGAACCCCCATCAGACGGGATTCTTGCTCTCCAGTCAAATCAGCGGAGATAATGACGTGGGTACATCTCATGCTCACCCGCAAGGAACCTATACTTCAGGGATGCTAGTAGCGGCTTCAGCTCGGGACAAGTCGGTGCTGGCAAATCTGGCTTCTTAAGAATCTGAGTGTATGCGGCCAAATCTGCACGGGAGAAAGAGAACTCTCGCTCGCAAACTGGATCTGGAGAAGGCTGCTCAACTGGTTTGTCTCTACTCTGCTCAGAATCAACCTCCTCAGCTGTGGGCTCAGTAGATGTCAGACACGTTGTGAAATCATCAAACTCTGGCAAATCAGTATCTGACTCCGAGGGATCGTACTCACAGAAATCTGTGTCACGATCAAGAACCGAATCTGCGGCCTGAAATGTATCATGGACCAGGAATGCGCTCTCCAAGCTCTCCTCTGTTGGCGTCTCTACATCAGCGAACTCTGAAGGTGAGAGGATGGCCTGTGCGACTGGATCTGCCCAAACTGCCTCATCATCTGTAATCACAAAGTCGCAGTACTGGTGGATGTCTCGCCCTGCATCTGTCATCTGCTTTGTATCTGTGGTCGACTCTGAGCAATCTGAATCTCTAGCTCTAGTCTCCTCGACCGTCTCTATTTGTATACTCTCACCCTCTACGCGAAAGTACACCTTCCCGCTATCATGGTCGGACACTGCCTTGGCTGTGGCCAAGAACATGCGTTCTAAAATGATGGGGGCATCGGTCACAGACTCAGGGATCTCCATGTCCAACACTACGAAGTCCACGGGGAATTTCAGGCCTTGAATCGTGACAACAACGTCCTTCAGCAACCCATTCAGCCTCTTGACTGATCGATCAGCAAACTGAAGGACCGTCCTGCTCTGTCAGAGAGTGCCCAACTCGAAGTGGCCGAGAAGGGCTATCGGAAGTAGGTTGATCGAAGAACCGCTGTCTAATAGAGTGCAGTCGAACCTCTGCTCATGAATATGACATCTGACATACGAGGCTCCTGCATCTGGCCTCTTGGTTGGCAAACGGTTCTGTATCGCGAAACAAGTGGCTCTGGTCAGCACATGGATCTCAGACTGATGGTTCCTCCTCTTCCTCCTAACTGTGGTCCTATCTCTGAGTGATCTCTGGAGTAGAGGGATATGCTCCAAGGCCTCCTGTAGAGTCAGCTGTATATGGAAACGATCTATCATCTACTGGCTGAACTCTATCTGATGACTCTTTTTGGGATTTTCTATTTTCTTCCCCTTTCCCATGTGAAGTGCTCGTGGAAAGGGGATCACAGGGTCCTTCTCAGATGAAGGACTAGGAGAGGGCCTGGCATGCTCATGAACAGCAGAATCCGCACAATCATCATCAATCAACACATGTGGATCCGAAAACAACAAACCCTTTCCTTTATTTCCAGAAATGTCTTGAGATACATGTATAGATGGAAACACAACATGACTAGAAGAAGTGAAAATGGTGGCCTCAGTACCACCCTCGGCATGTCTTGCGACATTAGTACCGCGCTGTGGCTCAGCAGCTATGGTGGCGTCAGTACCACCTCCTCGAACTGGTGAAGTGACGGCCTCAGTATCGTCAGCTGGATCAACATCCATGGTGGCGTCAGCACCATCATCATCATCTCTCGCGGCCTCAGTACCGCGCTCCTCCTCGTCTGGCGTTCCTGGTGTGGCGTGGGACCGTCGCTCAGATGAGGCACCACCTGCTAGCATCCTACCGCTCCTAAGTGTGACAAAATCAACATCAAACATGTATGCAGACAAATCACCAAAAGAATCACTAGGAGTGGTACTCTCTGTAAACTCTACCTACTCAGACTTCCTCTTCAGGCTGTTCGGATTAGGCTCAATCTGGGCAGGGATGGCGGACTTCCCTCTCACAATCTCCTCCATCTCCTGGCGGAAATCATCCATCTCCCGTCTGAATGTAGCCTGCTGCTCTGTCATGAGGCGGGCTAGGTCATCTAGGGCGGGGTTCTCATAGGCAGACCCATGAGAACCTAACGGGTGGCCTCGCTGGTAGTGAGGCTGCTGCTGTGGTTGATGCGGCTGAGAGGGATACTGCTGTGGGTGATGCTGCGGCTGGTGAGGCTGATCACGCCTCCAAGAATGTCCCTGCTGATAGGGACGAGGACTATACTGCTGTGGGGGCTGGGATGACTGTTGTTGCTGCTGGTACATTGAGGGTTGCTGCTGCTAGTACACTGGGGGTTGCTGCTGCTGGTGATCTCGCTGATGGCCGTACTGACCACCCTGAACTGGAGGTTGCTGCTGGGAACTAGCACCTCCGGTCGATCAACAGAATCTAGGATGGTCTCGTCGGATATCGGGTTGAGGTCGGTCGTTCCAAATCCCGTTGACGTCCATCAACGGCTTCGGCTCGTAAGGGGGTGGTGGGAGTACTGCCAGAGGCTGATCCGGCTGATAGACCACCATCTGAGTGTCTGGAGATGGTGGTGGCTGGTAGTACTGCTGCGGCTGCTGGTACGACTCCTCCTGTACAAGGTGAACCTGTCTAGGTTGCGTGGAGCGCTGGGACGAACCACCGCTGCTACTCGGATCCCCTCGTGCCTGAAGACGGGGCTGAGAAGCCGTCTGTGCCTCCTGGAGACACATGACATGTGTCTTCAGGTCACTCAGTAACTGTGCCATCTGATCCATCTGCGATATGCTCTGGCACTGCTTCTTTTCGATCACCTCCATCCGATCCAACTTCTCACTGATGATGCCCATGTCGACGGCTGTGGACTCGGCCTGTGCGGCTGCCGATGACGAAATGGAAGGACCGGCGTCTACCCGTGCTATCCTCTGAAACTGCATGGACTGTGGCTAAGGGCATCCCTGAGTGTAGAGTCGGGTCTGGGACATCACTGTGTAGTTCTCGACCATCTCCTCGTAGAAATATGCACAAAAAAGCCGCGGAAAAGAAAAGGCCGCGAAAATGAAAAGATTTCTAAGCCATGCTCCTCGGCAATGGCGCCATTCTGATGAGCCGAAATAGCCCCGAACGACTAAGGCAGATAGATAACTAAGGTCATTGCGACCTTAGTCACTCAGAGAATCGGCTCGATCAAGAAAATTATGATCAGACCACCAAACAAAGGATAAAATCAATAAAATCAAAGATAGCGGTCCTAGATATGAGATTAGCCTGGTGTAGCACCCAGGGTCGGACTCAGGGAGCACGAATTGGCCTTGCGACCTACGAAGTAGTCAAGATCAATAAAAAAGGAAAAACATCTTTTTGATGGGTTTTTATATTTTTTTAATGTTTTTTATTTTGAATTTTCTAAAGAAATATAGAAACAAGCACACATAACAAATTATTCAATCACTCAAAAATGCTCCAAATATTCAATCAAAAATGTTTTTAGGTTTTTAATGTTTTTGGTGAATTTTTAAGAATTTTCTAATTTTTATATGATTTTCTAAAATTCAAAAAGAGCAAAAACAGTAAGCTGTTGTCCAGCCAGGCTTGAAAGATCAATTTAAAATAGCAAATTGATCTGTAAAAGCCTGGAGGTAATTTTTATGACAAATATAAACAACAAAGAAAATTCAGAAAAAGTTTATATTTTTTTGATTTTCTAAAAATTTTTAGGATTTTTGTAAGACTTTCAGGGTTTTTCAATTTTTAGGGTTTTTATATATCCAAAAATCACAAAAATTGCATAGAAAATAAAAGACACGAAAACTAACTTACACTAATTTTTTGTAATTTTTAGAGGAGTTTTTATATTTTTCTTTGATTTTCTAAATTAGACAGTAAGAAAAATCAAGGTTTTTGAATTATTAAAAATATCAACAAGCCTAAAAAATGTACCAAATTTTTAGTGATATTTTTACACAGTGGGGGGAGCCACGTGTCCAAATTTCATGCAATTTGGGTTTAATTTGCTATTTTATTTAAATAAAATAAAGGCTCACAGTGCACTGGGACCTAAATATAAGAAAAACATGTTTCAAGGGTTAAACAGTAACAAGGCAAGAAAGTGCAGGGGCCCTCGTGCAAAATGTCCACAAAATCACGTGCGACGCACGTGAATCAGGCATGGACGGACCTACTTGTAATTCCTATTTTAAAACATGCAAATAGTAACACGCAAGAAACATAGAATAAATCATGCAAAAGTTCCCGGTCCTCACGTGTCGAAGCACGTGGTCCACACCGATAAGGACTAAAATGCAAATGTCTGAAACATAAAGGTCCTCAATGCAAAATTACCAAAATAAAAACAACTAAGTAAAATATTTACAGGGCTAAGTATGAAAGGCAAGAAACAGAGGGGCCTACAAGTAAATTACCCCTTATTGAATCGGATGGCCGAAGCGGTGCCACGTGGAAGATCGGACGGTGGGAACTAGCTGGCGCCTCTTCGCGAGATCAACGCTCGAGGGTTCTCCACGTGGATGATCTGACGGTAGGGGATCGTGGAAAACCCTTCGCTGGACGTGTGGTTCAAGCCCCCGAAGGATCAAACGGTGGAGGCTCCTCGTGAGCGGATGGCTCTGATCAGATCTGGAGCTGGAGGCTAGATCGAACAACTTCTGGACAACCTCCAAGAACAGCTCACAGGCGAACTTTGCCGGCCCAATGCACGAGGTGGAGACATCCTCTGGAGCTGCTGAGGTGGGGGATAGCTTCGCCTTGATGGTCCGCAACTAGGGGATGCCTCCAATGAGGCCGACGACCATCGGAGTGGCCATGCGACAGCGGAGGACTGGAGTTGCTGTGCCAAAGTTTTTGGACACTCAGATGGACCTCTCTCAACCTGCAAAATGCACAGAACAACTCCTGGGTCGAGGGAAAACTGCCTCGACCCGATTAGGGGTGGAATGGCGGTCAGGCGAGTCGATATGGACGACCTCAGGCGAGGCAACGGCGGTGGAGGTCGAAGTATCTGCTCCGGGGTGATTCAGGGGGAGTGAGTGGGTGCAGAACATGAAGAGGGGTCTCACGGAGATGATGGTCGGATCGGATGATCGATTGGACGAGCGGAGTGAGCAGAATCGATGAGCGACGGAGAAGGGTCGATTTGGGTGTAATGGAAAATTAGGAAAAAATATGGGGATTCAAAATTACCTAGTGGATGGAATCGACTGGGGACGAGCTCGTGGAGCTCTGGGTTGTAGCCTCGAAGGGTCGTCGGGTCCCGAGGCTCTGGCGCTCCTCGCGACGGCGCACGGCGGCAAGAGTCGCCGGATCAGGGGCAGGAGGCTTCCTCTCCTCTCTTCGACACCTCCCTCGCGAAGCTGTCACTCTGGAGAGTAAGGTGGAGGTCCTGGGACGAAGGGGCGCATCCAAAGATGATCTGAATTGTGCGGCGGAGGTCAGCTATATACCTGTGAAGATCCGTCAAAGAATGGATCAGGTGAAGCGCGGTGATGCACGGATCCCTAGGGCAGGTGTCGGGCGTGAATCGCGGATGTCTCCTGGAAGATCGGAGCCCGGGGTTTAGGTGGAAGGTAGTCAGATCATCGCACAAAAATCAAGTGAAGTCGGGTCAGATGCAAGATCTGCGGGGTAAATGGTCTAGGGGGAGAGTTGACCGGGGGTCAACATCCCCAGTGGACCAATCAGAATCAACCACTTATTAAATATTTGGAAATTCAATAAAAAATAATAAATGACCTTATTTCGAAAAACTTAAAACATGAAAAAATTTTATTTATTTTCAAATTATTTTTTAGTGATTTGTATTTATTTTTTTGAAATATAAATTATGTATTTACAAAATATTATTAATATATATAGGTATATACATATATGTATTTTTTATTTTTATTTTTAATTGTTTATTTTTGTACATTTATTCCAATTTTATATTTTACTTATTTATAGAATAAAATTTGGAATAAAAGGGGATTTTTATTTTATTTTTATTATTTATTTACATAGACCAAATAAATACTTTTATATACACGTTTACATGGTATATATACAAGGTGGATTTTGGTTTTATTTTATTTTTATTTTTCTAATTTTTATTTTATTTATTTACACCATGTAATGTGGAATATGAAAATATTTTTATTAGATTTTTATTAATTATTTACAAGGGGAAAATAAATAGATAGATTATTCTATGTACATGGTATATACACTGATGAGAAGTATTTTTATTTTTCTTTTTTTTCCCATTTTTATTTTGGTTTTATGTTTAAAAATATCTACAAAATATAAGAAACACTTTTAAATTTTTATTTTGAGGAAAATAATTTTATTTATATACATGGGTATATGTATATATGAATGACCCTATCTCTCTCTACTTGGTTCTTTTTGCGGTCAGGCCCATGTTGAGCCCTCCCTTGGGATTAGGTCACTCAATATTTATTCTAAATATTTCCCTCTTTTTCTTGTGTTTCTTTATTCCTTTATTTTGGCACAAAAACATGCTAATTATGCATATTTAAAAGATGCATGTTCTTTGGCAATTTATGATATTTATACATATTTACATGGTGTTTTCCTCAAGTTTTTAGCTAAAATAAAGGAATAAAGAGTGATGAAGTGGGATTCATCATAGACTATCCCTCTTTTGAAGTATTATTGCAACCCACAAACTCCTGTCTTTAGATCTCAATTCCCTAGGAATGCAAAGGGATATAAATATATCTGTATATATTCCTTATAATATATGTTACGCATTGTTTTGTAGGAGTACATGTATCTATATTAAAATAAATACAAATATAAACATCACTTTGCTATCCACATACATTTTTGTCCATATTTTTATATATTTTTTAATATATAGTTGTATATTTATTTTTAATTACATATTTTCCCTTTTCTTTATATTTGATATAATTTTTACGATATATATATTGTATTTGTATCATAATAAGTCATTCAATTCATATCTATAAGCTAATTTTAAAGTATTTGTGATTGTATTGATATTCACTCCATACTCATTTTATATTTATATCCCATTTTCAAGATACAATAACACATGATTCACATTCGTCGATATTTATATTGATCCATAATCATGTATTAAAACAGACTTAGATATGGTAACATCTATATGTTTTTCCATAGCTAATCATTTATATCCTTATTTTGGTATCTTTTGCATAGTATAATTACTCTTTACATTCTAAATTTTGATGATTATTTTAATAATCTAACATTTTTAATGAATTTATTTATGTTCAAAATGAAAGTTATTAGAAAGATATAAAAGTAGGCTTTCGTACAGCATGTAAATGCTAATACTTAATTATACATTTTTAATAAAGAGAACGATTCACTACAACGAAATACATATATATGGATGTTTTTATGTTAATAAGTCCAAAATTATCCTAAAAGTATTTTAATATATAGTATACAATAAAGAAATTCACAAATAAGAAGACATATTTTTGGGTTTTCTTTAATTTTTGCTAATTTTATAAGGCTTTTAAGGGTTTTCTGATTTGTTAGTTTTGTATTTTGTAGTTTTTGTTATTTTGTAATTTTTGGATATATGGTAATGGACATAATATATATAATATTTTGGGGAATTTTTAGAGAAGTTTTTATAGTTTCTATGGGTTTAATATCCCAACTTGATGAAAATGTTTCTTTTTGTTTTTTTATTAAATAGAAAAAATAACTACAAGGTCATACGAAAATATATGTCATCATGCAATGTTACGTGATTTCCCTACATTTTTTGGGCAATAAAAATATTTAATCTAAACAATATACACAGAATATAAATATTGAACTGGTAGGACCAATTTGCAATTATAATAACGTAAACGTGATATCCATAATAGTTCCAAAGAGTTCAAGTGTAAATGTGTAATTTACACAGCACCTCATGTGGTCCTACATGAGAGGCTGAAGGGCCTAAACGTAATAAATAGGAAGTATGAGGTCCTGAAAGTATGAGATCCTACTTGCAATTTTTACACAAAATATTGCACTAATTTAAATATTTACATGACTATTTAGAAATGCAAAAAGATAGGAGGGGTTAAATGCAATATACCCCAGAACTAAGTATGCGGGGCACATACTGTGTGATCTAATGGTTTTGGTGGTGCCACATGCATGCCACTTACGATGAATGGCTGGAGGGGCATACTGCTTCACATGAATTGGACGACACATATTAGATTTGGGTCGTGCTCTTCATCTAATGACTCTTGACGCCTTTGGAAGAACATGGAAGAACTCTTCCCTATCCTTGCTTCGGTTGATGATTCCTGGTGATTCTGGCCTTCTCTGACCAAGCTAAGGTGCTCCTCTCCTTCTTGGAGTCTCCACTTCTATAGGACACTTCAGATTAGGTCCAAGCCTCACTCGGCAATGCCTGGGGCTTGATTTGTTCCGACAACCTGGGGAGCCTCCTATTTCCTCGATTCAAGATCCAGAGTGGTTCCCATGTCATGTACCTTGCACCAAAAGACTCATAGGTTTGAGGGAACTCTCCTTAACCTAAAGATAAAGCTGATTAAGCATGAAATGGAGGGGGCGGGGAGCTCCAGTAAATGGTAGAGGAGGAAGCTTTGGTTCACTGATTAGAACACAATCAGGTTGATATGGATGAAGAGCAAGGATGTATAAGTGAAGGGGAATGCAATAGGGAGCTCATATGGGCTGGAAATAAGGTATGACACAAGGGAACAATGGCTGGAGCTCTACGCTCTGGAGAACTTCGATATCGAATTTAACACTAATTTAAACTAAATGAACAATAAATAATTGCAGGGTTACACTAAGAATTAAAAGGATAATAAAAAGTACTAAAGCTAACAACTCATAACTGCCCGGAGAAAGGGAGCAGATACCTTCACCGAAGCTGAAGCTCGACAACAGTGCACCGTGCATCGTCCGCTCTTTCTCTTCATCGACACCTTGGATGGCTTCTTTATGTCACCAGGGAGCTTGAACTCGATCACGGTTGGGGTTACAAAGGACTTAAGGGGATCAAAAAGCAAAAATGGTGGAGACAATTTTATTTATAGACATTGGCAGGGGCCATGTTGTGAGGGCTATTGCATGCGAGGAAGAAAAAGTTGGTGGGAGCTATAGACATGATGTGGAAGAGGGAAGTGGGAGCTGCGGGATGGTGGGTTTCTCGAGGAAGAAGGAGATGAGGGGAAGGCATGAGAAAACAGAGAAAGTGGGGAGCTCTCATCTTCTGACAGAGTCAGAAAGGAAGGTAGGACAATTGACCAAGAGCCAACTTTTGCAGGCTCGTGATTGGTCTACGTGGACCAAGTCAGGACAAATAGGAATTAAATTCCTTATTAATTGGATAACAAATAAAAAATGATTTCAAACTCAAAACATGAAAAATGTTTAATAGTTTTCAAACTATTTTCCCAAGATTTTTATTTATCTTTACAACCTTATTTATTAGGTGTTAATTTTTACATGTATATTTATAGGTATATTCACCAATATTCTATGTATTTTATTTTTATTTTGTATTTTTAATACTTATTATTCCATCTACATAATTTATATATTTATAATATAATTAATTGTATATTAATATATTTTTATTTTTATTTTTTATTTACATATATAAATAATTATATGTTTATGCATTATAAGTGTAGTATACCTATATACTTTAATGTATTATTTATTTCAAATATATTTTCATTATTTTATTTTATATTGTTATGTTTTTAGTATGTTTTCAACTATTTAGAATTATTTAAAATATAAGAAGAGTAAAAATATAATGAATAAAATGTCTGAATCAAATATACAGATACATAGTACAATGAGATCCTAAAAAGCTGTCTTTTGTATCTTAACTCTATTTTTATGAAATTGACTTCATTAGATAGATAATTTGATTTTAAATACAATGGAGGTGAGTTTGGTGAATTTTGAGCTTATGGCGAAGATATTAATCTATAAAGTTAGGTTTACGGCTTTTTTTCATGTGTTTCCCATTTGCACAGTGCACTATTTTTATTGGCAAGTACTTTTGTAGTTTTCTATATGTTATTATGTTAAAATTTGATATTAAAAACTTTATTATTTGGAGTGTGTAAAATGAAGAACAACTTAGATTAAAAATAGCTATTTTTGGAGTAAAAATTAGGGATTCATATACAGTATATTGACCCTTATCTTTCCCCACTTTATTCCTCGTTGATCAGGCCAATATTGACTTGCTCTTGCGGTTTAGGATATTCATTATCTTTGATACTAAATTTATTTTTCTTTTGTTTCTATTCTTTTATTTTGGATGTAAATACATGTATTACATACTAATTGTAGATGAATAATGAATGATAATATGTACAAGTTAACTGTATTCATAGGTGTTTTGTTAGAGATTTACAAATAAAATAGAAGAATAATGGTAGATGAATAGCTATTCATCATGTCCTCAATCATCCCTCAATCATCCTATCTTGGGTGGATGTGTCAACTATGTAGGTAAGTTACCCCACACATTCTTGGCTAAGGTATTGTTGCGTTCTTAAAGCGAATGTGTACTCAACCTCTATATATGATGCACGTCCATCAAACTGGAAGGCTGGTATTCATGGTAGATGGAAGGCAACTATCTTCCCAAAGCAGACTAAGCATGTGTGATGCTTCTCTAACCAATCCATACACACAATAGAATCGAAATCTTCCAATTGTATCAAAAATAGAAAAGCATGAATGAGATGCCCATGCATCTATAATGTTATGTCCTCAACGACATGTCAAAGGATGAAAACTAGCTCCCGGACCCTTTATGTTGTATGGGATCCGAACACTCGTACTTGGATTGCCCAGAGTGGGCACTAAATGGTGTGCACAAAACAAATGTGTGGCGCAATTATCAAACAGAGCATGGAATGGCAATCCATCTATAGACATCATACCTCTGATGACTAAACTGGAGTCATGTGCACAAAACAAATGTGTGGCACAATTATATTTTTATGTTTTTAGGATTTTTATAAATAAGTTTTTTTATTTAAGTTTTTGTAAATTTTATTAAAAAAAGTTCAGGAAGTTTGTGCTATATATAAAAAATGTTTTGAATGTCATTTATGTACAGTAATTGTTTCCTTTTGTGGATTTCTTTCTTTTTACCTTTCTCTCCCTACTTTAGTTTAGTCTATGAAGCTATTACTACTAACTCAATCTCTAGAGTTAGTTTAGTCTATGAAGCTATTACTACTAACTCAATCTCTAGAGTTGAGGTCGTTGTGTACATATTTATAATCTTCTTTTCTTTATTCTTCTATTTTTATGGAAATTATGTGTTACAACACATTTTTATTCACGAAATGTATTTTCTTTTTCTTTCCGTAACAAGATCAAACATTTTCTTTGCAAGCGATATAGTTGCGCATCAGGTAGAAAGCAAGTTGGACCATGATCTGCCATCCGAAACTAGACTTGATTTATTGCACGTTTCCACACTAAGGTGGCTTTTATTTAGGAAGAGTAGTACATATTTTGCATCCTCCTTATTTAGTAGTACATCTCTGCTAATGATAGAGAGAGAGAGAGTGAGAGAGAAGAGAGAGTCACAATCCAAAGCACCTCCTGACGCATGAGGAGTACGCAGTGATGCAGTTGTTGAAGCAGGCGAAATCCAAGATGCCGCAAGGAGCTTGACATGTTGTAAGTGTAGTGGCACATCCTAGGACACATCCGACTCCAGATGATGGGGGTGGAGGAGGGGACGGTGGGGGCGGAGGTGGAGACGGCGGTGGAGGTGGAGATGGTGGCGGTGGTGACGGTGGAGGTGGGGACGGTGGGGGCGGGGGAGGAGATGGCGGAGGCGGTGGAGATGGTGGAGGTGGAGTTGTCAGTGGAAATATGCATCTGTTTATGCACGAAAAGTATGCATTATCGCATGTAGTAAAGCACGGGATATCGATGAAGCAAGCGATCCTGCAGTTCAACTCTGTGGTCACGCAATTGAGGATGCAAGTGCCCAACGATGGAGGCGGAGGCGGTGGGGTTTGAGCCGATGCCGATGAGAGCATCGACACCGCCATCAACACAACGAAGATCACCATTTGATGGCGACGTATAGCAGCCGCCATTTCTGGTGAAGTGGACACTTTAGCTTTGTCGAAGATATGGCGATGGTGGAGATAGCAAGGGCCTTATATAGAGAAATTCGGAAGCCTTTAATGTAATACATTTAATCTGAAATCAGAGCAGACATTGACTTGATTGTCAAAACGTACTCGAAAAGGCATATTAAAGGGCTATTTGCTCCAATAAAGATGTGTTCATTCAATGGTGGATCAAGAAGTCTCTCCTTCCTTTTCTTATTTTCATTATATTTTATTTCTTGTAACATGCCATGTAATCAAAGTAAGTGCTTCCGGTTTAAGTCAATGATATACTAAAGCCAAGAAATCGCATTACATCCGATTTTAAGGCTGTTTGAAAAACGTACTGCAGAAATGATGAGGGAACATAAGGCTTTCTTCTTTTATTTTAAAAGAAATTAAGTCTTGTAAACTTTTCCAACAATAAGATGAGCTCGTATTTATATATTGATTAAATATATAATGAAAAATATCATTAGCCGAAAATATTTATCCATAGAAATTCATTATTAGTAACTTATTCATTTATGTATTTATGCTAATGGATATGGTTAATCTTTATTGTGAGTATGTTATTCATTACACTGTATAAAAGATAATTTTCTTAGCAATCACATTAACCATTATATGGTTAATAAAAATGACGATTTATTGCCGCGCTATCTGACATAGGGATGAAAACAAATATAATATATATTCGTATCTGATCCGCTATAATATTCGTTTTATACATATTTTGGCATTCGTATTCGTGTTAAAGTGGACGTAGACATTGATATCACTTTGGCATTCGCTATTATAAGCATTCGTATTCGTACAACCTTGTCCTTGGGTCTCATTGATAAACTTGAACTTCGGGAATATATACTCTAGATCTCATTAAAGGTTGCTCCGTAAAACCTTCTCGGAGCACAATTAGTTATTTGTAACGTCCCGAATTTAGGTCACCGGTCCTTTATCGAGGAAAATTGACCCTGACAACTTGTTAGGTTCGGACACAAATGTATTCGTTGACAACCACTCAAAATGCTTAAGCACAAGATGTAAGTAATAGTCCCCACCAATTATAACCCACTCCCACACTTTGTGAGTTTTAGATGTGGAACTATATTTGAGTATAGGGGTGTTACAAACTCCCCCACTTATATTCGCAGCACCCTCCTTACGAATGACAACTTATTCTGAATGACAGTAACAACAACACGCTCCGGGTACCCATTTTCTCTTATCTCTTTGTAGGAGTGGCTCCACCTCTAGATAACCCTTTCCACTATCAGAAGGAAATTTGCTCAGATACTATTTGTAACGTCCCAAGCTTATGTCCCCGGTTTGTTATCGAGGAAAACTAGCTCTGACAACTTGTTGGATTCGGACTCAAATGAATCTGTTAACAACCACCCAAAATGCTTAAGCACAAGTTGTCAAGTAGTAATTCCCACCACTTATAACTCGCTCCCCCACTATGAGTTTTAGATGTGGGACTATGTTTGGGGGTATGGTTACAACAATTTGTAATGTATCGGGCCTAGGTCCTCGGTCCGTTATCAAGGAAAACTTGCCCTGACAACTTGTTGAGTTCATGTCCAAGAGGATATATTGACAACCATCTGAAATGCTTAAGCACCAGTTGTCAAGTAGTTATTCCCACCACTTATAACCCACACCCACACTTCATGAGTTTTAGATGTGAGACTATATTTGAGGGTTATGGTGTTACACTTTCAATGGGCAAACTTTTTGAAGAGTAGTAATTTATTTAGAATCAAATCTTCTTGGTTCAAAAGGCCTTCCTTCGCGGAAATAATCTATCGATCTTGAAATTATGAGATGACTTCAGACAATCCCTTCCATCGGTGGGATTTTAAAACTAAAATTAAAAGAAAGAAATGGAAAATAATGAAGTGTCAAAAATACTGAATGACCCTAGACTTTGAGACCTAGTTATCATGATGACTTGGTCAACAAGGAATAAAGTAGGGGGAGATAGGGCAACTAATTGCACAAAGAACAAATGTTAGAACACCTAATTTTATTGCCTAATAATTACCTTTTGGGACATATTTTACTCTTTATTATTTTCACCTCAAATAAATAAACTATCAACATGAATATTGTATATAAAAATACAATGAAAAATAAAAATTGAGTTCATTCAAAAATAATGCACAGTATACCCGGGACACTCAGAATAAAAAGTTGCAAAGAAAACTTTCCATACATGTATCTTCTCCATACATATCAAAAATTAACCAAACTCACTTTTATTATTCATAAATTTAAATTATCTATTTAGTGAAGGTGGTTTAAATTAATTTGAAGTTAAGATTTCAAAGTTGGATTTTGGGCCCTCATTGTGCAATATACATGTATATAATACTCAATATATTTATTCTTTATATTTTTCACTTTCTAATATTTTTATATATTTGTAAATATTATTTTAAATACAAGTAAATAATAAAAATAAAATAAAACAATAAAAAATTCAGTAAAATAAATAATGTATTTTAATATATATATAGGTAAATATACCAAAAATATTCCTACATAATATATATACTTAACTATTTAAGTATATAAATAAACTTAAAAAATACACTAAGAATTTAAATGTGTATCTAAATAAGTTATAAATATATAAATAATATGTATAAAATAATAAAATTTAAAATACAAAATAAAAATAAAATAGGCTAAATACATGTATTTATACCTATATACATCCATGTAAATATTAACATATAATAAAGCAACTTGTAAAAATAAATAAAAATAAGAATAAAATACTGCAAAAAATAAAAAAAATACATTTTTAAAAAAACAATAAAATCTTCTATTATTTTAAAACTATTTACCACAGAAATTACTCCATATTTTATCGTTTTGTAGTAGATATGGACAATGGGAGCTCAAGGAATGTTGACCTCGGGTCAGCTACCCTTCCTCCCTAGGTATTCTCTCTGTCAACCTTGAGACACCCAATTTATCCACATTTTTCATGCCTTGCACACTTCCATAATCTCTTCTACGCCTTCATGAAAAATCTCATCGATACATCTCTCCATCACACGCAAGACTCCCCATCCTCGTACATTCATCAATTCGTGTGTAAATACTTGATCTTTCAGACGTCAAGCCTCGTATGTATATAGCCTTCTCCGTCACCCTTTTCGACTTTTGGATCTCCATCATCGATTGGAACCTTCAATTCAATGCATGATCGTGTCGAGCGTGGTGACAGTTCGCTCCCCGAGTGATCTACAGCATGCATGAGGTCATGAATGGATCAATCCCCATGGTTGGAGCACGCCGCTACCATGCCTCTGTTCCTCGGTCTAAACCACATGATCGAGCTGTTTTATTGCTTTTTCTAGTGTAGTTTATTTCCTATGTTTTGATGTAGCTTCTATTTCATGTCTTTTCTATCATTTTTAGTCTAACTTGTATAATTAAGGTCCGACGGAGCTTAGAGCTCCAACCACTGTCAAACCATCTAAACCTAGTGTTCTAACCACCAAATCACCTCAGCACCTTCCCCAACCATTTCTTCATCTCCCTGACCACCAGAGCAAACCCGATCACGTCCATATCAGTGAACTGATGCTCGCTCCGCCTCCTTCACCTAAGCATTGCCGCCTTGCCTCCATCTCCTCTTTCTTCACATGATAATAGCCCAAATACCATCGTCCGCACTTCCTTGTGGTATCTGGAGGAAACAGGTCCATTTGAGTTCCAATCACATCCAGGTTTCAACTCTTAGGTATCCGGACCTCATCAAACCACTAGGACCACATCATTTAGACCTGGACATTTTGGGCACCACCATCTATTGTGGATCGACAACATAAATGTATAGAACACTCCAACAGGGATGGCAAAGGCCTAGATCATGAGGAATCATGGAATGAGGTAATGACACGCTTGTGTTCTTCCCTGTTCTTGGGGGATGGAGCATTTCCATCCGATGGAGTGTCCTCTCAAGAATGCACAGACGTCCAATCGACCACACATCAACCGCAAAATGAAATTCCAGGTCTAATCCCAACCGTGCATGGGCGAAGTGGTATCGACCAATTGTGTCCGTTCACTACGTTAGTAAAGCGACGCGACACGTGGAACCCTATTGGATCGTGCTGAATAATAGGGTAATTTCATCGAACCCCCTCCAACTTTGTTTATTGTATTCCAGTCTTGTAAACAATATCTGTAGTGTAAATATTTATGTAAAAATTTTAAGGAGCCCCAAGTATTCCTATGTATTACACATAGGTCCTTTGCTAGCACACATCATGCGGTCCCCCATGTGAGGCAGATCTTTTTGCACTTAGAACCTTGTGAGTTTAAGTATTTGTAAATGGTCTTTTAATTTGTAAATGTAAGGTAGTACTTTTTTTGTAAAACTTACATGTTGGTCCCTATACTTTATTTAAATTGCATTTAAGTCCTTCCAAGGTACGGTAATTTATACATTGGTGGTTTAATTACACGCATGTCGATGTACTTCATGTATTTTCCATTAAATGCATTTAAATATCTATTTGCAAAAAGGCCCCTGCCTCTGTTGCATTTTTATTTTTATGATTCTAATGTTTATAAATAGCTCTACCATCATATTAATTATGGGAAAATATTTGTAGATGGTTGATGTAATTCCCTTTCATGTCATGATTTTTATTTACCATTTACTCACAATTTTCCATTTATTAAAAATAGATTATGAGCTTTTTATTCCTTGCCTAGATTTAAAAATACAAACAATTATAAAACCTATCTAAAAATTTTCAAATATATATATATTACCTCTCGAGAGAAAGAATCAAAAAAATATCACATCATTGAACTCTCAAACAACCCTGACGTCTTGAAACTTTTGGAATGGGAAAATAGAGATTGGCTAAGTGTTAGGTATCAGCAAAACCTCGAACTCTATCTCCCGCTCTGGTGGTCCTCTGAGAAGATCATCAGGAAACACATCAGGGAATTCTCGAACAAACCTGAATTCTTGAATTACACATAGAGTTGATCTACTAATAAAACACAATTAGTAATCGCTAAGATGACCGATCCTCTGTAGATCAATGGTCAATACACAATTAAAATTAAGCGATGAATAAATTGATGTGAGTTAAAATCACTAGTAAAAAATATTGCATTAACCACACAATCAAGTCATAATAAATATTATTGTGGCTAAAACCTATTAATCACGGTAAATTACCTTCACTTGAAGTTAATTGCAACAATAATTACAGTGGCCAAACAAGTTAGGCTACAATGTTATTAGCGTGGCCAATATTTTTTGACCACGGTATTATTACTATTACTAATAGTTTGAGACCACGAAATTTTTATCGTGGCCAAATGCAAGGCTTTGATTTTATCATTGTTAGAATTGCGACGATCATTATATATATCATTCTGGATTTGTGTAAAAATAAAAATAAAATTTTAAGTAATGCAACTAAGAGGAAATGCATCTTACAATTTTATATTCACTTCCATACTCTAAGACACTGATCCTAAAGTTATAAGTCTATTGCTCTTATTGTTAAATTAAAAAATGGGAATCTTAATTGGAAACTAAATCATAGACAAGATCTGTTTTTTTATTTACCATAGATTTGTTTCTTCCAATTGAGTATATATATATTATTATATTTTTCTGATAAGAATGGAAGAATGTTAACCGTGGAACAAGAAATGGATAAATAGAAACTTTTGTGATTTGGCTCTCTCTCCCCCCTTTTCTTTCTCCCTCTCGACCCCTCTCTCCCGAAACCTAACCCTACCTGCACTGCCACTAGCCCCTCCCTCCACCTCCTCGACGCCTCCTCTTCCTCCCTAACTCACTCGCACCACCGGCCCCTCCTTTCCCTTCTCGATGTCACCGCCCCCGCTCTTCTCCATGCGCAGTCGCACTACCGCCCCACCCCGCACCGCCACCACACGCTCTCAACACCTCTCACACAATCCTTCATCGCCGCCTCCGTTGTATCGCCTCCAAGATGCTACAACACTGCCACCCCATCGCGCACCTCCATCGGACTTTCCTCTCGTTGTTACCGCTGTAAACGCATCCCATAAGGCCTGACCAGATCTAGGGCATGCCCCGAAATCCTCCGCTGACTGTGGTACGAGCATTCTTCTCCACTATTTCTTTTTCCCCCTTGTGTTATAATGCTAGTTGGTTTGATGAGTCGTTGAGCTCCCTATCCGAGTTGTATCGCCATTTTTTCTTTAGTCTTTTAATTGATGCGGTCGCCTTTAATTTGTGGAGAACACTGTGACAAAAATCATGACTGTGATTAAGGTTACGTTGTTTAATGGGAACTATGATTTTCTCCAACACATACTATTTGAGGTGTGAGTTCTGATTTCTTTTTTGAACATTTGTTCTAGGAAAGACTCCTATTTTTGAAGTTTGACGCATCATTGCCAAAACTGCTGATCTTATGGAGCCAATTCCTGAGCGGAGTCCACTTGAGGATTCACCAATTACTTGTGATGAAGATGAGTATATTCACGCTGGAAATGATGATGACTTAATGGATACTTCTATTGGATATACAACTATAATGAGCAAAACAAATCGTCCGACAAGAATGGACCAATTCGTGTTTATACATTCAAGGTAACTCCGGCATTCTTATTGACAAGTGCTTGAATAAAGTGGTGAATAATATCACATACTTGGTTGAAACCTCTATGAACTATTGTGCATTTTTTATAGTTTCTCTACCCTGTTGCATGAATATATAGATTTAAAACTTGCTGGAAGTTAATTTGGAAAGAAGGATGTAAATGTAGATATGGCCAATCTGACTAGACCAAGAACAGTCATTACAATAGGAAATGTGCAGAGCAGCATTATGAGGTGCATTCACATCTACTTAGCTAGTTTTTGAATCGTCTAAAACTATGATAATATTCAAGGATTGGGCTAATTTGAATATATTTCTTTTGTTTCGTTCTTTTTGCTGCTTAGGTTGTCACTGCGAACAAATCATTGTCCAAAAAAACAAGCTGAGATAGAGAGATATAACATATCATGTATTTCAACATAAACATATGCATCTGTCCTTCATGGAGATATACTTGAACTTTTGGCAACAACAGCATGCAGAGACACTTTCATGTTGAACTGTTCGCAAGTAGTGATTGTTTAGTATCATTTATGTAACTTGGTGAATACTGTAATTCCCGATTTATTAAAACATTAACTTTTCACATACTATAGATTTTGGAAGCAGATTTCCTGCAAGTAGCTGAAGTAATGGGTCAAGAAAGTGAAATTGATCAGACGGAGGACATAGGAACTGCAAATGCCATTTTGGCATTGAATTTTGAACTGAAGCAGAACCCTTGGATTCGGAGTATTGCTAGATTCCACAATTTACCAATATTTGTTTTAAAGGTAAAGTGCCATATACTTCCATGTGCCTCGATTTTGATGCCCCTATGATAATTGAGGAGCTTTTTACTGATCTTTCTCATACACTTGGAACATTTGTTTCCTAAATTATTCTGATTTAAGGATTGTTGATCGATACAGGTTAAGAAGCGCATTGATGCTGATCGATTCAATCTTTTTATATACTCAAAAAGCAGAGAAGGAAAAGATGGCTCAAGAGTATTGTATGATAGGAAATTGCAAAAGCAACATGTAAGTTACTTTAATTATTTTCAATTTCATTTAAATATATGTATTAATTTACATTCTTTTTATTTCATTGCTTTAGGAGGACATGATGACACTTCAACATCCTAATGATGGGTCTCATGCTATCTCTCTAGACGCAGCATATCTACAAGCTACTGGGCCTGAACATCCAAGATATGTGAGAGGAGTGGGGGGGGTTAATCTAGTCAAGTACTATGGATGTAGAGACCAACCTGATCGTAGCTTACGTGATCAAGTAAAAAATTAGACAACATGTTAGAAGTGATAGCAAAATCAGTTGCCTTCATTGCTAAAGCACAAGGGGCATTATCATAGAAGGGTAGCCTTTTATCACAAAGAGAGTGTTCATCATCTGGAATGAGCAAAGACATGGGTGCAAGAAGAGATGATGCTGAAGATTCAGAAGATGATGCAGAATTTGATGATTTCGCTTTAGATGACTAGCAGTTACTTTTGGATTGTCTTTTTGTTGAATCTAAGTTTATTAGATTCAAAGTTCAAATATTTATTTATGTTTCATTAGCTAACTGAACCATAGTGATCTCTTATTTTGTTAAAAACCTTCTATTGTCGTGAGGAATATGCATTTTTTAACATGTGCACTTATTATTAGCATAACTTTGTCTGTTTTCTTGTATGTGGATTTATCATGTGTATGCATGTTCAACATGTGATTGCAATAGTATAGGGCATGGAAACCAAATACCATATGTATGTCATATGTGATTTTTTTAAAGGATCAGTTGACACATGTATAGGAGATTTTTTTATGTGTCTGCTATTTTTGCCACGGTGTAACTTCCGTGACAAAATATCTGTAGCCGAAACCATTTTAATGGGGTCAAAGCCTATGCTCTTTGGTACGATGGTGTTAGCCACATCCTAGTTACCATGACTTAAATGTTTTTCATTGATATAATTACCGTGGCAAAACCTTCATAATCACAGTAAGTTCACCGTGCCTAAAGAGGACACACTTTGGTCACGGTAAACTATGACACGGTGGTATAAACCATAGTAATATTACCATGGCTAATTCTATTAGGCCACGGTAATACGACATTAAGTCACGGTACGCAACCGTGGCCTGTTCTTTGTCTTTTCGTAGTGAATTTATTATAACTCCAAATAACTGTATATAGGGAAACTGTGGTGGAGTGTCGAAAATAGCGAGTAAAACAATATAGATTCATAAATTAAAAATTAATTATTGCTTATTGATATTAATTTCTTTTTTAATTTCTTTTGTTTTTCTTTTTATAAAATTTAAGGGTTTTTAATTATATTTAATTTTTATGGATTTTTTATTTTATATATTTTTATATTTAAAATTTTTTATATTTATATTTTCTTTTTATGCTTGAAAATTTTTAATTTCTTTTTAATTTTAAAATAGGATAAATATATATATTTATTTATTTATATATAATATTATAGTATTCTAGAAAATATATGTAATATATAAGATATATGATATATATATGTATATATATCGTATTATATTTTTAAATATACATAACTATAGTCAAAATGAATGGGATAAAATTGTTTGTGACTTTTCTATTTTTTCCCTCTATTTTTTTCGGATTTTTTTTGAAATTTTCTAATTTTTAAGTATTTTCTAAGAATTAAATATATTGAAATGTTACAATTTATTATTGGAGTTTATTTTAGGTTTAAAAAAATATGAATAAGTCCAAAATTATCCTAAAACTATTTTAATATATAGTATATAATAAAGAAAATTCACAAATAAGAAGACATATTTTTGGGTTTTCTTTATTTTTTGCTAATTTTTTAAGATTTTTAAGGATTTCTGATTTGTATGGTTGTATTTTGTAGTTTTTTTGTAATATTTGGATATATGGTAATGGAAATAATATATATAATATCTAGGGGAATTTTTAGAGAATTTTTTCTAGTTTCTATGGGTTTAATATCTAAAATGATGAAAATTCTTCTTTTTGTATTTTTATTAAATAGAAAAATTAACTAAAATGTCATACGAAATATATGTCATCAAGCAATGTTACGTGATTTCCCTACATTTTTGGGCGATAAAAATATTTAATCTAAACAATATACACAGAATATAAATATTGAACTGATAGGACCAATTTACAATTATAATAAAGTAAACGTGATATCCATAATAGGTCCAAAGAGTTCAAGTGTACATGTGTAATTTACACAATGCCTCTTGTGGTCTTACATGAGAGGCGGAAGGACCTAAATGTAATAAATAGAAAGTATGAGGTCCTACTTACAATTTTTACACAAAATATTACACTAATTTAAATATTTACATGACTATTTAGAAATGACAAAAGATAGGAGGGGTTAAATGCAATATACCCCAGAACTTCATATGTGGGGCACATACCGTGTGATCTAACGGTTTTGGTGGTGCCACATGCATGCCACTTGTGATGAATGGCCAGAGGGGCATACTGCTTCACCTGAATTGGACGACCCAGATTAGATATGGGTCGTGTTCTTCATCTAACAACTCTTGACACCTTTGGAAGAACTCTTCCCTGTCCTTGTTTCGGTTGCTGATTCCTGGTGATTCTGGCCTTCTCTGACCAAGCTAAGGTGCTCCTTTCCTTCTTGGAGTCTCCACTTCTGCAGGACACTTCAGATTAGGTCCAAGCCTCACTCGGCAAGGCATGTAGCTTGATTTTTTCCGACAACCTGGGGAGCCTCCTATTCCTTCGATTCAAGATCCAGAGTGGTTCCCTGGTCATGTGCCCTACACCAAAAGACTCAAAGGCTTGAGGGAACTCTCCTCAACCTAAAGATAAAGCTGATTAAGCATGAAATGGAGGGGGCGGGGAGCTCCAGTAAATGGTAGAGGAGGAAGCTTTGGTTCACTGATTAGAACACAATCAGGTTGATATGGATGAAGAGCAAGGATGTAGAAGTGAAGGTGAATGCAATAGGGTGATCATATGGGCTGGAAAAAATGTGTGACACAAGGGAACAATGGTTGGAGTTCTATGCTCTGGAGAACTTCGATCTCGACTTTAACACTAATTTAAACTAAATGACCAATAAATAATGGCAGGGTTACACTAAGAATTAAAAGGATAATAAAAAGTACTAAAGCTAACAACTCATAACTGCCCGGAGAAAGGGAGCAGATACCTTCACCGAAGCTGAAGCTCGACAACAGTGCACCGTGCATCGTCCGCTCTTTCTCGTCATCGACACCTTGGATGGCTTCTTTATGTCACCAGGGAGCTCGAACTCGATCACGGTTGGGGTTACAAAGGACTCAAGGGGATCAAAAAGAAAAAATGGTGGAGACAATTTTATTTATAGACATTGGGAGGGGCCATCTCGTGAGGGCTATTGCATGCGAGGAAGAAGAAGTTGGTGGGAGCTATAGACATGATGTGGAAGAGGGCAGTGGGAGCAGCAGGATGGTGGGTTTCTCGAGGAAGAAGGAGATAAGGGGAAGGCATGAGAAAATGGAGAATGTGGGGTGCTCTCGTCTTCTGACAGAGTCAGAAAGGAAGGTAGGACAATTGACCAAGAGTCAACTTTTGCAGGCTCGTGATTGGTCCACGTGGACCAAGTCAGGAGAAAATAAGAATTAAATTCCATATTAATTCTATAACAAATAACAAATGATTTTAAACTCAAAACATGAAAATATTTAATATTTTCAAACTATTTTCCCAAGATTTTTATTTATCTTTACAACCCTATTTATTAGGTGTTAATTTTTAATTGTATAGTTATAGGTATATTCACCTATATTCTATGTATTTTATTTTTATTTTGTATTTTTAATACTTTCATTCCATTTACATAATTTATATATTTATAGTATAATTAAATGTATATTAACATATTTTTATTTTTTATTAACATATATAAACAATTATATGTTTATGCATTATAATATAATATACCTATATACACTAATGTATTATTATTTCAAATGTATTTTAGTTGTTTTATTTTATATTTTTATGTTTTTAATTTGTTTTCAACTCTTTAGAATTATTTAATGTGAACCCTCGAGGATCCGGGTACCCATTTACGACATTTTCGCGGCATTTCATTCGCTAGAGATCGCACAAACTATAGAAAAATAGTGAAATTTTTTTCGCATTGCTATGTTTGCATATGACATCCAATTCTTTGTGCATACCACGGAGAAAGAAAATAAGTGTCATCATCGTTTCATTTCATAATTTTTCATATAATTACATCATGTACAAGAATCTGCCAGTATACACAGTATATACCAAAATTTTGTATAGAAGAGAAAGAATTTACATCATAAAGTGAACAAAAAACTGAGACAAAAACAACATACCATCTGGTATACACACGGTCTCCTAAAGTCATCAACCCGCTACTGCGCTAAAGGCTCATTGCTTGCCATGCGTGTAAGGATGAAAAGGCATCAGCTGGCGCTGGTACTTCCCATAAACTTAAAAAATAATAGGCATTTATTATTTTCAAAAGCAAGCTAATAGAAAGATATGTATGATGAAAAATCTACCACTACCGCGTAGATAATTGTTTTCAACTGTTTGGTATGTAGTTCACATGTTTACCCCTTTTTCCCATTCTTCCCATATATATATATATATATATGGGGCCTTTCAAATGAGACGTGGTCCTTCCATCCCTAAGGAATGCCAACGATCTGGGCCATCGGATTCAAATCCAACGGCATCTTCAATTTTGATGCCCAAAAGGGTATTTTGGTCATTAATTTCTGCATTATTATGCACGTTAATTAATATTCTGAAATACTAATTTTAGCTACTTTTATTTTTGGTATTTTTTCGTAATACCATATTTAGAAAATATCTAATTTTTTGCTGGACGATATTATCTAGGGTATATTTTTGTATCCTCACCTATTTTTTGTAGAATTTAAGGTTCCTTTTGAAATGACTGCATGTTTTTTGTATAATCCGTTATTCATTCAAAAAGTCATCCGTTATTTGTAAATTTTGCATGGTTCTTTGTAAAATACAATTCATATTAGTAATTAATGTATGATTCTTTGTAACGATTATATGGTTCTTTGTATAATAAAATCTGTAGTTTTTTTGTAAAAATTATGATAGTCATTAACACTTAATTGATGCAAATATAGAAATCAAATTTGTATAAAACGCATCTAAAATGTGTAATGCACATCGAAAATGTGTAATGCACATCAATATATACAATATCTATAAAAAATATAATTTTCATTCGCAACCATCTGATTCGTAAAAATACATCACAAATTTGTATGATACATATTCAAATTGTATAATACATATTAATATTGTAGAGTACAAATCAATATTGTATCAAACTGTGAATTGTTCTTCAACCAGGACTGGGTGCAGTACTTTTTTATCGTTGTCGCTTGCATGAAGGTCTCCAATAGTCACCAATGAATCCGCACATCACGTCGTTAATGAACCGCAAAATCGACCCTTTAAAAGTGTGTTTTTAACACTTGGAATTGTCGTAGCAGTCGGGCCGATTCGATTCATCAAAAAGATCATCTCATTTAAATATGTATATGATAGATCAAAATGAGATGATCATAATTTATTTTTTTTACTTGGCAAGAAACCAAGGTCGAACTCAGGGACACGAGCCTCTCTCATATTAGTCGGATTTTAGTCCATCTAATTAAGTATGGAGATACATGCATATATAGGTCAAATTATGAAAGACATGACACAACAATGCATTAAAATTAAACATGCATTTTTTTTATAATGCCAGTGAATGCAAGGAAATGCAACGCAAATATGCCCTCAAGTAAAAATGATGAGCAAAATTAAACAAGAGTCAATTTCAACTTCCATTAATCAGTCAAGCTTGATTAACAAAATTAGACTAGGCACAAGTTAAAGAATTAAGAGGCACATGGTGAATAAAATAATACATCAGAATTCATGTATCCAAAACTGAGAATTAAACATGCCATTAGAAAGTGCATCAAACAAGCTTCGAAATGAAACTGAAATCAATTAAATCGGACACATAATGCTCAAGATATGCAAGATCAAAGATAAGGGCATAACTGAAAGAAAACATGAAGAAATAACTACAAACAGGTCCTTGGGAGGGACTAAAATGCAATAACAATAAGTTGCGGGGCCTTCCCTGTAAAAAACCATACGCGCGGGGACATTTTTGCAATTATTAAAACCCACGAGGGTTGACATGCAAAATGTCCCAGGCGCGCAGGTGCATCACGTGCTTCAGGACCTGATTGCAATTTTGAAGAATTCCGTGGGGCTCTGCGTAATTTTCCCAGAAAGCATGTGCCTTGCATGTGCTACTCCAGGCTTGGAAGCAGACTGAGGTTCGGTAGAGGTTCGGCTTGGCTTGGACATTAGGCTCGGGCTCGATGCAGGTTTGTAGAGGCTCGGGAGCATCCCAGCCTGAAGGCTCGGATGCGTAGGCTCAGCGCAGCTCTGGTGACGCCACATGGCCTGATGGAAGCCGTTGGATCAAGATTATCCAAGGGCTTCTGGACTCGTTGACGTGGTCATTTCTGAACCGTTGGATGACGAGGATCCAATGGCGCCGGCTCCATGAACGATGTCGATTGCGTGGCTAGCTCGGGGCCATTGGATCATGCGAATCCAACGGCATCTGGAGACGAAGCTTCTGGACGACGTGGGGTCTCCTGCGCCGTTGGATGTGCTCCGGAGAGGGGCAATCCAACGGTAGCTGCTTCTTCTCCTCCATCTTCGGCTGGCGGCGATTTTGGAGCTCCGGCGAAGGAGCTCCTCCTCCGCCGCTCCATTCTGGGCACGGTGAACCTCCCCCGAGCTCAAGGAGAGATCGTCGATGAAGCTCAAAACTCGGGGAAGGTCCAGGAGCTGCTAGCGTTGATCATCGGAGCTCTAAGGTCGATGGCGACTGTGACGAAATGTGCTCCGGCGAGGCTCCGACCGTTGCACGAGTTATCGACCTGCAATGTTAATAGCATATAGCCGAAGCCTAAGGGTGTGTGGGTGAGCAAAGTTGGAGCTCATCGGGGACGAAGAACATGGGGAGCTCGAAGCTCCTCCGCCGTGAGTGGCGGAGGAGATGGGTGACGGTGGTCTGGGGCTGCGATGGAGAAAGAAGGTGGTCGGGGGTAGCGCGTGAAAGGGGGAGTAAAGGCGAAGCTTTGGAGAGGTGCAATGGAGCGAGAAGACGGCCAGAGAGGCCTAACTAAATCGACAAAGTCGAATAAAAAGATAAAGGAGAATCGGAGGGTTTACCTGGTCGGAGGCGGAGCGGAGGTTTGGGCTGGGGCTCGAGTCGAGCCCCGGGTCTTCGCTGCACGTCACCAGCCGATCGACGCAGCTCGAGCGGGCCTGGAGGCGCCGCGACACCGCCGGGATTGGCGGAGGGTCGACACCAGTGAGATGGGTCGTCATCGCTCAATCCTACGCCTCCCCCTGTCACAGGGAGACGGAGGAGGGCTGGGCCTACTCCCACGTACAGGTGGACAGCTTGGACTCAAGGGGGAGGCACGATATTTGAAGGGGAAGCCGGCGGTGCAGGTGGTGTAGGTCGTGGTTTTAGAGGAGATTATGGGACGACTGGAGGAAAGCCAAGGGTAGTGGAGTGATGCGCGAGGTAGAGGGATGATGGGGGAAGACCAGGATGTGGTTGGCGAGAGAAGAGGTCGACTGCCGTGGTGGAGAAAAAGGAAAGGGGAGAGTGGTGCGCGAGTCAGATTGTGGGAGAGAGAGAGAGAGGGATCCGGAGGTAGATGAAGATGGTCAGCCGTTGGATCTGGAGATCCAACGGTGGGTATTTGGACGCGAATGAGCGGATGTGATTAGATCCGATGCGCATTGATCGAAGGGTGAATGAGATGCCACGTGGCGTATCCAAAGCGAAGCGCTAAAGGACGGCCACGATGGGATGGAAGATAAATCCAATGGTTCAGGAGCGCGCCTTGAAGAAGCGGCTGTGATGGATAGATGAGGTCGCGATCGAGCGGTCTACAAACCGCCACGTGGCGCAATCTGTGCGCGGCGCTAACGTGCGGTGTTGATCGAAGATGGGGATGATCAGACGACTGAGGAAATCGGGTGCGCGTGGAGAGCTTGGGACCATTGGATCTCAGGAAGAGATCTGACGGCCCAGATCGCGGGCGGATAAGTCAAAGATGGCGGGGCCACGTGGCACACCCAGAACGGGCCACGTGGCCCAATCAGATTATTCCTTAGGTATTTTTTATTTTTGAGGGTCATAATGGCCGATTTTGAGAAAAGTCAAAATATGAAAGTTGTAGATCTTGATGAGATCTACAAGTTTCATGTTGATCAAAACTGGAGATGACATCAAACAAAGACCCAAAATATTTTTGAGGGTATTTTTAAGTCTAAAAATACCACGAATTTTTATTTTACCATTTTTTGTGGTTTTTAATTTATTCAGGACTCTGATAATTACATGACATTAACTGGGTTTTATTGACACTAAGCTTAAGCAAGGGGGTTAATAATGGGAAATTATGATGATGAAATCGAGTTTCATCACCCCCTATACTTAAGCCATGCTCGTCTTCGAGCATCAAAAAGAATGAATAAGCTGGATTAACCCCCTTGTGCATGCGAGTACAGGAGCCAATCTGTTCAAGTCGACTCAATTTTAGAGGTCCAAAATTCTCGAGTTCAATCCAGCCTTAACCAAGAGGTACCCAATTCCTCTATTTCTCTAGACTCTCTCTGATGTACATATAAACTAAAGGATATGAAGTTTAGTGTTGACTGCAATTCTGAGAGTAGATTCAAATCTTCACCCAAAGTCTTGGTCCAAGAAATTCTCCTAAGGACCCAATCCTCAACACTAGGGAATAAATCCAATCTTGCATTCAGTCTACCGTCTCTTTAGTTGTCAGACTTAGAAAATGTAGATGGTAGGCCAGTAATGGAGGGCATGGGATTGTGTCATTTCTTCTCTCCCTCTCATTGGAACAAGGATCCTCTCGATTTCCTTATTACTCAACGCATATTTTTGGTGTTGATCAGTGCGTCCGTCAAGAGAAGTTGGAGCCGTCTGCACTTGTTTTCCTGGGAGTACACCGGGGTGTGTCCTTTTTTTTAGTACCTATCGTACCTTTGACACCCAAACTTGTAGCATTTACGATGCAGAGCCCTTTTTTGGTGCAAGCCCGACTCCTGGTCCTAATAGCGGTGGTCCAAGTGGACACTTTGAAAAGTTTGGGAGCGCTCGCCTTTGGTGGAAGCTCTTTGATATTTGACTTTGTGGAATGAGAGCTTTTCTTTGAATTTCATTGACTTCTATAATTTTTTTGGCTAGCTCCACTGCTTTTACCAAGAGTTGGCGCACACTGATCAACAATTTTTTATTTATTTCACACCCAGGCACTTAGGTCAATATCAGGAGATTAGTATAAGAACCAAGTTCTCATACTGGCTAATATTGCTGACACTCAGGTTTCATGAAGCCTTCAAAGATTTTATCTCATCCTCGAGCATCATTAGATCAAATCCAAACTCGAATCCCTCATCCCAATCCCTCGGGTGAAAAGTCAACTCATCTCATCAAAACCGCAGTCGTGCATGTGATGTGTTGATCATATTCTTTTTGTCTGAGACTAAGCACGGAATATAGCATGCAAATCTAGAGACCTAGGGAAATGTGGATAATTAAGTCTATGACCATGATGGCTAAGGCTGGTTAACCTAAAAATCTCAAAGACCTCATAAATCAAGCTTCCTTGAACATTTCAGATCCTGGGTGAAAGTGTAAGTGTAGAGGTTTAATCCAACTCCTTCATTCAAAAACATTTTTTGCCTCGTTTTTATGGATTTTAGTTTAAAGTTAAAACACAGGTTAGATTCAACTTTCCTTGATAAAAGATTTTCAAAACTATGTCACACAAATAAAAATTTTCAAAACATTTTTCAAAAAGATTTTTCAAAACAAGAAAAACTCATTTTTCAAATCATTTTCGAAAATATTTTTATGAAAATAGTGTAACATAGTATAGAAAAACCGTGAAAATATTTGAGTTCTCTTAGTCCAAAGGGTTTTACTTTAGCCAAAAAGTTTTAAATTTTTCAAAATTTTCAGATTATAGCTAAAGTAAGTAAATTGTATATACGGTATACCCCCCCTATCCTTAAACTTTGCTATGTCCTCATAGCACTAGATGATACAAGTCCATAGGTCCATTTAAGTACAGAGAAATATACGGGAACCAAGAGGGGCTCCCCCTATACTTAGGTTAGAAATAACCTAAGTACAAAGGTAAGGAAAGACGAGTAGAGAAATCACAGGGACTCGGGTCCCCCCATACTTAGGCTGAGATTAGCCTAAGTCTAAAGATGGGAAATGATGTTGGGAGGGACCCAAGGTGAACGAAGAAGAAGGATGGATTTACAAATGAGTGGATGAATCTTCGGAGATGAAATGGAGTGACTAAGGCTCGGGGAAGTGTGTCCCAACAAACATGGCTCAATTCAAGCAAGCAAAACCCTTAGTTTCACCAACTCACACATGAAATCAATCGAGGTTGGTTTATTATCTCGTCGGTTTTATTGGTGATAAAACATTAGATATTTATGCAAAGAAAAGATGTGAAATGAAAATCATTGTGTAAGCGAGGGTATTGCTCTCCCAAAACCGAAGTTTTACTCCATTTTAGGTTGACTTGCAATTAACAGTCCCAATTTTTTTTAGGTTATCACTGAATTATGGTTAGCACAAAATCAATCAATCATCGTCTACCGTTCATTCCCATTTTTCATTAATCCTAGGTGATCAAGCTAGGAAAAAGAAACCGAGAAAAGCCGTGTATTAGATAAAAACCGCGATCTAGGCTAAGCGATAAAACATGCAGTGATTTGACGAGAATTACGTGAAAAACTTGGACTGTTTTAAAAAACCGAAATCAATATGTATGCAAGTCGATAAAAGCCGCACCTAATCATGCATCTATTAGCGGTAAATAATTTTCATTAATTTTAGCTAAGTGAGGCGAGATTATATGCTTCTTTATTTAAGGTGTGTCCTACCTACGAACAAGCACGTAAAAGATATGGAAAATAAAAACTGCTCAAAGAGCCGCATGCCTGGTCCTAGGTCGACACTCAAGTGCGGACGATCCCACACAACAACGATCGTTCGATTACATTCGCGAGTCTTCGATCGAAGACCGCTATAAAAGACGAGTTTATTACAAGCAAAAATAAAATGCGAGACACACATTTTTTCTTCCTTATTTGCTCCAAGCAGGTTTCTGCGGCTCCTCGCAGCGAGAAGCACCACCTCCTCGCCTCCTTGAGTAATCAAGGGCCCTGCCACAAAAACGAAGGTTAGAGATCAAATAAAAAAAAGAAAATTTTCGGATGCAAAATAGATGAACAATTTGACCTATAAAAGAAACACGAAATTAAATAAACAAAATCCAAAAATACAAGAAATGAGCCGTGTCCCCGGCAACGGTGCCATTTGACGAACCAGAAAATCGGCCCTTTAAGAGACTGTTTTTAACACTTGATAAATGTCGTAGCAGTCGGTCCAATATGAGCTCAAAAAAAGATCATCTCATTTAAACATGTATATGATAGATGAAAATGAGATGATCATAATTTATTTTACTTGGCAAGAAACCAAGGTCGAACTCAGGGACACGAGCCTCTCTCGTATTAGTCGGATTTAAGTCTATTTAGCTAAGCGTGGAGTTAAAGCAGGCATATATAGGTCAAATTATGAAGACATGACACAACAATGCATTAAAATTAAACATGCATTTTTTTTTATTTTTATAATGTCAATGAATGCAAGGAAATGCAATGCAAATATGCCCTCAAGTAAAAATGATGAGCAAAATTAAACAAGAGTCAATTTCAACTTCCATTAATCAGTCAAGCTTGATTAACAAAATTAGACTAGGCACAAGTTAAAGAATTAAGAGGCACATGGTGAATAAAATAATACATCAGAATTCATGTATCCAAAACTGAGAATTAAACATGTCATTAGAAAGTGCATCAAACAAGCTTTGAAATGGAACTGAAATCAACTAAATCGGACACATAATGCTCAAGATATGCAAGATCAAAGATAAGGGCATAACTGAAAGAAAACATGAAGAAATAACTACAAACAGGTCCCTAGAAGGGACTAAAATGCAATAACAATAAGTTGCGGGGCCTTCCCTGTAAATAAACCATACGCGCGGGGACATTTTTGCAATTATTGAAACCCACGAGGGTTGACATGCAAAATGTCCCAGGCGCGCAGGTGCTTCACGTGCTTTAGGACCTGATTGCAATTTTGAAGAATTCTGTGGGCCTCTGCGTAATTTTCCCAGAAAGCACGTGCCTTGCACGTGCTACTCCAGGCTTGGAAGCAGACTGAGGTTCGACAGAGGTTCGGCTTGGCTTGGACGTTAGGCTCAGGCTCGATGCAGGCTTGTAGAGGCTCGGGAGTATCCAAGCCTGGAGGCTCGGATGCATAGGCTCGGCGCAGCTCTGGTGACGCCACGTGGCCTGATGGAAGCCGTTGGATCAAGATTATCCAAGGGCTTCTGGACTCGTTGACGTGGTCGTTTCTGAACCGTTGGATGACGAGGATCCAACAGCGTCGGCTCCATGAACGATGTCGATTGCGTGGCTAGCTCGGGGCCATTGGATCATATGAATCCAACGGCATCTGGAGACGAAGCTTCTGGACGACGTGGGATCTCCTGCGCCGTTGGATGTGCTCCGGAGAGGGGCAATCCAACGGTAGCTGCTTCTTCTCCTCCATCTTCGGCTGGTGGGGATTTTGGAGCTCCGGCGAAGGAGCTCCTCCTCCGCCGCTCCATTCTGGGCACGGTGAACCTCCCCCGAGCTCAAGGAGAGATCGTCGATGAAGCTCGAAACTCAGGGAAGGTCCAGGAGCTGCTAGCATCGATCATCGGAGCTCTAAGGTCGATGGCGACTGTGACGAAATGTGCTCCGGCGAGGCTCCGACCGTTGCACGAGTTATCGACCTGCAATGTTAATAGCATATAGCCGAAGCCTAAGGGTGTGTGGGTGAGCAAAGTGGGAGCTCATAGGGGACGAAGAACATGGGGAGCTCGAAGCTCCTCCGCCGTGAGTGGCGGAGGAGATGGGTGACGGTGGTATGGGGCTGCGATGGAGAAAAAAGGTGGTGGGGGGTAGCGCGTGAAAGGGGGAGTAAAGGCGAAGCTTTGGAGAGGTGCAATGGAGCGAGAGGACGGCCGGAGAGGCCTAACTAAATCGACGAAATCGAATAAAAAGATAAAGGAGAATCGGAGGGTTTACCTGGTCGGAGGCGGAGCGGAGGCTTGGGCTGGGGCTCGAGTCGAGCCCCGGGTCTTCGCTGGACGTCGCCAGCCGGTCGACGCAGCTCGAGCGGGCCTGGAGGCGCCGCGACACCACCGGGATTGGCGGAGGGTCGACACCGGAGAGATGGGTCGTCATCGCTCAATCCTCCGCCTCCCCCTGTCACAGGGAGACGGAGGAGGGTTGGGCCTACTCCCACGTACAGGTGGACAGCTTGGACTCAAGGGGGGAGGCGCGATATTTGAAGGGGAAGCTGGCAGTGCAGGTGGTGTAGGTCGTGGTTTTAGAGGAGATTATGGGACGACTGGAGGAAAGCCAAGGGTAGTGGAGTGATGCGCGAGGTAGAGGGATGATGGGGGAAGACCAGGATGTGGTTGGCGAGAGAAGAGGTCGACTGACGTGGCGGAGAAAAAGGAAAGGGGAGAGTGGTGCGTGAGTCGGATCATGGGAGAGAGAGAGGGATCCGGAGGTAGACGAAGATGGTCAGCCGTTGGATCTGGAGATCCAACGACGGGTATTTGGGCGCGAATGAGCGGATGTGATTAGATCCGATGCGCGATGATCGAAGGGTGAATGAGATGCCACGTGGCGTATCCAAAGCGAAGCGCTAAAGGACGGCCACAATGGGATGGAAGATAAATCCAATGGTTCAGGAGCGCGCCTTGAAGAAGCAACTGTGATGGATAGATGAGGTCACAATCGAGCGGTCTACAAACCGCCACGTGGCGCGATCTGTGCGTGGCGCTAACGTGCGGTGTTGATCGAAGATGGGGATGATCAGACGGCTGAGGAAATTGGGTGCACGTGGAGAGCTTGGGACCGTTGGATCTCAGGAAGAGATCTGACGGCCCAGATCGCGGGCGGATAAGTCATAGATGGCGGGGCCACGTGGCACACCCAGAACGGGCCACGTGGCCCAATCAGATTATTCCTTGGGTATTTTTGATTTTTGAGGGTTATAATGGTCGATTTTGAGAAAACTCAAAACATGAAAGTTGTAGATCTTGATGAGATCTACAAGTTTCATGTTGACCAAAACTGGAGATGACATCAAACAAAGATCCAAAATATTTTTGAGGTTATTTTTAAGTCTAAAAATACCACGAATTTTTATTTTGCCATTTTTTTGTGGTTTTTAATTTATTCAGGACTCTGATAATTACAGGACATTAACTGGGTTTTATTGACACTAATCTTAAGCAAGGAGGTTAATAATGGGAAATTATGATGATGAAATCGAGTTTCATCAGTCGTCAACTCCGCACCACGATCCAAGGCTAACATGAGAGAAATATGAACCGTACAGCATGTATGCCCTCTCATCATTTCTGGGAACAACCTCGGCAATTTCAAGCTTTCTTAACGTGACAATATATAAGCAATCTGGGATCCATGTGTCTCCTCTCAACCAACCCATATGATGATGATAAAACATAATAAAATTGTCATGGTCATCTTTTCTCAAAGACATATTCAGACTTTCAAGAACTTCATATATATTGATGGCAGCAAGATGAGATGTATCTGCAGAATGAAAACAACTATTATTGTTTTCTACAACAATCCAGTTGCATCCATGCGACTTTTTAATGTCCATTCCACTCATGGCTTTTCTCACCATCTTAACGCCATCCCAGTTTCCGTACATGGCATACATATTAGAAAGCAAAACATATGAGGAAGAGTTGTATGGATCCAACTGGATCTCACCTCAAGGAAGATGAACCTCTTGTCGATCATGTCTATGTCCTCCTCCTCCTCCTCCTTATTTTTTTGCCGATCATTCGAGAAGAGCGACGGCGGAGATGGAGATACACAACGCCCGACGTCCTCCTCCTCCCTATTTTTGTGCGTGAGATTTTGAAATGAATGGAAAGATTAGGAGAGAGATTAATGAGGAGATATTTTATGTTATTACATACTATATTTAGATAATGAATAATGACCAAAATAGGTTTTTGGTTAATTAAATAATAATAATAACACACCTTTAATCACAATCGTTGGATTAAATATGGATGTGTGAGATCGTTGGCCTTCCATATGGATGGAAGGACCATGTCCTATTTGAAAGATATCCTATATATATATAAAGTTAGATGATGATCTTTAAACATAAATTGATTTTCAACATTTTAAAGATCATGATTTTGGGTCTTGGAGATCATGTTGTGGATATTATATATATATATATATATATATATATATAGTTGATGGCACATGTAGATGCTATTTTCTGGTCATTGAGATTATGCCATGATTTTTGATAATGGTCTGATATGGTGATGATTGATTTGATTCTTAATTCTATTTACTCTTTTGAGTTAGTGGATAGTCGGTGGTCTTGGTCTGTGTGTAAACTCGCACTATGACTCTAAGGTATTAAAAGTGCCTTAGAATTGGGTGCCTCCATAGGCATGCGGTGTTGTATAATGTATCTTAACTAAGTTCCCAACACGTCCACTAACTTATAGAGATTTCGAATCAGATTATAGTCACTTCCAATCAACACAACTTTAATTGTAATTTCCTCCAATCCATAACTGTAACTCTCTCTGATGCAGCTCTCGATGATTTAGATGTAGATATGGATGATCTGGATGTAGAATCGTCAAATATGTTGGCAAAAGTAAAACTCAAGCGGTGAGGTAGCCAACAAAAGGGCTCTTCCGTCTCGCCCTTTAATTGGAAGTGCGGTCCAATAAAGGGATAGGTCTACTCCAAAACTATGCCACTGGGACAGGTGAGAGAGACTCTCTGGAAAAGTCACTCTAGAAACAGCCCGACCGGTAACGGGCAACCGAGCTTGTACGGAAAATTAAAACCGAAGATCCCCCGCTTGGGTATCCTAAAACAAAGGGTCAGTGGAATGGTCTAAAGTCGGGATCCCAAGGAGACGTAAAAACACTGCGAGCTCGCATAAAAATCGTGAAAAAGACTCGGATCCTAGACCCACGCACTAAGCGGTCGTTGCCCAAACTGGGCTTCCTTTCCTCCGCCCAGTTGAGGGTCACCGTGCCCTCGCACGGTCATGTGTATGGGTCACTATGACCGGCGCTATTAATTAGTATTACATATTCTAATGAAAACATATGTCCATGACCTTATCTAGCTAATAGAAATGGCTACTAATTTGGTCCTTCACTTATGATATTTTACATGCTAACCCTAGTTGTTCTTATCCCTCGCCAATTTCACGGCATCCAAAATAAAACCTTTTTAAAGGTTCCTTATTTTATGTATAGATTGAAATAGGTATATCCATAATTAGTGGTCCTGCTGCAAGTGAGGATTTCTGTGTTACATTAGAAGTTTGGAATGACTAAGATTCATAAATCCAACCTCTTCATTTCAAAGTCACAATGCATTTAAGACATTACATATAATAGGGCTGTTGAATTTTTCTCGTGTTTCGAATTTTTGGGAATACATTTTAATTCTAGCTAATGGGTGTGCCATCGAGATACAACCCCTTGCACTCTATTCGCCTTCCCACCGTTGTCATTAACACTCCTCTATTGGCGGCTGGAATACAAGGAATTTGAAGAGGGGCTCTATTAGGGTCTTCCATACTCCCAATTCATTGACCCCATGCTATTGCAACTTTGATCAAGTATGTGTGTGTGTTTGTGTGTTCGGGATATTATTGGTTGAGTATATAAAATTCCATGAATGCATAGATATCATGTTCTGATCTTGGAAATTTAAAATGGATATCCATCATGAACATATAATAGGGAGTTATTCAAGCCAGAGAGACTTGTATGCATTTGTTTTTCTTTTACATTAAATAGGTGAAAACGATGATTTCTCAAGATCGTCTTTCATCCATAAAATCGGTCCTGGGATAAGAGGGTGCTTTTTGCTCCATGAAACATTAAGCTTCAAGAGAAAAATAAACAAAGGCATAAATCATATGGCATGGTTTTCTACATATCTTATGCGCACCCTCATTTTCTGTTCTTTTAAATCTAGCTACATATGTTCAGATGGTGAATACTGAATGATCCAACTCCAAATTTCCCATTGATGTGAATGTTGTTCAAGTTCAAGCAAATGAACCGTTTTGTACCTTCTCTCTCTGATTTAATATTATTTTCCATAATCTCGGTTCAGTTAAAAAAATCATCTGGAAATGTCTTTCGAATTTCCATTTGTTGAGATTGTCTTCATCCAAACCAATCTCCTGATCAAGGAATGCTACTGTTATAGCATGATTAAGTATTATAGAAATTAAAAAGAATAAAATTGACAGTAATTAAATTGCAGCAATAAAGATTAATGCACAACACAACCATATTCTATCACACAAAAAATCCCAATTTCTATAGTATCTTACTTAAGAAATGCCATTTAATATGGAATCAAAAAGTGGAGGAAAAAATATGTCTGGCAGCAAGAGGAGAGGTATGGGATTGTACCTATGGATTTTCTCCAACCTTGGAGAAGAACATGCAAATAGGGCTGGAAATCTGGAGCAACATCTCCTTTGGATTGTTTTTATAGCAAGGAGCAGTGGTAGATCCTGATCTCCAGCTGCATGCGTCAAAGAAGAAGGCTGAATCCTGGATTTCAGCACCTCCAACCTCCTTGAATTCAATCTCCAACATTAGCAAAAAGGGGCTAGAATTAGGGCTATGCTCTCTTGATTGTACGGAAATGAAAAGAGGGAAATGAAAAGGGATAGGAAAAGGGAGGAGAGGTTCTTACGGCTGTGGGTTTATTGGGAATTTGGGGAAATAGCAAAGATTTGGGTAATATATATATATATATATATATATTATATATATATATATAGAGAGAGAGAGAGAGACCTTCCAATGAGGTGCACCTTTCCTGGGTGTATGGAAAGCCCATCACGAGATCCGTTAGATCTCGATCTAGCAGTTCTTCATCCAAAAAGGGTATTTTAGTCCATACATTTTCGTTTTAAATTTGAATTTAATTTCGAATTTGAAATTTATTTCGTCTTTATATTTTTCCATTTTTAGCGTGTCTGATTTGGTATTTTTTTGTTGCCTTTTAGTTACTGAATTTTCGCCAACATGGTAGCATTTTCGTGCAATATAGAATAGCAGATTTTTTGTAAAATTCCGATTGATATTGTAAAACTGCATCCTGCATTGTAAAATAAAATCACAATTAGTAATATTTATATTACAATAATTGTAATTTTGATAACACTATTGTAAAAGATCATGGACGTTTTGTAAAATCTGTATGAAGATTGTAAATCCATCAGATCCTATTATGCGTGTTTTTCACAAATGCCAAGCATCTTTGTAAAATTCGAATCCCTGTTGTAATTTTGCATCCTGCATTGTATAATAAGATCACAGTTAGTAAAAAAATGATATGCAATTGTAAAATACGATCTGAGATTGTAAAAAAAACTCGAGATTGCAAAATAGTCCGAGATTGCAAAATAGGTCATTTATATTGTAAAATACGATCTGTGATTGTAAAAAAACACTCGAGATTGCAAAATAGGTCATTATATTGTAAAAATCATTTGAGATTTGTAAAAAATGATCTTTAAATAATTGAGATTGTAAAAAGTATGATATTATTAGATAATTTATAGAAGACATCAGTAATGGATTTGCAAATGATTGCATAGATTTGTAAAATCTATGCATCAATTGTAATAAGTAGTCGAGAGTTAAAAGTTGCAAGACCACTCCCCCACCGAGTTGGACTCCGCCCTCACCGCCGCCAAGGACCGCCTCACGGTAGTGCACTTGATAACGACGATTCCTGTAACAATGAAATAATATTTAACGATTCCTGTAGCAACCAAGTCGTTGTGTGAAAAAAAAAGAGATAATATTTAACGATTCCTGTAGCAACCAGGTCGTTGTGTGAAAAAAAGAGATAATATTTAATGATGGTGTCAAAGGACGTGAGGAGTTCAATTTACGTGAAGGCACGTCTGCTCCTTGCAGAATTCTGGTGTCAAAGGACGCGGGGAGTTCACTACGTCGAATCCTATATATTAATCAAATATTTGAGCTGAAAAGTAGTAAAAAGTAGTGATGGTAATTTTCCATCCTGCACAGAACCATCTAATCGAGTTGACGGTAAAAAAGAGGTTGAAAACCTAAAAACCTAACATCGTTGCCATAGACGCCATCAAGCTTTGTCGCAACCGGCATCGAGCAATGTTGCAGCCATCACCTTAGGTTTGCGAGAGCATTGCTACAACCACCTTCGGGCATTGCCGCAGCCACCGTTGCAAGATTTGGAAAGTGAAAACCCTAACAAGGATTCTCATAAAGAATAATCCGAAAATAGAATGTGGGATGTCACTTTCTATTTTTTGAATGAGATAAAATGACTAAAATGGGTTTTTAGCATTAAAAAAATAAATATAAAGATGTGTTAATCAGATCCGCTGGATTAATTTTATACGGACGAGATTGTGGGCTTTCCATGCACTCAGGATAATGCCAAGTGGCAAAGACATTAGAGGGAAAGAGAAAAAAAGAAAACAAGACAAATGGTTGCACTGTGGACTTGTTTGTGTACAGTCAATAAATAAAATCATTATTTTTTTAAACCATTTTAACCATACTTTGTATTTATTTACAATATGAAAATTACCCGTATTCGCGCATCTAATATCGGATTTCGACGTGCAAGATCTCATTTCATCGTCTCAGAATGATGGTCAATCTGAGTATAATATTGATATACTTTCGATTGGGTTTGAGATCTTGAAATTTTCGTGATACGGTTTTATTGGGGTTAAAATATAAAAATATCAAACGATCTCCGATTGACGAACGGTCGATTCCGTTGGTCTTGTTTCGTCGAATCGAATCTAATGACGGTCTCGATTCATTTTGCGGTTTCCAAATTTGCGTCGCGGCTTTTTCGTGGCATGCATTACGATGCGACTGACTTTTGGTCGATTTCGCCCGAACGACTTTTAATTCACGATCTATTGATCGATTTAGGTTGTTTGGCATTGACCAACAACTTCTTTGGTTTAATTAGGCCTTGATCGGGTTGTGTTTGAGTTTAGTTGGAACCCGGATGTTACATTTAAAAATATAAAAAGAGTAAAAATATAAAGAATAAAATGTCTATATCAAATATACAGATACATAGTACAATGGGATCCTAAAAAGCTGGTTTTTGTATCTTAACTCTGTTTTTATGAAATCGACTTCATTAGATAGATAATTTGATTTTAATTACAATGGATGTGAATTTGGTGAATTTTGAGCTTACATGAAGAAGATATTGATCTATAAAGTTAGGTTTACGGCTTTTTTCATGTATTTCCCATTTGCATAGTGCATTATTTTTATTGGCAAGTACTTTTGTAGTTTTCTATATGTTATTATGTAAAAATTTGATATTCAAAACTTTATTATTTGGAGTGTGTAAAATGAAAAACAACTTAGATTAAAAATAGCTATTTTGGAGTAAAAATTAGGGCTTCATATACAATATATTGACCATTATCTCTCCCCACTTTATTCCTTGTTGATCAAGTCAATATTGACAAGATCTTGGGGTTTAGGATACTCAATATCTTTGATACTATATTTGTTTTTCTTTTTTCCTATTCTTTTATTTTGGATGTAAATACATGTATTACATACTAATTATAGATGAATAATGAATGATAATATGTACAAGTTAACTATATTTATAGGTATTTTGTTAGAGATTTACAAATAAAATAGAAGAATAATGGTAGATGTATAGTTATTCATCGTGACCTCAATCATCCTATCTTGGGTGGATGTGTCAATTATGTAGGTAAGTTACCACCACACGTTCTTGGCTAAGGTATTGTTGCACTCTTAAAGCGGATGTGTACTCAACCTCTATATATGATGCACGCCAATCAAACCGGAAGACTGGTATTCCTGGTAGATGGAAGGCAACTATCTTCCCAAAGCAGTCTAAGCATGTGTGATGCTTCTCTAACCAATCCATACATACAATAAAATCGAAATCTTCCAATTGTATCAACAATAGAAAAGCATAAATGAGATTCCCACACATCTATAATGTTATGTCCTCAACGACATGTCAAAGGATGAAAAACTAGCTCCCGGGCCCTTAACAGAGCATGGAATGGCAATCCATCTATAGACATCATACCTCTGACGACTAAATTGGAGTCATGTGCACAAAAAAATGTGTGGCATGCACAATTATATTTTTTATATTTTTAGGATTTTTGTAAATAAGTTTTTTTATTTAAGTTTTTGTAAATTTTATAAAAAAAAGTTCAGGAAGTTTGTGATATATATAAAAAATGTTTTGAATGTCATTTTATGTACAACAATTGTTTCCTTTTGTGGATTTCTTTCTTTTTACCTCCCTCTCCCTACTTTAGTTTAGTCTATGAATCTATTACTACTAACTCAATCTCTAGAGTTGAGGTCATCGTGTACATATTTATAATCTTCTTTTCTTTATTCTTCTATTTTTATGGAAATTATGTGTTACAACACATTTTTATTCATGAAATGTATTTTCTTTTTCTTTCCACAACAAGATCGAAACATTTTCTTTGAGAGCGATATAGTTGCACATCATGTAGTAGAAAGCAAGTTGGACCATGATCTGCCATCCAAAACTAGACTTGATTTATTGCAAGTTTCCACACTAAGGTGGCATTTATTTAGGAAGAGTGGTACATATTTTGCATCCTCCTTATTTAGTAGTACATCTCTGCTGATGATAGAGAGAGTGAGAGAGAAGAGAGAGTCACAGTCCAAAGCACCTCCTGACGCATGAGGAGTACGCAGTGATGCAGTTGTTGAAGCAGACGAAATCCAAGATGCCGCAAGGAGCTTGACATGTTGTAAGTGTAGTGGCACATCCTAGGACACATCCGACTCCAGATGATGGGGGTGGAGGAGGGGACGGTGGGGGCGGAGGTGGAGACGGCGGTGGAGGTGGAGATGGTGGCGGTGGTGACGGTGGAGGAGGGGACGGTGGGGGCGGGGGAGGAGATGGCGGAGGCGGTGGAGATGGTGGAGGTGGAGTTGTCGGTGGAAATATGCATCTGTTTATGCACGAAAAGTATGCATTATCGCATGTAGTAAAGCACGGGATATCGATGAAGCAAGCGATCCTGCAGTTCAACTCTGTGGTCACGCAATTGAGGATGCAAGTGCCCAACGACGGAGGCGGAGGTGGTGGGGTTTGAGCCGATGCCGATGAGAGCATCGACGCCGCCATCAACACAACGAAGATCACCATTTGATGGTGACGTATAGCAGCCGCCATTTCTGGTGAAGTGGACACTTAGCTTTGTCGAAGATATGGCGATGGTGGAGATAGCAAGGGCTTTATATAGAGAAATTCGGAAGCCTTTAATGTATACATTTAATCTGAAATCAGAGCAGACTTGACTTGATTGTCAAAACGTACTCGAAAAGGCATATTAAAGGGCTGTTTGCTCCAATAAAGATGTGTTCATTCAATGGTGGATCAAGAAGTCTCTCCTTCCTTTTCCTATTTTCCTTATATTTTATTTCTTGTAGCATGCCATGTAATCAAAGTAAGTGCTTCCGGTTTAAGTCAATGATATACTAAAGCCAAGAAATCGCATTACATCCGATTTTAAGGCTGTTTGAAAAACCTACGGCAGAAATGATGAGGGAACAGAAGGCTTTCTTCTTTTATTTTAAAAGAAATTAAGTCTTGTAAACTTTTCCAACAATAAGATGAGCTCGTATTTATATATTGATTAAATATATAATGAAAAATATCATTAGCCAAAAATATTTATCCATTGAAATTCATTATTGGTAACTTATTCATTTATGTATTTATGCTAATAGATATGGTTAATCTTTATTGTGAGTATGTTATTCATTACACTGTATAAAAGATAATTTTCTTAGCAATCACATTAACCGTTATATGGCTAGTACACAAAAGAAGGAAAAAAAAGTGATTTACCACCACACGATCTGACTTAGGGATGAAATGAATATTAATATATCCATATTCGATCCGCTATAATACTCGTTTTATACATATTTTGATATTCCTATTCATTTTAAAGTGGATGCAAATATGGATATCACTTTGATATTCCCTATTATTCGCATTCGTACAACCTTGTCCTTGGGTCTCATTGATAAACATGGACTTCAAGAATATATACTCCAGATCTCATTAAAGGTTGCTCCGTGAAACCATCTCGGAGCACAATTAGTTATTTGTAACGTCCCTAGTTTAGGTCACCGGTCCTTTATCGAGGAAAATTGACCATGACAACTTGTTAGGTTTGGACCCAAATGGATTCGTTGACAACCACTCAAAATGCTTAAGCACAAGTTGTCAAGTAATAGTCCCCACCAATTATAACCCACTCCCATACTTTGTGAGTTTTAGATGTGGAACTATGTTTGAGTATATGGGTGTTACAAACTCCTCCACTTATATTCGCAGCATCCTCGTTACGAATGACACAACTTATTCTGAATGACAGTAACAACATGCTCCGGGTACCCATTTCCTCTTATCTCTTTGTAGGAGTGACTCCACCTCTAAGTAACCCTTTCCACTATCAGAAGGAAATTGACTCAGATACTATTTGTAACGTCCCGAGCTTATGTCCCCGGTTTGTTATCAAGGAAAACTAGCTCTGACAACTTATTGGATTCAGACTCAAATGAATCTGTTAACAACCACCCAAAATGCTTAAGCACAAGTTGTTAAGTAGTAATTTCCACCGCTTATAACTCGCTCCCACCCTTTATGAGTTTTAGATGTGGGACTATGTTTGGGGGTATGGTTACAACAATTTGTAATGTCTCGGGCCTAGGTCCTCGGTCCGTTATAAAGGAAAACTTGCTCTGACAACTTGTTGAGTTCAGGTCCAAAAGGATATATTAACAACCATCTGAAATGCTTAAGCACAAGTTGTTAAGCAGTAATTCCCACCACTTATAACCCACACCCACACTTCATGAGTTTTGGATGTGAGACTATATTTGAGGGATATGGTGTTACACTTTCAATGGGGGAACTTCTTAAAGAGTAGTAATTAATTTAGAATCGAATCTTCTTGGTTGAAAAGGCCTTCCTTCGTGGAAATAATCAATCGATCTTGAAATTATGAGATGACTTCAGACAATCCCTTCCATTGGTGGGATTTTAAAACTAAAATTAAAGGAAAGAAATGAAAAATAATGAAGTGTCAAAAATACTGAATGACCCTAGATCTTGAGACCTAGTCATCATGATAACTTGATCGACAAGGAATAAAGTAGGGGGAGATAGGGCAACTAATTGCACAAAGAACAAATGTTAGAACCCCTAATTTTATTGCCTAATAATTACATTTTGGGACATATTTTATTCTTTATTATTTTCACCTCAAATAAATAAGCTATCAACATGAATATTGTATATAAAAATACAATGAAAAATAAAAATTGAGTTCATTCAAAAATAATGCACAATATACCCAGGACATCAGAATAAAAAGTTGCAAAGAAAACTTCCCATATCTGTATCTTCTCCATACATATAAAAAATTAACCAAACTCACTTTTATTATTCATAAATTTAAATTATCTATTTAGTGAAGGTGGTTTAAATTAATTTGAAATTAAGATGTAAAAGTTGGATTTTGGGCCCTCATTGTGCAATATACATGTATATAATACTCAATATATTTATTCTCTATATTTTTCACTTTCTAATATTTTTATATATTTATAAATAGTATTTTAAATACAAGTAAATAATAAAAATAAAATAAAACCATTAAAAATCGGTAAAATAAATAATGTATTTTAATATATATAGGTAAATATACCAATAATATTCCTACATAATATATATACTTAATTATTTAAGTATATAGACAATAAGTTGGTAGTGGTAAGTTTTGTCTAATGGATTGAGATTCTCAGTGGATGGCACTTATTTCAAATACTATAGGATGTACCCCTTGCTTCGCTGCAGAATAAAAATTTGTTATATAATGTAAATTTAAATATTAATGTGTAATGTTTAAATTAAAATAAAAAATGAGTAAAATGAAAAATGAGTAAAGGGAATAAACATGATGTATGAAATAAGGTAAAATTTATTAATATATAATTCCATCTAAAAAACTGCAGACTTATAATAAATATGAGAAAGAGTATGTATTTTATAAAGAGGTGGATCCTTTATATTGATATCCTTGTATATTTGATCAACAATAAAATTCTTTTATTATGAATTAAATGAAATGTGCAGTAGTTTTTCAAAATGTATCTTATACGTTCACCCTTCCATATTATATGGCGCACATTGACATATTGTTAGCCATGTGAGCCCGAGGCGAACCATTCTTACAATAAATGTTATTGTAATGTATATGATTTATCAATAAAAGTTATTGATTGTTTGTAAGTTTAAGTATTTGTAAATGGTCTTTTAATTTGTAAAGGTAAGGCAATACTTTTTTTGTAAAACTTGCATGTTGGTCCCTATACTTTATTTAAATTGCATTTAAGTCCTTCCGATGTACGTTAATTTATACATTGGTGGTTTAATTACACGCATGTCGATGTACTTCATGTATTTTCCATTAAATGCATTTAAATATCTATTTGCAAAAAGGCCCCTGCCTCTGTTGCATTTTTATTTTTATGATTCTGATGTTTATAAATAGCTTTACAATCATATTAATTCTGGGAAAAGATTTGTAGATGGTTGATGTAATGCCCTTTCATGTCATGATTTTTATTTACCATTTACTCACAATTTTCCATTTATTAAAAATAGATTATGAGCTATTTATTCCTTACCTAGATTTAAAAATACAAACAATTATAAAACCTATCTAAAAATTTTCAAATATATAAATATTACCACTCGAGAGAAAAATCAAAAAAATATCACATCAGGGAACTCTCGAACAACCCTGACGTCTTGAAACTTTTGGAATGGGAAAATAGAAATTGGTTAAGTGTTAGGTGATGAATACACATTCATCACTCTTTATTCTTTTATTTTAGCTACAAAACCTATGCAAAACACCATGTATATTCATGTAAATAGAATAAATTATCATCATGCATGCATTGTGTAAATAATGATAATTAGCATATTTTTGTGCATAAATAAAAGAATAAATAAATAAAAGAAAAAGAGGGAAATATTTAGAATAAACATTGAGCGGCCCAATCCCAAGGGAGGGCTCAACATGGGCCTGACTGCAAAAGATTCCAAGTAGAGGGAGATAGGGTCAATCATGTGTGTATAATCCTATGTATATAAATAAACTGATTTTCCTCAAAATAAAAATAAATAAGTGTTTCTTATATTTTTTACATATTTATAAAAATAAAACCAAAGTAAAAAAGGGAAAAACAAAATAAAAATAAAAATAAACGAAACCCCTCTCATCAGTGTATAAAGACCATGTACATAGAATAACATATCTATTTATTTTCTTCTTGTAAATAATTAATAAAAATCCAATAAAAAAATTTATATATTCCATATTTCATGTTGTAAATAAATAAAATAAAAATCAGAAAAATAAAAATAAAATAAAAAGAATAAAAATCAATTTTCACCTTGTACATATACCATGTAAATATGTAAATAAACCTATTTATTTAACTAATGTAAATAAATAATAAAAATAAAAAAAGATACCTTTTTATTCAAATTTTATTTCATAAATAAATAAAATATAAAATTTGAATAAATATATAAAAATAAAAAAAATCAAAATTCCTTTTATGTATATACCTATATATAATAATAATAATATAATGTAAATACCTTATTTATTTTTCAAAAAAATAAATAAAAATCACTAAAAATTAATTTGAAAATAAATAAACATTTTCCATGTTTTAACGTTTTCGAAATAAAGTCATTTCATATTTTTAATCGAATTTTCAAATAATTAATAAAAGGTTAATTCTGATTGGTCCACGGGGGAATGTTGACCCCCGGTCAACTCCCCAACTGGACCGTTCGCCCGCGGATCTCACATCTGAACCCGACTTCTCATAATTATCCCCGCTTGATCCGAGCTCCATTTACCCAAACCTCGGGTCCTAATCACACTTCATACATCCGAGACCCACGCCCGATACTTCCCTAGGGATCCGTGCATCACCGTGCTCAACCCGACCCATTCTTTGTCGGATCTTCACCTGTATATAGGTCACCTCAGCCGCACCTTTTCACTCATCTTTGGCTCTGCTCCTTCGTCCCAGGACCTCCATTTTTTTCCCCGGAGTGACAGCTGTGCGAGGAGAGTGTCGAAGAGAGGAGGAGGTGCCTCCAGCCATCGATCCGGCGACCTTCGTCGCCGTGCGCCGCCACGAGGTGCGCTGAGCCTCAGAATCCGATGATTCCTTGAGGCCAAGAACCCCAGAGCTCTGCGAGCTCACCCACAGTCGACTGCAACCACTAGGTAACTCTAATTCCATCTAGTTTAGTCTAATTTCGATATTCGCCCAAATCCATCCTCCGTTGTCGCCGATCGATTCCTATCGCTCCGATCATCGATTCGCTCATCCGACCCGACCATCACCTCCGTGAGACTCCTCTCCACATTCTGCACCCATGCACTCAACTTGATTCGCCCCGGAACCAAGAATCGACCTCCCTCGCCGTCGTCTCGCCGGAGGTCTTCGCCGCGACTCACCCGCGCATCCACTTCACTCTTAACCGGGTCGAGGCTGTTTGCCCTCGACCCAGGAAGCTTTTGGTGCCCATTTGCAGGTCAAAGGACCCCATCTGGGGGTCAAGTCATCCGAGCACACGAGCTTCCCTCCTCCGCCGTTGTTGGGCCGCTCCAGTGGTCCCCGGCTTCATCGGAGGATTGCATCAGCTGCGGAACACCTCGGCGATCCTTTTCCACATTTCAGCAGCATCATCGGAGGTCCCCATCGCACGTACTAGGTCAGAGAAGTTCGCCGATGTCGAGTTCTTGGAGGATCCTCCTCTGTCGTCCGATCAGCCCCGACGCTCCAGATTCGATCCTATCCGTCTATTTGAGGAGCTCCAGCCACCTTCAGATCCTTCTGAGGCTTGATCCAGACCGTCTATCCAGACGAAGGAGTGCCCTCGCTTCTCAGCCGTCGATCATCCACGTGGCGCGCCCTCGTCCATCTGATAATAATCAGGGTAAATTATACTTTGGCCCCTACTCTATTGTTTTTGCTATTTAGTCATGTAAATATTTAGTTTAGTTTTTTTTATTATGGATATTTTGCATAGTGGACCTTTATATTTTCCTTATTTGTATTATAGTCCCTGTGTGTGAGCCACGTGCTTTATCACGTGAGGATTGGGAATATTTGCAGTTTCTACACTGTGGTTTCTGTGTGTTACCGATTGCATTTATTTATATTGGAATTACATTTATGCCCTTCCGCACCCGACTCACGTGTCGTGCGAGTGATTTAGTGAATTTTTTGCACGAGGGCCCCTGTACTTTCTTGATTTGTTACTATTTGGCCCCTGAAAATACTTTTCCTTGCATTTAGGTCCCTGTGTACTGTGTGCCTTAATTTGATTGAATAAAACAGTAATTTAAATCCAAATTAGGTGAAATTTGGACATGTGGCCCCTGCCACTGTGTAAAAATTTCCCTAAATTTTTGGTACATTTTTTAGGCTTTTTGATATTTTTAAAAATTCAAAAACAGTGATTTTTCTTATTGTCTGATTTAGAAAATCAAAAAAAATTTAAAAACTTTTTAAAAATTACAAAAAATTAGTGTAAGTTAGTCTTAGTGTGTTTTATTTTCTATCCAATTTTTGTGTTTTTTGGATTTATAAAAACCTTAAAAATTGCAAAACCCTAAAAAAACTCATAAAAATTCTAAAAAAATCTAGAAAAATCAAAAAAAATACAAACTCTTTTTCTGAATTTTTTTCATTGCATATACTTTGCACAGAAATTATCATTGGATTCTTATAGGCCAATTGTAGATTTTTAATTGGCCTTTCAAATCTGATTGTACAGATTGCTCATGTTTTCACCTTTCTTGATTTTTTGGAAATTTTATAAAAACTAGAAAATTTTGAAGAACTCACCAAAAACATTAAAAAACCTAAAAAACATAAAAACATTTTTGTTTTAATTTTTGGAGCATTTTTGGTTGATTAAATAATTGGTTGTGTGTGCTTGTTTTTACATTTCTTTAGAAAATCAAAAATACAAAAACATTAATATAAAAGGCCACCAAAAAAATTTTCTTCTCATTTTTGGATTTCTGACTACTTCGTAGGCCGCAAGGCCAATTCGTGCTCCTTGAGTCCGACCCTAGGTGCTATACCAGGTTAATCATTTAGCGAGGACCGCTTTCTTTGTTTTGATTGTTCTATCTCTTTATTGGTGGTTCTGAAATAATTCTTCTTGATTGAGTCGAGTACCGAGATCCGGGTCGCAACGACCCTTGTTCTATTACGGTCACCCAGGTCTTGGTCGATTTTCGGCTCATCATTACGTTGCAGCAAAACCTCGAACTCTATCTCCCGCTCTGGTGGTCCTCTGAGAAGATCATTTGGAAACACATCAAGGAACTCTCGAACAACCCTGACATCTTGAATTACACATAGAGTTGATCTGCTAATAAAACACAATTAGCAATCGCTGAGGTGACCGATCCTCTGTAGATCAACGGTCAACACACAATTAAAATTAAGCAATAAATAAATGTGATGTGAGTTAAAATCACTAGTAAAAAATATTGCATTAACCACACAATCAAGTCATAATAAATATTATTGTGTCTAAAACCTATTAATCACGGTAAATTACCGTCACTTGAAGTTAATTGCAACGATAATTACAGTGGCCAAACATGTTAGGCTACAATGTTATTAGCATGGCCAATATTTTTTGACCACGGTATTATTACTATGACTAATAATTTGAGACCACGAAATTTTTATCGTGGCCAAATGCAAGGCTTTGATTCTATCATTGTTAGAATTGCGACGACCATTATATATATCATTCTGGATTTGCGTAAAAATAAAAATAAAATTTTAAGTAATGTAACTAAGAGGGAATGCATCTTACAATTTTATATTCACTTCCATACTCCAAGACACTGATCCTAAAGTTATAAGTCTATTGCTCCTATTGTTAAATTAAAAAATGGGAATCTTAATTGGAAACTAAATCATAGACAAGATCTGTTTTTTTATTTACCATAGATTTGTTTCTTCCAATTGAGTATATATATTATTATATTTTCTGATAAGAATGGAAGAATGTTAACGGTGGAACAAGAAATGGATAAATAGAAACTTTTGTGATTTGGCTCTCTCTCCCCCTTTTCTTTCTCCCTCTCGACCCCTCTCTCCCGAAACCTAACCCTACCCGCACTGCCACTAGCCCCTCCATCCACCTCCTCGACGCCTCCTCTTCCTCCCTAACTCACTCGCACCACCGGCCCCTCCTTTCCCTTCCCAATGTCACCGCCCCCACTCTTCTCCCTGCGCAGCTGCACTACCGCCCCACCCCACACCGCCACCACACGCTCTCAACACCTCTCACACGATCCTTCATCGCTGCCTCCGTTGTTTTGCCTCCAAGCAACTACAACGCTGCCACCCCATCGCACGCCTCCACCGGACTTTCCTCCCATTGTTACCACTATAAACGCACCCCACAAGGCCTGACCATATCTAGGCCATGCCGCGAAATCCTCCGCTGACTGTGGTACGAGCATTCTTCTCCACTATTTCTTTTCCCCCCTTGTGTTATACTGCTAGTTGGTTTGATGAGTCGTTGAGCTCCCTATCCGAGTTATATCGCCATTCTTTCTTTAGTCTTTCAATTGATGCGATCGCCTTTAATTTGTGGAGAACACTGTGACAAAAATCATGACTGTGATTAAGGTTACGTTGTTTAATGGGAACTATGATTTTCTCCAACACATACTATTTGAGGTGTGAGTTCTGATTTCTTTTTTGAACATTTGTTCTAGGAAAGACTCATATTTTCGAAGTTTGACGCATCATTGCCAAAACTGCTGATCTTATGGAGCCAATTCCTGAGCGGAGTCCACTTGAGGATTCACCAATTACTTGTGATGAAGATGAGTATATTCAAGCTGAAAATGATGATGACTTAATGGATACTTCTATTGGATGTACAACTATAATGAGCAAAACAAATCATCCGACAGGAATGGACCAATTCGTGTTTATACATTCAAGGTAACTCCTGGCATTCTTATTGACAAGTGCTTGAATGTTGTGGTGAATAATATCACATACTTGGTTGAAACCTCTATCAACTATTGTGCATTTTTTATAGTTTCTCTACCCTGTTGCATGAATATATAGATTTAAAACTTGCTGGAAGTTAATTTAGAAAGAAGGATGTAAATGTAGATATGGCCAATCTGACTAGACCAAGAACAGTCATTACAATAGGAAATGTGCAGAGCAGCATTATGAGGTGCATTCACATCTACTTAGCTAGTTTTTGAATTGTCTAAAACTGTGATAATATTCAAGGATTGGGCTAGTTTGAATATATTTCTTTTATTTCGTTCTTTATGCTGCTTAGGCTGTCACTGTTTTCATCCAATCATATAATTCATAAAAAATTTCCTTTTTTATCTAGTATCTTATTATTGCTGCGAACAAATCATTGTCCAAAAAACAAGCTGAGATAGAGAGATATAACATATCATGTGTTTCAACATAAACATATGCATCTGTCCTTCATGGAGATATACTTGAACTTCTGGCAACAGCAGCATGCAGAGACATTTTCATGTTGAACTGTTCGCAAGTAGTGACTGTTTAGTATCATTTATGTAACTTGGTGAATACTGTAATTCTTGATATAGCAAAACATTAACTTTTCACATACTATAGATTTCGGAAGCAGATTTCCTGCAAGTAGATGAAGTAATGGGTCAAGAAACTGAAATTGATGTGAGAGAGGACATAGGAACTGCAAATGCCATGTTGGCATTGAATTTTGAACTGGAGCAGTACCCTTGGATTCGGAGTGTTGCTAGATTCCACAATTTACCAATATTTGTTTTAAAGGTAAAGTGCCATATACTTTCATGTGCCTCGATGTTGATGTCTCTATGGTAATTGAGGAGCTTTTTACCGATCTTTCTCATACACTTGGAACATTTGGGTTAAGAAGGGCATTGATGCTGATCGATTCAATCTTTTTATATACTCAAAAAGTAGAGAAGGAAAAGACGTCCCAAGAATACTGTATGATAGGAAATTGCAAAAGAAACATGTAAGTTACTTTAATTATTTATCATTTTCATTTTAATATATGTATTAATTTACATTTTTTATTTCATTGCTTCAGGAGGACATGGTGACACTTCAACACCCTAATGTTGGGTCTCATGCTATCTCTCTAGACACAGCATATCTACAAGCTACTGGGCCTAAACATCCAGGCTATATGAGAGGAGTGGGGGGGTTAATCTATCCAAGTACTATGGATGTTGAGACCAACCTGATCGTAGCTAACGTGATCGAGTTAAAAATTAGACAACCTGTTAGAAGAGATAGCAAAATCAGTTGCCTTCATTGCTAAAGCACAAGGGGCATTATCATATAAGGGTAGCCTTTCATCACAAAGAGAGTGTTCATCATCTGGAATGATCAAAGGCATGGGTGCAAGAAGAGATGACGCTGAAGATTCAGAAGATGATGCAGAATTTGATGATTTCGCTTTAGATGGCTAGCAGTTACTTTTGGATTGTATTTTTGTTGAATCTAAGTTTATTAGATTCAAAGTTCAAATATTTATTTATGTTTTATTAGCTAATGAACCACAGTGATCTCTTATTTTGTTAAAAACCTTCTATTGCCGTCAGGAATATGCATTTTTTTAACATGTGCATTTATGATTAGCATAACTTTGTGTGTTTGCTTGTATGTGGATTTATCATGTGTATGCATGTTCAGCATGTTATTGTGATAGTATAGGGCATGGAAATCAAATACCATATGTATGTCGTATGTGATTTTGTTAAAGGATCAGTTGACACATGTATAGGAGATTTTTTTATGTCTCTGCTATTTTGCCACGGTGTAACTTCCGTGTCAAAATATCTGTATCCAACACCATTTTAATGTGGTCAAAGCCTATGCTCTTTGGTACGATGGTGTTAGCCACATCCTAGTTACCATGACTTAAATGTTTTTTCATTGATATAATTAACATGGCAAAACCTTCATAGTCACAGTAAGTTCACTGTGGCTAAAGAGTACACACTTTGGTCACGGTAAACTATATGACACGGTGGTATAACCATATTAATATTACCATGGCTCATTCTATTAGGCCACAGTAATACGACATTAACTCACGGTATGCAACCGTGGCTTGTTCTTTGTCTTTTAGTAGTGAATTCATTATAACTCCAAATAACTGTATTAGGGAAATTATGGTGGAGTGTCGAAAATAGCGAGTAAAACGATATAGATTCATAAATTAAAGATTAATTATTTCTTATTGATATTAATTTCTTTTTTATTTTCTTTTGTTTTTCTTTTTATAAAATTTACGGGTTTTTCATTATATTTAATTTTTATGGATTTTTTATTTTATAGGAGAAATTTCAAATGAGGTGGGGTCTCACCATTTCTATGGTGAGCCCTCAATCTTATCCTTTTAATGTTAATCTCACGGCTTGAAATGGTTACATATTAAATTTATTATTTTAATACTAAAAAACTCATTTTTTTCATTTTATCACATGCTAAATATAGAATGTGACAACTTGAAAACCTAATTTATCTCTTATGCCCTTCCTTCTATATCTCGACAACACCAACAACAAGTATGATGGAGGCGAACAACTGGCCGTGCAAAGAGCCGAGTCGACCGGGAAGGGGACGACGATGAAGGGCAACAACAACGTGCAGAATTCGAGCAACCTATCAAGGCGGCAGAAGCATGACAGTTGGAGAAAGTCGAACTCCGCCATAATCGGTGGGAGTAACTGTGTGGATTTCTCAAGGTGGACGTCGTGCCTCTCCTTCGTTAGAAGCTCAAATGTTTTCTCTGTTTCTTCTCTTTATCTTCTTTTAGAGTATTTTCAGATCTTGTATTTTTTCCTACATTTCATTTCAATCTTCATTCGATTAATTTATAATGGTTTACGAGTTAGGTTTCATTTGGAACATGTGCGTGAAGCCCTTTAAAATATAAGATTTTATGGTTCGACGCCCTCAACCCTGCTCTCAGTTAGGCCGTGCTCGGCCTGCGCGTCCTCCAATGCGGCACCTCGCCGTTGACGCTGAAGCGTCGAGATGTGTGCGGAGGAGGGGGCCCTTAGCTTTTTTACAAATCGTAGTTTTTTTTTACAAAAATGGGAATGTTTTGTGAAAATATTAAATTTTTTACAATATCATGTCAATTTTTTACATGTTTCCAATATCTAACAGTGTACTTATTTGTCGTAGAACTCTACAGAAATATTAAAAAAGTGATAAGATCATTTTACAAAAGAGCACCTAAAATTTACAACGTGATTAGACACTCTTACAAAGGAGGGAGATTCCGTTACATTATCGTATAATATTTTTACTTAACTGATATTCAGATTTACATATTTATTTACCTTTTTTACAAATCTCAATGTTTTTTTCTCTATTTTGCAGGACTCGAAAACAAGTATGGCAATTGAACTTTAACACAATGGAAAACATGCGTGAATTTTACAAAGGAGGGAGATTCAGTTACAAAGATTCACGGATTTTTTACAAAACAAACAGACACAATTACAAAAAAGTTGAAGCTTCCAAAGAGGAAAAAATACTCTTACAAAACTCACTGGAATTACAAAATGAATATACACATTTGCAAAACTGATACATCCATTTACAAAATGAAATTACAGTAATAAAATGAAATCATTAATGAAATTTACAAAGAGTAAAATATATTTTACAAAAACTCGTTGTACTTTACAAAGCTGTGGATGATTTCAGATGTTTGGAACAAAATCGGAAATTAATCAATAAAGGCATTTGTGAAAATACCAAATCGAGAAAAGCTGAGAATGACAATTTGAATTCAATAAATGAAACTCGAAACTAATGAAATCAATTTGACGAAAATGCCCTTTTGAATGAGATTTTTGATGCAACCGTCAGATTGAGATCTGACGAATCTGATCAATGGCTCACCACAATATCGATGAGATCCCACCTCATTTGAAGTGCTCCCTTATTTTATATATTTTTATTTTATATATTTATATTTTCTTTTTATGCTTGAAAATTTTTAATTTCTTTTTAATTTTAAAATAGGATATATATATATATTTATATATAATATTATAGTATTCTAGAAAATATATGTAATATATAAGATATATGATATATATATGGTATTATATTTTTAAATATACATAAATATAGTCAAAATGAATAGGATAAAATTGTTTGTAACTTTTGTATTTTTCCTCTATTTTTTGTGATTTTTTAGAATTTTCTAATTTTTAAGTATTTTCAAAGCATTAAATATATTGAAATATTACAATTAAATATTGGAGTTTATTTTAGGTTTAAAAAATATGAATGTCCAAAATTATCCTAAAACTATTTTAATATATAGTATACAATAAAGAAAATTCACAAATAAGAAGACATATTTTTGGGTTTTCTTTAATTTTTGCTAATTTTATAAGGTTTTTAAGGATTTTCTGATTTGTATGTTTGTATTTTATAGTTTTTTTTGTAATTTTTGGATATATGGTAATGGAAATAATATATATAATATTTAGGGGAATTTTTAGAGAAGCTTTTCTAGTTTCTATGGGTTTAATATCTAAAATGATGAAAATGCTTCTTTTTGTATTTTTATTAAATAGAAAAATTAACTAAAATGTCATACGAAAATATATGTCATCAAGCAATGTTACGTGATTTCCCAACATTTTTGAGCAATAAAAATATTTAATCTAAACAATATACACAGAATATAAATATTGAACTAGTAGGACCAATTTACAATTATAATAAAGTAAACGTGATATCCATAATAGGACCTAAATGTAATGAAAATAGAAAGTATGAGGTCCTACTTACAATTTTTACACAAAATATTAGACTGTTTAGAAATGCAAAAAGATAGGAGGGGTTAAATGCAATATACCCCAGAACTTCGTATATGGGGCACATACTGTGTGATCTAACGGTTTTGGTGGTGCCACATGCATGCCACTTGTGATGAATGGCTAGAGGGGCATACTGCTTCACCTGAATTGGACGACCCAGATTAGATCTGGGTCGTGTTCTTCATCTAATAACTCTTGACGCCTTTGAAAGAACATGGAAGAACTCTTCCCTGTCCTTGTTTCGATTGCTCATTCATGGTGATTCTGGCCTTCTCTGACCAAGATAAGGTGCTCCTTTCCTTCTTGGAGTCTCCACTTATGTAGGACACTTTAGTTTAGGTCCAAGCCTCACTCAGCAAGGCATGTGGCTTGATTTGTTCCGACAACCTAGGGAGCCTCCTATTCCTTCGATTAAAGATCCGGAGTGGTTCCCAGGTCATGTGCCCTACACCAAAAGACTCATAGGCTTGAGGGAACTCTCCTCAACCTAAAGATAAAGCTGATTAAGCATGAAATGGAGGGGGCAGGGAGCTCCAGTAAACGGTAGAGGAGGAAGCTTTGGTTCACCGATTAGAACACAATCAGGTTGATATAGATGAAGAGCAATGATGTAGAAGTAAAGGTGAATGCAATAGGGTGATCATATGGGCTGGAAAAAATGTGTGACACAAGGGAACGATGGTTGGAGTTCTATGCTCTGGAGAACTTCGATCTCGACTTTAACACTAATTTAAACTAAATGAACAATAAATAATGGCAGGGTGATGAATCCCAATTTATCACTCTTTATACCTTTATTTTAGCTAGAAACTTAAGCAAAATACCATGTAAATATGTGTAAATATCATAAATTGCCAAAAAACATGCATCATGTAAATATGCATAATTAGCATGTTTTTGTTTCAAAATAAAGGAATAAAGAAATACAAGAAAAAGAGGGAAATATTTAGAATAAATATTGAGTGACCTAATCCCAAGGGAGCGCTCAGCATGGGCCTGACCGCAAAAGAACCCAAGTAGAGGGAGATAAGGTCAATCATATGTGTATATAATCCTATGTATTTAAATAAATTTGTTTTCCACAAAATAAAAATTAAAAAGTGTTTCTCATATTTTGTACATATTTGTAAAAATAAAACTAAAACAAAAATGGAACAATAAAAGAAAAATGAAAAGTCTCTCTCTTCAGTGCATATAGACCATGTATATATAATAAAATGCTTACTTATTTCCTCAATGTAAATAATTAATAAATACAATAAAAATATGTTTATATACTCCACATTTTATGGTGTAAATAAATAAAATAAAAATTCAGAAAAATAAAAACAAAAATAATAAAAATCATTTCTCACCTTGTATATATACCGTGTACACATGTATATAAACCTATTTATTTAGCCCATGTAAATAAATCAAGAAAATAAAATAAAAATACCTTATTATTCCAAATTCTATGTTGTAAATAAATAAAATATAAAATTGGAATAATTATACAAAAATAAACCTCCACGAACACACGCACGCTTCGGCTATCATCTAACCCTCTGCAGGTACCATCTCGTTGACTGGCCGGAAGCTTGTCGGAGCTCCCATCGAGCTTCATTGTCATCGAACTCCAGACCACCTCCACCATTCCTGAGGCCACCGAAGGCTTCGCCACTTCGCCCCGCATCTTCCCAGCTACTTCACAGTCCTCCGCGAGCTTCATCGTCGGCTGGAGGACCGGGCGAAGCAATCCCAGTTTCACTGGAGCCCGCCTTCTCCTCCGCAGGAGGCGGAGGGCCGTTGGGGAAGACGTTCAGCCACCGTTCGATCATCTTGATCGAACGGTCAGAGTCACGCCTCGTCGCCATCATCCGGAGCAGCCCAAGGCCGTTGGATCCTCTTCGATCTGACGGTTGTTGATCAACCACATCACCGCATCATCGAGCTCCAGGTGTCGTTGGATCAATCTAGATCCAACGCTCACTCGTCGTCCACGTTGCCATCAGCAGGAGCGAGACCACCGCCGTTGGATCAATCGATGATCTGACGGATCCAGATGTGCCACGCCTCAGCATCCATTGACCGTTGGAGCGTCACTTGATCCATGATCCATATCGTGCCACGTAGCCCGATCCGAGCCTCTTCCCCGACCTCTAGGCTCGGATCATCCTAAGCTTCTCCGAGCCTCCAGCCGAACCTCCAGAGCACCCGAGCCTCCGACGTCCACCGAGCCTAGCGCACCCCACGTGAGGAGCACGTGCAGCCTGGGCAAATTGCATTGAGGCCCCTGGAGGTTTCTAAAATTACAATTCAGTCCCTACGAAGCGTACCTACGTGAGGAGCACGTGCGTCTGTAGAGAATTTGAATTCCACCCCCCTGATTCTACGTAATCGCATAAAGGTCCCTGTCAGCATACTTTATTTTGAGCAATTTTTAATTCATGTATTGCAGTTATACCCCTGTCTTTGCATGCATATTTAGGAGTCCATATTTCATCATTTTTAAATTCCAAAAATTGCATGTTGTAGTTTAACTTGTCCTTTATCTTATGTGACACTTGGCATATTTTTGTGATATCAGTGGAATTATTAATTAATTAATTGGTCCATTTTTGTCATATTTTGCCCAATTTCACCTTTTAATTAGTAGTAATTTCTCTATAACTCCAAAAATTCCCAAAAAAATCACATTAGATCTATGATATTTAGCTTCACCTTGCATAAAAATTTCATCCCCATTACACGCTTCTCGAGGCCTAAATAAATCATTTGGTGAATTCCTTAATTTATTTTTAATAGGTTCATTTCACATCAAAATTAAGCTTTGACAATTTTCCTTGATTCCTCATCTTTAGATCTATCCAGGATAATTTTTATTCCCAAAAATATTGTGATTTGATATTTATTAAAATTAAATTAGTCAAAATCACCCTGCATTCATTTTTAATTCACAGTTAATTCATTTAGTGTCAGAAAATTCCAAAAAAATTAGGGTAGCTTAATTTCATATCATTCCATCATATGTCCAAGTTTCATCATTTTTGGACTTCATTTGAACACTTTTCTGATTTAACTTTAAAACTGGCATGATGTTGCATGTGTCTTGCATAAAAACCGAAAAAGACCAAAAATATCTCCTCTGAAAATCAAACCTTAGAAATTTGCTTTGAATCTACCTAAGGAGACAGCTGCCTCCCTGAGTTCGACCTTGGACTCCCAAGTAAAAAAGTTGCCACTCGAAATTAAGTTGTAAAACAAAAATTAAAAGTGGTTTTTCATATGCTCTCGTTATCCGACTGCAACGAACATAATCAATTATTGAACATTAATTTGCTCGAATTAACAAGGGTAGCGGGACCGGTTATCAACTGTCCTGACTAAATAGACGGTAGTCTGTCAAGAGATCAGATATGGCTCTAGCCTAGGATGCGGGTCACTCTCTCGCTCATCCAAACCAGATAATGAGGGGATTACTCTCCCAAGACAAATTATTAGGTCAATGTCTTTTAAGATCAAGTTTGGTTAACAGTCCCAATTTTATGGTTTTTGTTTTTAGATATTTTTCAGATCAAACAACACCTAATGAATTTTTCGGATCTCCTGATTATTTTAAGTCTAAAAATCAGGGGAGAAGACGAAAAAGCCGATGTGCGACAATCAATGATGCATGCACGAGATAGAAGGCGTACCTGACTCCAACAGTCTACATGCAAAATGATCCGCACATAAAATAAAGATAGAATATAAACTACCTATATGATGCACGGGAATCCGGTCCTAGCAGAGCAATTTCTACACGTAAGCACAGTAGCCGGGCACTCGAGCCTAAGTCCGGAGTCCTATCTTGGGAGCCACTCGATGTCTGCCACAACAGATCCTGCACGCGTTGTATGTGACTCCTGAAGGCACGTGTACTAGAGATCAAATAATCCGACTTTTTCTTTGTGATTTAATTAATTAGGTCCACTTACGAGCTATAGGCACAAGCACATAATTAGGTGCTGGGATCCTAATCAATTACGTCACAATCAATGAAAATGAAAATCCTAAACTAGGGCTAAAACCGCATAAATCAAATAGGCAGTAAATAAACGGTCAAAACTCGAAAAACCGGTGAAAATCACGGTGAGGTCCCCCGAGCACACCGGTGCTTGGCGAAACAGACCCCGAAATCTGCCAAGTGTCCAAGTGTCTGAGTCCTGTGTTATTACAATAAAATAGTTCTGCTGAAAATAAAACTAACTACTCTACGGTTATTTCACGGCTAATCCGCGGCTCCTGAAATTCGGCTCTTCTCCTCGCGCTCTCCTGCGGCTTCATAGAGAAAGAAGCCACCTCCGACTCTCACGGTTGCTTCGGCTTCTGAAAAAGCCGCTTCGATCCTCGGGTCCTCGCAAGAAGCAGAAACCAAAGTGTGTCAGTCCAGAAACATCTATAGATAACGTTGAGAAAATATATCTACAAAATATCTACAAAAATTCGCGGAAAAGAAAAACCGCGAAAAATCGAAAATGACTACTAAGCCATGCTCCCCGACAACGGCGCCATTCTGATGATTGAAAAATTCTTACGAGCGACTAAGGGAGATAAATAACTCAAGTCGTTGCGACCTCAATCACTCGCAGAATCGGTCAATCAAGAAAATAAGAACCACCGAACAGGGAACAAAGCAATCAAAATCAGATAGCGGTCCCCGCTATTTTTATTAACCTGATATAGCGACAAGGTCGGACTCAAGGAGCACGGGATGACCTTACGGTCTACGAAGTAGTCAAATCGACAAAAACAAAGGAGAAAATATTTTTGGTGGATTTTTATATTTTTAATTTTTTTGTGTTTTAAATTTTATAAGAAAATGTAAAAAACAAGGAACAACCACAATGATTTAAACTATCAAAAATACACAGAAAATTCAAACAAAATTATTTTTGTAATTTTAATATATTGAAGTGTTTTTTGTGAATTTTTTAGAATTTTTCAATTTTTATTTGATTTTCTAAGAATCAAGAAAAGAGAAAACAGGAGATCAATGTACAGCCAGACTTGAAGGTCAATTAAAAATAGATAATTGGTCTATAAAAGTCTGAAGGCAATTTTTATGAAAAATATATGCAAAAACTAAATTACAAAAAAAGGGTTTGTATTTTTTTGATTTTTATAGAATTTTTTAGAATTTTTATAATATTTTTAGGGTTTTTAATTTTTATGGGTTTTCTAAATCCAAATAAGCTCAAAATTGGATAAAAGCTAAACGATAAAAAAATTAACTAACCCTATTTTTTTAGAATTTTTAAAGGGGTTTTGTATTTTTCTTTGATTTTATTCAAACAGTAAGAAAAATACGTGTTTTTGATTTTTTAAAATAACAAAAAGCCTTGAAAATGTCCCAAAAATTTAGGGAAATTTTTACACAATGGCATGAGCCACATATCCAAATTTCATCTAATTTGGATTTGATTTAATATTTTATTCAATAAAAACAAGGCACACAGCAAGTAGGGACCTAAATGCAAAGAAACATACTTCCAGGAGTAAATAATAACAAAGCAAGAAAGTTCATGGCCTAGAATGCAAAAAACCCACAAAAACACGCACGTAGCACGTGGCTCAGACTCGTAGGGGCATAAATGTAATTCCCATTTAAAAAGATTCAATCAATAACACACAGGAAACATTGGACTAAAAGTGCAAATATTCCAAATCCTCACGTGTCGATGCACATGGGTCACATAAATAAGGACTAAATTGCAAATAAAATAAATCTAGGGTCCTAACTGCAAATGTTCCAAAATAAAAACAACGTACTAAAATATTTACAAGACTGAATGGAAATAACAAAAGGACAGGGGCCTAAGGGAAATTACCCCTTTATTATGATCGGATGGACGAGGAAGCGCCACGTGGAGATCCGAAGGCTAAGAATAGAGGACGCCTCTTCATCGATGATTGGTTTAGATCGAAGCACTGATGGATCTGACGGTGTAGATCTCGCGTGAACGGACGGTCCGGATCAGAACTAGAGCGGAGGGGCTGATCGGACGGTAGCAGGACCTCCTCCAAGAACAGCTCGTCGGCGAACTTCGCTGGCTCAAAACGCACGGTAGAGAGGTCCTCAGATGCTGCTGAGATGTGGAGAAGGAAGCTCGGACTCTTCCGCAGCAGGTGGGCTCCTCCGATGAGGCCGGGGACGTCGGAGACGCTCCGGCGACGAAGGTGAGCTGGAGCTACTGTGCGTGAGTGTTCAGACCCTCATATGGGTCCCTTTCGACCTGCAAACTGCACAGAACAACTCTTGGGTCGAGGGCAAAGTGCCTCTACCCGGTGAGCAGTGGAATGAGTGCGCGTAGGAGGCGAGGCGGCGCCCTTCGGCGAGGTGACGACAGAGGAGGGCGAGGTACCTGCTCCGGGGCGAGACATGGTGAATGGAAGGGTGGAGAAGGTGGATCGGGCTCTGGTGAAGGTGGTCGGGTGGTCGGAAGGCTGAAAAGGTGAACGGTGCGACGTGGATTGGCCGGCGACAGCCGGTGGCGAAAATTGGGCGAAATCTAAAATTACGCAAACCTAGATAGTAACCGACCTAAAAGATGGCAGAAATCGTCTGGGCTAGAGGTCAGGGACCTCCAGGGTCGTTTCCTCGATGGTTCGACGGGACCAGAGGCTCGGGCGCACCTTGCGGCGGCACACGACGACGGGAATCGCCTGATCAGGTTCTCGTCTTCTCGGTCCTCTCTTCGACGCTCCCGTACGCGGTTGTCACTCAGGTGGAGGAGAGGAGATCATCGGAGGCGAGGGGGAAGGCCAAAGATGGCGTGGAATGTACGACTGAGGAGATAATATATAGTGGTGCAGGTCCGCGAAGATGGGTCAGTGAAGCACGGATCCCTAGGCAAACCTCAGGGCGAGGGTCTCGGATGATTCAAGGATAATCGGGGCCCAGGGTTTCGATTGATGGTGGTTGGATCACTGCGCGAAAAATAGGCGAAGCCGGATCAGGGCGCAGGATCCGCGGGTTGGTGGTCCAAGGGGGGGAGTTGACCGGGGTCAACAATCCCCCGTGGACCAATGGGAGGCTGCCTTTTATTAGTTATTTGAAAATTCAATTAAAATAGTAAATGATTTTATTTCGAAAAAGTTTAAACATGAAAAATGTTTATTATTTTTCAAGTTATTTTTTAGTGATTTTTATTTATTTTTTTGAAAAATAAATAACGTATTTACATTATATTATTATTATATGTAGGTATAGATGCATATGTATTTTTTATTTTTATTTTAGTGAAAGGCGAGGCCTATGGCGGAGTGAGGGGTGTCCGGTGATCGAGCTCCGCCCAGGTGGCAGAGCTGGCGTCGGTGAGAGGTGACGTGCAGCGTTTGAGGAAAAGAAGGGGAGCGCGAAGATCGGAGCTCCGTCACGGAGCTCGGAGAGATGATGGTGGAGCGAGAAGATGACAGTGGAGAGCAAATCAAATCGGAGAAATCAACGGGAAAATAAAGAGAAGATCAGAGGAGGATGGAGGATGCTACCTGGGGATTGGAGCTCGAAGATGGGCTCCTGGTCGTCGCTCGAAGGTCGGTAGAGGGCCTAAGCTCGGGCAGCTTCACGGAGGGAGGCTGCAATACGGCGGAGGCGGCCGTGGATCTCGCCGGAGAAGACGCTGGTCTTCGCTCAAAGATAAGGTTAATTTCTGTCACCAATCGATTGATCTGAGCTCAAGGGTTCTCTCTGGAGTGGCGGATGCGTGTGAATGTGGCCGGAGGTAGGTAATTTATAGGGCAAGGGTGACGGCAGGGATGGAGGGGAGGCGAAGTTCGTGGACTTCGTGGTTCGATTTTGGTGGAAGTCATGAGGAGTGAGGGGGCTGGTGATGATGAGGGAAGAATAGGCTCCCTCGTGGTGGTGTTGGCGGTCGGAGAGGGTGGCTGGAGTGGGGCCGAGAATAGAAAGGGGGCGACGGGTCGGCGCAGTGGAGATCGTGGGAGAGAGTGAGTGCCGGAGGTGGAAGACGAGTTCCCAACCGTTGGATCTTGTGATCCAACGGTCTAGAGCAAGGCACTACGAAGCGGCTTGGATTTGATCTGAGGTGAAGCGATCAAGGGGTGTGATTTCACCACATGGCGAGTTGTGGGAGCGGCGCTGGAGAATGGCTGCGATGAGGACTAGATGACGATCGAAGGGCTGAGGATATCAAGTGGATCGAGCGGTCATGATGGAATAGATCTTGTGGATGAAAGTGTGGCGTGTGGCGCGAGGGGAGTGAGGCGCGAATGGGTGGTGCAGATGAGAAGGGGGCTCTGATCGAAGGGTTGGCGATGAAGGCGTACATGGAGATGGCACAGTCGTTGGATCGGGATCGAAGGGTTGGCGATCCTCTTCCCGGAGTGGTGTCCCCCTATCTCCAAGCTGTGGCATAAAGAAAGGACACTCTGGAATTCCTCCTGAGGAATACACCGTCTCCAGACACAATCCGGTCCTTCAAAGAAAAGGATCGGATCCTCCCAATGGTAGTGTCTCGCATCCGACTTAAGTTGGTCGATGTGGCTCTTGGGCCAACCCTCGGGAACCTTCTTGGAGACAAGATAGTTCACGATGTTGGCATACCATAGGAGTGAGTCGACAACAAAAATCGACTCGTCAGGGAAGGAGTCTCGAATTGGTGAATCCTCGGAAGTATTAAGATCTTCGAGACGAGAAAGATGATCGGCTACTACATTCTTCTTTCCAGGTTTATCACGAATATCCAAATCAAATTCCTGGATAAGTAAAATTCACCGAAGAAGACGCGCCTTCGCATCCTTCTTCTCCATCAAGTACCGTAGAGCTGTATGGTCAGTGAACACAATAACCTTGGATCCAATTAAGTGAGATCTGAACTTGTCCAAGGCAAACACTACCGCAAGCATCTCCTTTTCCGTAACTGTATAGTTACGCTGAGCGTTATCAAGCACTTTGCTTGCGTAGTGAATTGCAAATGGGACGCCATCTCTCCTCTGTCCTAACACAGCCCCAACAGCGAAATCCGATGCGTCCGTCATGATCTCAAAAGGTAGAGACCAATCTGGGGCTTGTAGGATAGGTGCGTCCATGATCATTCCTTGCAATAGCTTAAAGGCCTCAAGACATTTGTGATCAACAACAAACTCCATGTCTTTGCCTAAAAGCTCAGTTAGCGGTCGGGTAATCTTAGAAAAATCCTTGATAAATCTCCGATAAAATCCAACATGCCCGAGGAACGACCGCAACTGTTTAATGTTGGTTGATGGCTGGAGTCGTCTGATCACATCCACCTTGGCAGGGTCACCCTCCATTCCTCTCTTGGAGACGACATGCCCCAACACTATGCCCTCCGTCACCATGAAGTGACTTTTCTCCCAAGAGAGCACCAGATTAACCTCACAATATCGTTTGAGGACTCGATCCAGATTCCTAAGACAGGAATCGAAGGAATTACCGTGGACCGAGAAGTCGTCCATGAAGACTTCCAGGAATTCACCGACCATTTCGACGAATACAGCAATCATGCACCTTTGAAAAGTACCCGGAGCATTGCATAACCCAAAGGGCATGCGCCTGAAAGCATAGGTACCAAAGGGGCATGTAAACGTGGTCTTCTCCTGGTCCTCTGGAGCTATGGCTACTTAATTGTAGCCCGAGAACCCATCCAAGAAATAGAAGAATTCTTTCCCCGCTAGTCTCTCTAAGATTTGATCAATGAATGGTAGGGGGAAGTGATCCTTCTTCATCGCGGCATTCAAGCGTCTGTAATCCACACAGACGCACCACGACGTGGGCACTCGCGTCATGATCTCCTCTCCATCCTCGTTGGTAGTCGTCTGAATTCCCGACTTTTTCGAGACCACATGGATCGAGGCCACCCATTTCGAGTCAGAGATGGGATAAATAAAACCCGCGTTGCACCATTTCTCTATCTCTTTCTTCACTACCTCTCGTAAATTTGGATTCAAACGACGTTGGAATTCACGAGAGGGTTTGGCTTCATTCTCCAAGTAGATATGGTGCGAACATAGAGCGGGATTTATCCCGTGGAGATCGGAAATGCTTCATCCTATCGCCTTGCGGTTTTTCTCCAGGATCTCTAGCAAGCGAGATTCTTGCTCCTCGGTCAATCGCGAACTGATGATGACCGGATATTTCTTCTCCTGACCAGCAAGGAAGGCATATTTTAGTGTTGTGGGTAAAGGTTTGAGCTTAGGTAAGGTGTGATCATCTAGGAAATCTGGCTCAATCGAATCTGGCTGAGTGTTGGAAGTGGCAGGATCTTTCTCTGTAATAGCTGTCACCAAATATTTGGCTCTGGAGTCGGATCGTCAAAGGTCTCCATGTAATCGGCGAAAGCCACGTCCGACTCGTCATCCTCATCTTCTGATTGTCCTAAAGAGGTAAGGACTGACAAGCCCAGCTGGGCTTCTAAGTCATCGAAGATGTAGGGGGATGCAGGTTCTGAGTTGTACTCGTCTCTGAGGATCTCGCAAACTGACTCATGCACTGGATCATCTCCGGAGGGGAGGGACTCATCGATGCTGGCTGGGTTCTGTCTCCATGGTCCAACTGTGTCTACATGGTCACGGTCTGCTTCGGACGAAGAGTACTCGGTACTGGATTCAGAATCCGGTCTCTGCCATCTGGTTTGCTTCATCTCTAGTTCCTTGTCTCTGCCTGGAGTTGGAACTGGATCTTCCCGATCTTATAATCAAACAAGGCCCCTGCTGTCCCGAGGAAGGTCCTACCTAATATGATCTGGGATTCTCTCCAATTACGAGGGGTTTCCATATCTAGGACAGTGAAGTCCACCATGTATTCTTGACCCTCGACTTTGATTACAACATTCCTCAATTCTTTTTGGGACCTCTTGGTTGATTTATCAGCGAACTGCAGGAGGGCTCTAGATTTCCTAAGAGGTCCGAGATTAAGCCGCTCATAGATAGTTGTAGGTATTAGGTTAATTGAGGAACCATTGTCCAGGAGAGTGCATGCAAACGCGATGTCATCAACATGACTCACTACATAGTGTGCACCCATGTCTCTTCGTTTCCTTGGAAACGAGTTCTTTATTGCACAAGTCATGGCTACTGATAGAGCGTGTTTCTCAACACGGCTTTTGGTTTTCCTGCTAACCCTAGTAGATGTGCATCTCACCTTAAGGTATTTCTGAAATGCAGGAGTCATTTCCACGTACTTGTCAAAGGGGATTGTGACCTTTATGTATTTGTTGCAGAACTCGGCCATCTCAGGGTCATCTTTTTGGATTTTTTTTTGAATTTCTTCTTTCCACCTGTAAGAGCTCGGGGGAAAGGGATTATTGACTCTAACTCATGTTCTGAAACTGAAATTTTTTCATTAAAAGCTGGAACTGAGTTCTGTACATGACTCGGACTCTGAAACAGACTTGGACTCTGACTAGGACTAAAAGAAACATGCTGTGGCGAAACCGGTGATGCATCTTCCACTTCTTCTGGACGGTCCTCCTCAGATGGAGGTGCGGGCTCTTCATCATTTTCGTCGGACTCACTAATGATGCGGGTTTGCTGCTTCGAAGACCCAGAAGTCCTCTCCTTCTGCCGATGGTGGTGATGGTGGTGTTGCTCCTCTTCTTCCTCCAAGTTCTCCTCAGGTAGAGACTTGGCGGCTCCTTCCTTTGGTGCTCGTGCCCGATCAGGTACGATCACAGTCCTTCCGCTCCTGAGGGACATATGATTTACATTATCATACGAAAGGATCTCATGTTCAGATAAAGACTTATCTGAATAGTATACCTGATCACGAGGTCGGTTTTGGCCTTGATTTAGGATGTTCAGGTTGGCCTGAACCTGGGCGGGAATTGGGGTCTTTGGCGCCATTTGTTGATCCTGGGTACGAGAGACGCGATTCAGATCAGTTCTCATATCCAGATAGTTATTCTGGATCTGTTGGACCCTATCGGACAGGGTTTGGATGGCCAAGTGAGGGACTCCAATTCAGTGGGCTGAGATGGTTGATGATGCTGACTTGCAGACGAGGTTCTGTACTGGCCCTACTGGCCATGCCGATACTGCTGATGCTGCTTGGACGGACCCTGCTGGAATGCGCGCTGCTGCTGCTGGTGATGTTGAAGCTGGTACCCTTGTTCGGGTCGGGATTGAACAAAGCGTGGTGTAGGGACAGACCTGGTTTCTTAGTAAGCTGGGGATGGTCGGTGAGGCTGACCGCTCCCCATCTCCGACTGTCTGACGATGGGGTCACGGCTATACCAAAGCCTGTTGATCTCGAACACCTGCAAAGGCTCCTGGTATCTGGTCTCCATTTGTGGGGGTGCATGTAGGTCCTGCTGGGTGTAATTCTAATCCCAGCCACTCTGAGGCCCTGGTGCCTGTTCCTATACAAGATGGACTCGATGTACAGGTACAGGTGGTGCAGAAGGGGCAGGTAGCTTTATCTTAGCTCCTTTTCAGAAATTCCTCCACATGCTTCGGTAGACGTGAGAGAGACTCAAGGTCAGTGACTCTCTTGTGGATCTGCTCGACCATGGTTAACTTATCAGCAATCATCCCCATGCTGGGAATGAGGTCCTCTGTCAGATCCGCTACAGTCCTGCGGGTTGTCTCATTAGATAAGATTGAGGGAGACAACTGATAGCCTCTGGTGGCCTGCGACCTGCCGGTTTCCGCCATCTTCTCTAGTATCTTCCATACAGCATCCTCATTCTTATTTAGATAGCTTCCTCCACAGGCGGCACTCACTAACCCCTGCATCTCCGGGGATAAACCACAGAACAAGGTCTGGACTAAGATCGCCTTAGAAATGCCATGGAGGGACATTTCTGAACTAGGTCATTAAACCTATCCCAGGCATCATGGAATGGTTCACTGGGTCCCTGGGAGAAACTGGCGATCTTGGTTCTCATTTGGTTAGTCCCATTGAGAGGGTAGAACTTCTTCAAAAATAAGTCCTTGAACTGCATCCAGGTTGTACATCTCACCCCTAGGTTCTTCAGCCAATGTGCTACCTTATCTCCTAAGGTAAAAGGGGTGGCCTTCAGTCGAATGTAATATTGCCCAACCCTAGGATGGCTAAGGTTGTTGCAAACTAGCTCAAAGTCTCGGAGGAAGGCATATGGTTCTTCATGGGAATTTCCGTTGAACTTCGGTAGCAGGCTGAGGAAGTGGGGCTTGAGTTCAAATGCTTCGGTGGGAACCGCTGGTGCCAACCAACTTTGTATTTCATTCTCCGTTGGGTGATAGGCATCAACCATTGGTCGGTCGATTCCTCCTGCCGTAATGATTTGTCCCATTCTTGCTATAAAATCCGCATTCTGTTGTTCAGCTTGGGCGAGGCGAGCCAATACTTGCTGGAGTGGATCATCTTGGATTCTCTCATCTGGGGCTTGCTTTGGTGGCATCTTGTCCTCTAGTCCTGGGTATGAAACATGGATTGTGTTAGAGGAAGAATCAAGGAAGGGATTCTTACCGGGGCAATGGTCTTCCTCGGTAAGTTCAGAGGAGATGAAAGGGTTGGTTTGAGAGTAACCACCCTGGTTGTGAGGGATCCAGAACTCAAGAGGGTCATGAGTCTTGGGTGGTCCAAGGTGTGCTTGGGCCGGTGAAGATGATTTTCGTGAGGAACTCAAAGAGAGATTGGCGAATAACGTGTCGATATTCCTCCAGTCAGTCATCTTGAAGTAGCGAGAAGAATCGGGAGTTCTAAGTGAAGATAGAATTTTACTCCTACCTGAAGCAAGCAATTCAATCCAAGACCCTAGGTTCACACTCAACACAGTGAAGGACTTGAAACCGAGTCCAATTAATCTTGTTAATTTTAAGTGTGATTTTTCAAGCAAGATAGCAAGGATTTACGCGGCCTATAGGGAAGTCAGCTCAGAGCCGGATGCGTCTTCCCTGTTTAACCTGTCGCTTAAGATACCACCGATCCTTCCTTTCTTCGCTCCTATCCGGAGTTGAAGGACTCAAAGACCATGCCCCTATCTACCTGCAAGCAGGCGGAGGCTGACAAAGCTAGGCCTTGTCGCGAAGTACCGCTGGTTCGCCCTTGTCTACCCGCGAACAGGTGGAGGCTACTTGGTATTAGTCAGTGAATCTGAAAATATTCAACGCGTGATATTTGCTAGGATCAGTTGGCCCGTGATATGGAAGGCGGGGATTTGGGCTCTGCCTTAAGGTGTTCACACACTCAAGTACCCTCACTCAGCCTGAAAATAAGGTCGGGGATTAGTCTCCCGCAAACAATTTTCCAATTTTATCGATTTTTTTGGTCAATAATGTTAGCAGTCCCGATTTTAAGTTTAGTTTTCACTTGTTAGTCGAACCACACAGTACGCCTATCGTCCAGTCCCAATTTCCATTTAATTTAAGTGTGAAAAACAGAGGGGGAAATCGAGAAAAGCCGATGCACGAAAAACAATGATGCGTATGCTGAGTGAAGAAGACTTACAGTGATCCCTTCGCTTGTATGCAGGATGCAAAACATAATTGAAATTTTTACACTACATGCAAATGCAGATGACAAAATCCGCTCATAGACAGGCAGTTTTATTAACGAGTGAAGAACATGTTGATTTGACTAGATATGCGGTCTAGGTGCGTCTTTTAAGTGTATGTGTGGTCCTAAAAATTACGAGCACAAGCAATTCCTAAAGTGGCTCGAGGAACCGCTAGTGCAAGCCTAAGTTACAATTCAAACCACACAGCACACGGGGACACGGTTACACTATTTTTATACATGCGAGAACCCAAACGGGAACTGCTGGAAATGATGCGAAAAAATATGGAAATAAATAAAAGTACAAGTTCTCTCAAATCACTCAAAGAATTAAAATCTCGATTCCTCGAAGCGTCTTCGACTCCTCGCATTCCTCGCATAAAAAATAATTTGAGATCAGATAAAGAACGACTCGAAAAATACAAAAATTAAAGGACGGAAAAATATTCACAAGAAAACCGGGGGTGAGACTACCCGGGGATAGAAAATCAAACAATCAGGATTTCACTGCAAATTAACCTAAGTCGTGCCTCCCGGCAACGGCGCCATTTTGATAACCGGACCTGCTACCCTTGTTAATTCGAGCAAATTAATGTTCAAATTAATTGATTATGTTCGTTGCAGTCGGATAACGAGAGAAGATCAAAAACCACTTTAATTTTTGTTTTACAACTTAATTTCGAGTGGCAACTTTTTTACTTGGGAGTCCAAGGTCGAACTCAGGGAGGCAGCTATCTCCTTAGCTAGATTCGAAGCTAATTTCTAAGGTTTGATTTTCAGAGGAGATATTTTTGGTCTTTTTTGGAATTTTATGCAAGACACGTGCAACATCAGGCCAGTTTTAAAGTTAAATCAGAAAAGTGTTCAAATGAAGTCCAAAAATGATGAAACTAGACCAGATGATGAAATGGGATGATATTAAGCTAACCTATTTTTTTTTTGGAATTTTCTGACACTAAATGAATTAACTGTGAATTAAAAATGAATGCAGGGTGATTTTGACTTATTTAATTTTAATAAATATCAAATCACAATATTTTTGGAAATAAAAATTATCCAAGATAGATCTGAAGATGAGGAATCCAGGAAATTGTCAGACCTTAATTTTGATGTGAAATGACCTAATAAAAATAAATTAAGGAATTCACCAAATGATTTATTTAGGCCTCGAAATGCGTGCAATGGGGATGAAATTTTTATGCAAGGTGAAGCGAAATATCCTAGATCTAATATGATTTTTTTGGGAATTTTTGGAGATACAGAGAAATTACTACTAATTAAAAGGTGAAATTGGGCAAAATATGATAAAAATGGACCAATTAATTAATTAATAATTCCACTGATATCACAAAAATATGCCAAATGTCACATAAGATAAAGGACAAGTTAAACTACAACATGCAATTTTTGGAATTTAAAAATGATGAAATATGGACTACTAAAAATGCGTGCAAAGACAGGGGTATAACTACAATACAAGAATTAAAAATTGCTCAAAATAAAGTATGCTGACAGGGACCTTTATGCCATTACCTAGAATGTAGGGGGGTGGAATGCAAATTCTCCAAAGACGCACGTGCTCCTCACGTGGGTACGCTTCACAAGGACTGAATTGTAATTTCAGAAACCTCCAGGGGCCTCAATGCAATTTGCCTAGGCTGCACATGCTCCTCACGTGGGGAGCCCTAGGCTCGGTGGACTTCGGAGGCTCGGGACGAGGCTCGGGTGCTCTGGAGGTTCGGTTGGAGGATCGGAGAAGCTTAGGGTGATCCGAGCCTAGAGGTCGGGGAAGAGGCTCGGATCGGGCTATGTGGCACGATATGGACTGTGGATCAAGTGACGATCCAACGGCCAATGGATGCTGAGGCGTGGCACGTCTGGATCCGTCAGATCATTGATTGATCCAACGGTGGTGGTCTCACTCATGCTGATGGCGACGTGGACGACGAGTGACCGTTGGATCTAGATTGATCCAACGGCACCTGGAGCTCGATGAAGCGGTGACGTGGCTGATCAACAATCGTCAAATCGAAGAGGATCCAACGGCCTTGGGCTGCTCCGGATGATGGCGACGAGGCATGACTCTGATCGTTCGATCAAGATGATCGAACAGTGGCTGAACGTCTTCCCCAACGGCCCTCCGCCTCCTGCGGAGGAGAAGGCGGGGCTCCGGCGAAGCTAGGCTTGCTCCACCCGGTCCTCCAGCCGTCGATGAAGCTCGCGAAGGACTGTGAAGTAGCTGGGAAGATGCGGGGCGAAGTGGCGAAGCCTCCGGTGGCCTCAGGAGTGGAGGAGGTGGTCTGGAGTTCGATGACTATGATGCTCGAAGGGAGATCCGACGAGCTTTCGGCCAGTCAACGAGATGGCACCTGCAGAGGGTTAGATGATAACCGAAGCATGCGTGTGTTCGTGGAGGTGGTACTGAGTGAAAGGCGAGGCCTATGGCAGAGTGAGGGGTGTCTGGTGATCGAGCTCTGCCCAGGTGGCGGAGCTGGCGTCGGTGAGAGGTGACGTGCAGCGTTTGAGGAAAAGAAGGGGAGCGCAAAGATCCGAGCTCCGTCGTGGAGCTCGGAAAGATGACGGTGGAGTGAGAAAATGACGATGGAGAGCGAAGTAAATCGGAGAAATCAACGGGAAAATAAAGAGAAGATCAGAGGAGGATGGAGGATGCTACCTGGGGATTGGAGCTCGAAGATGGGCTCCTGGACGTCGCTCGAAGGTCGGTAGAGGGCTTGAGCTCGGGCAGCTTTGCGTATGGAGGCTGCAGCACGGCGGAGGCGGCCGTGGATCTCGCCGGAGAAGACGCCTGTCTTCGCTCGAAGATAAGGTCAATTGCTGTCACCAATCGATTGATCTGAGCTCAAGGGTTCTCTTTGGAGGGGCGGATGGGTGTGAATGTGGCCGGAGGTGGGTAATTTATAGGGCAAGTGTGACGGCAGGGATGGAGGGGAGGCGAAGTTCGTGGACTTCGTGGTTCGATTTTGGTGGAAGTCGTGAAGAGTGAAGGGGCTGGCGATGATGAGGGAAGAATAGGCTCCCTCGTGGTGGTGTTGGCGGTCGGAGAGGGTGGCTGGAGTGGGACTGAGAATAGAAAGGGGGCGACGGGTCGATGCAGTGGAGATCGTGGGGGAGAGGGAGCGCCGGAGGTGGAAGACGAGTTCCCAACCGTCGGATCTTGTGATCCAACGGTCTAGAGCGAGGCACTACGGAGCGGCTTGGATTTGATCTGAGGCGAAGCGATCAAGGGGTGTGATTTCGCCACGTGGTGAGTTGTGGGAGCAGCGCTGCTGAACGGCTGCGATGAGGACTATATGCCGATCGAAGGGCTGAGGATATCGAGTGGATCGAGCGGTCATGATGGAATAGATCGTGTGGATGAAAGGGTGACGCGTGGCGCGAGGGGAGTGAGGCGCGAACGGGTGGTGCAGATGAGAAGAGGACTCTGATCGAAGGGTTGGCGATGAAGGCGCACGTGGAGGTGGCGCAGCCGTTCGATCGGGATGAAGATCCAACGGCTGTGGGCACGGGCGGCTAAGGCGAGGGGAGCGGGCCGCGTTGCGCAATCAGAGGGCGCCACGTGGCCAGCTGTGAGTGGCTGAGAGGAGAAATGAGTTTAGAGAGAGAGAAGGAGGCCGAATTTGGAAAAACTCAAAACATGAAAGTTGTAGATCTCGATGAGATCTACAAGTTTCATGTTGACCAAAGACGGAGATGAGGTCAAATACGATACAAAAATACAGTAGTACAAATATACACATATATAGTATACATAGAGGCCCAAAAACCCAACTTCTTCCTGCGAGCTCCAAATTGGATGAGATTAGTCTTATTTTAAAGGTCTTTGAACGTGTATTCATCTGAAAGTGAGTAGACCTATTTTGGAGGTTGTTTGAGGGAGTTATGAGCTTTTTAAGATCCAGAGGTTCTAGGGCTTTATTGGGTGCTTTTATTCTGGAGGAGATATTAGGTGGATATTTTACAAGTGGAACTGGCTTCTTATTTAATGCAAATATGAGTGCTAAGATGCATTTATTATGAATGCATGTATGAATGCTAATTGTGCAAGATAAAGGGAAATATGCTGCTATTTACTCGGGAACAAGACTCTATTTTCAACTTTTGGAGTGATGAATCACAGATTCATCAATAATCTGCTAGGAGTATTGGATCCCTATCAGCTCGCTTAATCTCTCTGAAAGACTGTGTGATCACCTAATAAAATAGACAAGATTAAAGACCGAACCTTCACGATCATCAACTTTGGGTGCGAAGGTGAATTGGGGGTATTGCTTGACCGATCTTGTTTGTGTTCTCAGTTCCCATCCATTTTCCTCTTCATCTATCTTCTCCATCTTCCCATCAGTCCAGTCCACCTTCGAGGGAGGTCGGATCTCCGACCAACCTCCCGATCCCACCCTCCCTTTAGTTCTCCTCCTTTTCTATATCCTTGGACGATGGCCCCCTCACTGCTTGCCGACTCTTGCGGCTTCTCCATCTTCTCCATCTTCCCATCAGTCCAGTCCACCTTCAAGGGAGGTCGGATCTCCGACCAACCTCCTGATCCCTCCCTCCCATCCCTTTCATTCTTCTGGGCATGCTGCGCTACATGCCCATGGAGATTAGATTGAGCAGATGCGAGACCCAGACGATGCCATTGCTGGATTGAGAGTGCACTCCGCACACGATCGTAGAGAGTAGATGCGAGTATCAGATACCTCCTATGCCAGCATGATGGATGAGCAGATAGGATACGGAGCTCAGTCAGCTTCTACATTAGTTCCATTCATTCTGGATTTGGAGCTTATTCAGAGACTGCCGACATTTTTCGGAGAGATGCATGAGGAGCCATATGTTCACCTATCCGCATTCGAGGAGTTTTGCAGGACACAGATGTATTCAGATATCACTGCAGAGGAGATGATGCTGAAGACCTTCCCATTCACACTTCAGGATAGAGCCATGAAATGGCACCGACGGTTGGGAAGGAGATTCACTACGTGGGGAGACTTACGGATTGAGTTTCTACAGAGATACTTTCCCCAGCGTAGAGCAGAGATGATGCGGTCTTTGATCACAGAATTTTCAGTAGACCCCAAGAGCCACTGCATGAGACATGGCTGAGGTTTCTTGACCTCCTGAGGAGATTTCCCGAGCACGGACTTTCACCGATCGACCTTATCGAGATCTCCATGCTGGGGATGACCGCGGATCAGATAACATTGGTGATTACCTCATGTGGCGATTCACACCGCAGCTCCGACATTGACTTACTAGAAACCATCTCACGGTTACTTTCACAGAGACCACCTTCACGAGATGCCGTAGTCGGGACAAGACATGAGGATGTTGCAATACCAGTTGGGTGTGTCGCACTACATGAGGATATATTTTCTACACACCATCCCGAGGACTTGGATTCTGCAGCACCACATAGTATAGAGGACATGACTGCTACAGTAGAGGTTCTGACCCAGAGTCTACTCGAGTTTCTGTTGGTCTTCCAGCTAGAGTTCGAGTCAGCCCCAGAGTTTTTAGTTAAAGATTCTTGGATATTAGATCTTCTGATACTCCAAGACACAGAGGAGCCCCATCTACTACAGCGAGCGATCCAACCATTTCAGAGCCCGGTCCCGGATGATTCAGCTTCTTTTCTACAGAGACACTTCTCGGAGTCAGACAGATACCCTGACTCAGCTCAACAGCCACAGCTTGATATGGGACACCACTTTGAGAGGCCAGACATAGACAGTCCTATATTTAAACCTTTTGTCCTCCAATGTGATGAGATAGATACATTTTATGAGGACCAGATGCCAGCCAGCATTGCCGCAGAACGAGGATCAACCGCAGTCACCTTACCAGCCTCCACGATGATGACCAGTACCTTCTCCTGCTTCCAGATTGCCAAGAGCCAGATTTCAGAGAATGATGCAGCCTGGTGCACAGAGTGGGTGCTTGACAGCAGCGTAGATGCCCTTATAGATCCTGATCCTCTACTCCTCACTGATGATCTTGCATTCTTCCCCGAGGGTTATCTGCGGGAGAATGCCGCACATGATGAGTACTCGGTTTCACCTTCTGAGAGTGTATCCGCTCTAGCGGATCACGAAACTGAGTCTTCCGATCCTTCTACTTCTGAGTCTTCTCACCTCGACAACCCTCGTGAGGATGAGCCGATCCTTGAGATATTCAATGATATGTCTGATTTGTATCTTTTTTATTCATTGAATATCAATTTTCTTAGAGAGTCTCATGATCTTCACTTTCCATACCTCTTCGAGACACTGATTGACGTGGAGGATTCCATGACTGATCCATCCTTCTCCACCTTAGATTTCTTCGGCTCTTCACTTCTACTCCAGTCTGAGCCTGAGCTGATGATTTCTTTTGTGCTACCGGATCCCGAATCATTATTCCCATATCCTTGACCGGTAGCAGACACCCGCCTGATTGTATACCTGGGTGTCCGTCTTTACACTATTGATTTTGTCGTAGTTCATCCACCACGACTACGACAAAAGTACGGCATTCGCCTTATAGATGTCATCCTGAACCTTGACACAACGTTATCCTAGCCTTTGCGCCAAGCTAGGGGCGTAAAACCTCGTGCTTGTTGAGAGGCACCTCAACATTGTACCCTTTTGTATATACGTGTTTCGTCTTGGTTTGATCGTTCTTTCTTCCGTATTTGTTTTCACCCCAGGTCTCGGTTAGAATTATCTTTGCTATACTTAGGATATACTGATGAATACCCATTCATCACTCTTTATTCTTATATTTTAGCTACAAAAACCTTTGCAAATACATGTAGATATATGTAAATATCAATAATTAGCAAAAGCACGCATTTTGTAAAAATATGTAATTAGCATGTTTTTGTGCAAAAATAAAAGAATAAAGAGGAAAAAGAAAAAGAGGGAAATATTTAGAATAAATATTGAGCAACCTAACCCAAGGGAGGGCTCAGCATGGGCCTGACCGCATAAAAGCCACAAGTAGAGGGAGATAGGGGCTCATGTGTAAATATTTATGTAAATAAATAAATAATATTTTCCTCATCCAAAAATACACTTGTATATATTTTGTATATATCTAGAAACTATTAAAAACAAAATAAAAAGTTTAAAAATCAAAAACCCAAAAAGAACTTTTCACCTTGTACATAGACCACCACCCTTATTTATTTCACCTTGTAAATAAATTTATTTATTTCCAAAACTTTTTGTAAATATTCCTTTTTATGTTTTGTAAATAAAATAAATAAAAAGAATTAAAACAAAAATCAAATAAAAATTACAAAATTAAAAACACAAAAATATCTTGTATATATACCATGTATATAATTGTGCATAAATAATTATTTCCCCTATGTATATAAACAATAAAAATAAAATAAAAATAGCTTTTTATTCCTCATTTTATCCTATAAATAAATAAAATATAAAATGGGAATAAAAATGTATAAAAATAACTAATTAAAAATCAAAATTAAAAATCACATATTGTACACATACCTATGTATAGACCTATTATGTAAATACCTTATTTTTATTTCCAAAAATTAATTAAAAATCACCAAAAAATAGAGAAAAATAAAATAAATATTTTTTGTGTTTTAAGTTTTTGGAAATTCGGCCATTTTATGGCCCAAAAAAATCGAATAAAGAGGCAATAATTGGCTTTCCCTGATTGGTCCACGGGGGATGTTGACCCCCGGTCAACTCCCCCCGCGGACCTTCCCCTTTCGCGGATCGGGCTGTCGACCCGAGTTCCCTTATTTTTCCTCGCCTGATCCGCCTGCCAATCACGCAAACCCTGGGTCTTAATCCTTCTGCGTGCATCCGAGATCACCGCCCGGAGGTTTGCCTTGGGATCCGCGCTCCATGCTTCTCGCCCGACTCTCTTCTTCCCGGACCCCTAGCACTATAAAGCCCGAGCTCCGCCGCACTCTCACGCCATCTTTGGCTCCCCATTCTCTCTCCAGTGAGCTCCATCGCAACCAGCAAGGTGACAGCTTGCCTCCGCCGGTGTCGCAGCGAGGGGGAGGTGCTTGGACCATCGATCCGGCCGCTTCTTGCAGCCGTGCTCCGACGTCTGACCGGAGCTCGAGCCTCGGGCGTTGACGACCCTTGAGGCAAGGACCAGGAGCTAGCTAAGCTCCAGCATAGTCTCCCGCATCACCCAGGTAACCGTCGTCCCCTCTTGTTTAGTCTAATTTTAAGTTACCCCCAAATCGACCCATCGCCGTGTTCCTCTGATTCCGATCATCACGCCTAATATCTCGATCATCGGAGCACCCCCTCATCTTCGCCGTTCCCCCACGCACATTCTTCGCACTTTCACTCAACCCAGCTTGCCCCGGAGCTGGGAGTCGAGCTCCACCACCTGTCGCTCGCCGGAGCTCCTTCGCCCCGCCGCACCGATCACCCCCACTTCGCTTCTTTGGGTCGAGGCATTTCCCCCTCGACCCGCGAAGCTGTTGGTTTGCTTTGCAGGTCCAAAGGGAGTCGTCTGAGACCCCCTTACATTCCAGCCAGCTCCTTCGCGCCGCCAGCCTCGCCGGAGCCCCTCCAGGGCTCAGGCGGGCCATCGGAGGCTACCACTAGCTGCGGGGCTTCACCGCGGACCCGTTCCGATCATCAGGAGCAGCTGAGGAGGAGTGCAGTTCACGCAGGAGGCCGGCGAAGTTCGCCGGCGTCGAGTTCTTCCATCATCCTCCAGAACCGTCCGATGACTCCTCCGCTCCAGACTTGATCTCAGCCGTCCATTCTTCGAGGAGCCGCAGCCGTTGATCGATCTGAGGAGCGCATCCGGACCGTTGCAGCAGAGAGGAGAGGCACCAGAGCCCAGCACCACCCGATCTTCCACGTGTCCTCGCCTCGACCGTCGATCCGGCCCAAGAGAAGAAGAGGAAGAGCGTCCACGCATCAGAGCCGTTGGATACACAACGTGGCGCGCATCTGGCCGTCGATGAATAAAGGGGTAAATTACTTAGGACCCCCTCTTAGTTTGTCATTTTATTTCTAGTCCTGTAAATATTTTTGGAACTTTATTTACGTAGGGTTATTTGCACTGTGGACCTTGTGCTTAGTTTTAATTGCATGTATGCCCCTGTGTGTATGTGACCACGTGCTTCGCCACGTGCTTTGCTGGGCTTTTTACATCTTTTATCCTGTAGATCTGGGCTGTTATGAAATGAAGAAAAACTTTTTGATATTTGCCGTTGTGCCCCCGTGAGTGTTTTTATTATACATGTGCGAATTTTAGTGGGCTTTTTGCAACCATATCCTTGGGTTTTTGGTACGAGTTATTAAACGCCCCTGGAACTTGGTTTTTATTACAAATAGGCCCCTGAGTGCCCCAGCCACGCGCCACGCGCGTGACTTGCTGGGAATTTTGCACCTTGGCCCCCGGACTATCGGGTATTTGCACATACGTCCCTGTGCACAGTGCCCTCTTGTTATTTTTGAATAAAATATCAAACCACCTCCAAATCCAATGAGATTTTGACACATGGCTCCTGCCATGGTGTAGGAATTTCAGTGATTTTTGAGGACATTTTTACTTTCATTTAGTATTTTTAAAAATTCAAAAACAGCCTTTTTAGTCATTGTCTAGGTTTAAAAATACCAAAAAAATATAAAAACCCCACCAAAAATTCTAAAAAAATTAGATACTGTTGTCTGCTTGCTGATTGATTTTCTAGCCAATTCTGGCTATTTTTCATTGAGTAAAAACCCTAAAAATTGAAAAACCCTCAAAAACTCATAAAAATTATAATAATTAATTGAAAAATCCAAAAACAATAATTAAGGTGCCTAAATTTTCTTTATTCTTCCTAGATTACAGGAAAATTACCTCCAGGGCTTTTTAAGATCCTTAAGTATTTTATTTTTGGGTCTTAAGCCTTGCTGGACAGTACCTTTTATTTTTAGCACTGTTTGATTTTTAGAAAATAATCTACCCATTAGAAAAATATCAAAAATTCACCAAAAACACTTAAAAACCCAAAAAGCATAAAAACAATTTTTCTTGAATTTTTGCTTGATTTCTGGTGTGCTAAATAAATTGCTTAAGTGTGCTTGCTTATACTTTCTTTTATTTCCTTCACATATTAAAAATCCAAAAAAATTTAAAAACAATTAAAAACCACAAAAAATTGTTTTCTCCCTTTTTCTGATTCTTTGACTACTTCGTAGGCCTTTGGCCAATCCGTGCTCCTTGTGTTCGACCCTGGGAGCTATACCAGGTTAAACTCATAGCTAGGACCGCTTGTTTTGCCTTGTTTGATTTTTGACTCGTTTCGCGGTTCGATTTTTCTTGATTGACATGGCTTGATCGCTTGGGTCGCGACGACCTATATTTAGCACCTATACCCTAGCCTTCAGGACCGGTTATCAGAATGGCGCCGTTGCCGGGGAGCACGGCTTAGTAGTCTTTTAGATTTTTCCGCGGCTTTTTGATTCGCGGCTTTTTGTATAGATTTTTGTATATATATATTCTTCTGATATTTTTGAATAACTTTTGGACTGACCACTTGTCTTTCTTTTTCTTGCGAGGGCCCGAGGAGCGAGGGCGGCATTCCTAGGAGCGCCGGTGCACCCGAGCGAGGCGGAGGCGGCTTCCTTCTTCACGAAGCCGCAGGAGAGAGCGAGGGAGAGAGAGTTGAGTGGGTGAGGATAGCTTAGGTTTATTCATTTATTATTGTAATAATACAGGTACACTCAGACTTTTGGACTTGAACACTCTCGGGTCTGTTTCGCCGAGCACCGGTGTGCTCGGGGGACCCTTTAGAACTTAGCGGTTTTTCGCGGTTTTTCGCGGCTTTCATTTTCTACTTTTTTACTGCCTTTCCGGTGTTTACGCGGCTTTTTGATCGAGCCCCTAGCAGTAGGATTTTCTGGTGACTGTGCCGTAATAGTAGGATCCCAACACCTAATTGATTATCTGTTCCTATAGACCGTGATTGGACCTACTAGAAATAATTAATAAAAATAACCGACTCATTTGCCTTCGCAGCCTACGTGCCGCGAGCCTGCCCCACAAGCGCTACTCCTGAACTCGACCTGTCGAGAAGAGGAGGGGTAAGCCAAGACCGGACTCTTTGGCTTGGAGGTCGGTGATCGGTTAGACGGTTCTACGCTAGCACTGCTGTTTAGGGCCTCGGTTTTTCCCGTTGCATCATTTAGGTAGTTTATTTCCTGTCTTTCAATTCTGCGCGGATCACTTGCATGTAGAGTGCTGGAGACAAGGTACGCATTTCTATCTCTGCATGCATCATTGATTTTCTCGCGCATCGGCTTTTTCGTCTTCTCCCCCCTGTTTTCGGCTTAAATAATCAGGAGAACCGAAAAATTCGTTAGGCCTTTTGATTGCTTTGAAAAATATTAAAAAGAAAAACAATAAAATCGGGACTGCTAATCATACTTGATCATTAAAAACCGCTCACCCTAAAAACTTTGTCTTGGGGAGAGCAACCCCCTCATTGTCTGGTTTGGATGCGCGAGAGAGTGACCCGCACCCTAGGTAGAGCCTCCCGGTGCTAGACCCGACTGATTACCGACTTCTTAGTGCGGGCCAGTCGGTTGGGGCTAGCATCGGATATCCTAACAGGTCACGTAAGCGCTCTGATACTTTGTGTGTTCACCAAAATAAAATAGACAAGATAATTTGACCGAACTTTCACGGTCTTCAGCTCGCGTTGCGTTGGTGAACCGGGGGTTTGTTTTGTGATCATAGTTGATTCCAGATCTCATCCGCCTTACTCGCCCAGATCAAGATGATGGATAGACGGTCTCTTAGGCAGCCTCTGGCTGCACCGCTTTCGGGCACGTCTACCCGATCATCTAGGTTGGCTCGTGAGAGCCCAGACCAGCTCTCCGAGCCCGAGTATGATTCCGCCCTGTTCCCCCTCGACCCCCTTTCTGACCTTCCTGAGAGACACGAGCCCGAGGAGAGATTGATACATTTGACAGCACCTGAGTTGGGCTCGTTTGGTTTTGCAGACGTCGCTATGGCAGCCAGATCAGATGATCACTCCAGAGGTCCACAGGGAGACCAGCATGTTATACTTGACCAGGGAGCGATCAACTCCACCCTGATTGCATTGCTAGAAACGGTTCAGCAGCAGTTACGTGATCAGGGGGCATTTATGATTGAGATGAGGCGCGAGTTGGAGAGGCTCCGAGCAGAGCGAGGTTCAGAGCAGAGCGAGCCCGAGGATATACCTGATGCAGAGGACGCAGAGGCAGCAGCCGCAGCAGCAGCCGTAGCAGCCGCCGCAGCAGCAGCAGCCGCTGCTGCGAGAGGAGTACCACAGCCGATGCGGGCGTTACACAACCCCGGATCCACTCTGATGCATCACTGGGTGGTAGTGCCAGCTATCGTGGGGGACTTCAAGTTCCCCCCGAACACCTTGCAGTTACTACCCCGTTTCCACGGGCTAGCCACAGAGGAGCCCCACCTCCACCTCCAGGAGTTTCTGATGATCTGCAGCACTGTCCACGATCATCACGTGGACCAGGACACGATCCGGATGATAGCCTTCCCTTTTTCACTGGCAGATAGAGCAGCCACCTGGCTGAAGCATCTAGGGAAGTTCGTCCACACCTGGGAGCAGCTCCGCACCGAGTACTTGAAGAAGTACTATCCACTCGGGCGGACGAATGCAGCGAGGGCCCTGATCAGCAACTTCTCCATGTTCCCCAACGAGCAGTTCCACGAGGCTTGGGAGAGGTTCAGAGAGCTCTTAGACAGATGCCCGCACCACGACATATCGAAGCCGAACCTAGTTCAGAGCTTTTTCAGCGGGTTGACGCCAGAGCTTCAGGGTCTGGTGAACGCTTCTTGCGGCGGGTCCTACTTCGCCAAGGACCACGAGAAGGTATGGGCCATTTACGAGGAGATGTCAGAGAACTACATGGTGATGTCTCAGACCAGGCTCTATACGCAGAAGACCCAGCCACATCAGCCAGGACCCGTGCCGTACCAGAGGATAGCACGGGTAGATGCAGGTCCATCCAGTTCGTCCGCAGTAGCAGCAGCACAGGCCGAGTCGTCCGCTGCGGACATGGGCATTATCAGCGAGAAGTTGGACCGCATGGAGCTGATAGAGAAGAAGCAGTGCCAGAGTATCACGCAGATGGAGCAGATGGCACAGGTCTTGAGCGACATGAAGACACAGCTCATGTGTCTCCAGGAGACACAGACGGCTTCGCATCCCCGTCTTCTGTCGCGAGGCGATACCGGCGGCAGCAGCAGCTCGTCCCAGCGCTCCAGCTCCTCAGAGCAGCCTAGACAGGTTCACTTTGTACAGGCGGAGCCGTACCAGCAGCCGCAGCCCACCTACCAGTCTCCACCATCTTCAGAGATGCAGATGGTGCTCTACCAGCCGGACCAGCCGTTGGCAGTACTACCCCCAGCCCCCTTGGATGCAGAGCCGTTGATGGATGTCAACGGGATCTGGTACGACCGTCCCCAGCCTGGGATCCGACGAGACCATCCCGGATTCAGGTGGGGGAGTGGTGGTGCCCAGCCCCAGCAGCAGCCGTCAGGTCAGGGAGGGCAGTACTCCCATCAGAGAGACCAGCACCAGTCGCAGCAGCAGCCCCCAGTGTATCAGCAGCAGCCATCCTACGGTCCTCGTCCCTATCAGCAGCAGGGACAGTCTGGGAGACGTGAGCAGCAATCTCACCCGGGATACCAGCACCAGCAGCACCCTCCGTCCTACCCCTCTCACCCACAGCAGTACCAGCAGCCTCACCCACAGAGAGGCTACCCGTCGGGCTCCCACGAGAGCCCTGCCTTGGATGATATCGCCCGCCTCCTCACGGACCAGCAGGCGACCTTCAGACGGGAGATGGATGAGTTCCGCCAGGAGATGCGGGACTTGGTGAGAGGGAAGGCCGCCATACCTGCACAGATAGAGCCCAATCCGAACAACCTGAAGCGGAAGTCTGAGCAGGTAGTACATACTGAGTTAGCCACTCCTAGCGATCCATTTGATGATACTTCTTCAGATCTGTTTGATGTTGATTTTGCCACGCTTAGGAGCGGTAGGACCCCAGCCGGCGGCGGCGCCTCAGCTGAGCACCATCCAGAGGCGCCCCAGGAGGAGGAGGAGAGCGGTACTGAGGCCGCTCCAGTCGATGACGGTGGTACTGAGGCCACCGATGATGCTGATCCCACAGGCGGTACTGAGGCCGCCACTTCACCAGATCGAGGAGGTGGTACTGATGCCACCCCAGCAGCAGCCGAGCCAGCGAGCGGTACTGATGCCGCCCGACGTCTACCTTCACCAGCAGCAGCAGAGCAGCCCATCTGTGGTGGTACTGAGGCCACCGGTGTCTGTAGAGAGAGAGTTGTTGTTTTTCCTCATGGTCATGTATCTCAGGATTCTGTGATGAATAAAGGAAAAGGTTTACATTCTTTTGGTCCCACTGTGGTGCATGATGTATGTGTGGATCCGGTCCTTGAACCGCGTAGATCTTCTCCTAGTCCTTCATCTGAGAAGGACCCAGTGATCCCCTTCCCTAGAGCCCTTCAGATGGGGAAGGGGAAGAAAAAAGAAAATACAAAAAAGAGAGAGTTCGAGGAGTTCAGCCAGAGCATGATAGATCGATTCCACATTTAGCTGACCCTCCAGGAGGCTTTGCAGCACATCCCCCTTCTCCAGAGATCTTTGAGAGAGAGGACTACAGTTAGGAGGAGGAGGAGGAACCATACTTCAGAGATACATGTGCTGACGAAAGCCACGTGCTTCGCGATCCAGAACCGACTGCCAGCCAAGAGGCCAGATGCAGGGGCCCCGTATGTCAGATGCCAGATTAGTGAGCAGCGGTTCGACCGTACTCTTCTAGATAGCGGATCGTCGATTAACCTTCTTCCGGCAGCCCTTCTCGACCGCTTCGAGTTGGGCACTCTTCGACAGAGCAGGACAGTCCTTCAGTTCGCTGATCGATCTGTCAAGAGGCCGAAGGGGATATTACGAGACGTTATCGTCACGATTCAGGGCCTGAAATTCCCCGTGGACTTTGTAGTGTTGGACATGGAGATCCCTGAGTCAGTGACCGATACCCCCATCATCCTTGGTCGTCCGTTCTTGGCCACAGCCAAGGCGGTGACTGATCATGATAGCGGGAAGGTGTACTTTCGCGTCGAGGGCGAGAGTATACAAATAGAGACGGTTGAGGACTACAGAGCCAGACTCAGAGCCCGCTCAGATGCGAGTACCGATTCAGAGCAGCTGACAGACGCAGAGCCAGACATCCACCAGGACTGCGATTTTGTGATTTCAGACGATGAGGCAGCTTGGGCAGATCTGGAGAGCACAGACCTGGTTTTGGATACCTTTACGGCAGCAGAGCCGGTCCTCGATCGCAGCACAGTGACTCGTGATGGTGGTGCTGAGGCCACCTTGTTTTCCGGTGGTACTGATGCCACCGTTTCTGATGCAGATCCCTCGGATTCAGAGTCTGATTGGGCAGATTGTTATGATCAGATGCCAGACCTGAGTTCACCTGAGCCTACAGAGGAGGAGGTAGAGGCAGAGCAGAGCAGAGACAGTACAGTTGAGCCGCCTTCTCCCGATCCAGTTTGCGAGAGTACGCTTTCACTTTCCCAGGCAGATGTGGCCGACCTTGCAGCTTTCACTCGGTTTCTTCCACAGCCAGATTTGCCAGCACCCAGCATTCCAGAGCGAAAGCCGCTCCCTACTTCGCTGAAGTATCGATTCCTTGCGGGCGATCCAGAGATGTACCCAGTCATCATCTCAGCCGAGTTGACTGGAGAGCAAGAATCCCGTCTGATGGGGGTTCTTGAAAAGAACCGCAAGGCGATCGGATGGAGCGTAGCGGATCTCCATGGGATTAGTCCAGCAGTGTGCTCCCATCATATCTATCTTGAGGAGGGGGCGAAGCCGTCGCGTGAGTTCCAGCGGCGACTGAACCCCAACCTGAGAGAGGTCGTGATGAAAGAAATATCAAAATGGTGGAGTGCAGATTTTATTTATCCCATTTCCGACTCCAAGTGGGTCAGCCCCTTGCATGTGGTGCCCAAGAAGACGGGCATCACGACTGTGATCAGTGAGTCGGGAGAGGAGATCGCTACACGAGTACCCACCTCTTGGAGGGTTTGTGTTGACTACAGGAGACTCAACCAAGCCACCAAGAAGGACCATTTCCCCCTGCCTTTTATTGACCAGATCATTGAGAGACTGGCAGGGAAGAGCCATTATTGTTTCCTGGATGGGTACTCGGGCTACAACCAGGTGGCCATCGCTCCTGAGGATCAGGAGAAGACCACCTTTACCTGTCCCTTTGGCACATACGCTTTTCGACGCATGCCATTTGGGCTATGCAACGCCCCTGCGACTTTTCAGAGGTGCATGCTGTCGATATTTTCGGACATGGTAGGGGATTGCTTAGAGGTCTTCATGGACGATTTCTCGGTCTACGGCGACGGATTCGACTCCTGTCTTGACTTCCTAGACCGGGTACTCCAGCGATGTATTGAGTTCCATTTGGTGCTATCTTGGGAGAAGAGTCACTTCATGGTGACTCAAGGGACGGTGCTTGGCCACATCATCTCCAACAGGGGCATGGAGGTTGATCCGGCCAAGGTTGATGTCATTAGAAAACTCACACCGCCGTCCAATTTGAGGCAGCTACGGTCATTCCTGGGGCACGTTGGATTTTATAGGCGGTTCATTCAGGATTTCAGCAAGATTGCCCGACCGTTGACTGACCTCTTGACGAAAGACACCGAGTTCCTTGTCGATGACAAGTGTCTTTCGTCGTTTGCTACTCTCCAGAGATGTGTGATTGAGGCTCCTGTTCTCCAGTCGCCTGATTGGTCTCTCCCATTCGAGATCATGACGGACGCCTCCGATTTTGCCGTGGGGGCAGTGCTGGGACAGAGGAGGGATGGAGTGCCATTTGCCATACACTATGCTAGCCGCACATTGGATTCCGCCCAGCGGAATTATACGGTCACAGAGAAGGAAATGCTAGCAGTAGTATTTGCCCTAGATAAGTTCAGATCGTATATCATTGGATCTAGAGTGACTTTGTTTACAGATCATACCGCCATCTGGTACCTCATGGCAAAGAAGGATGCCAAGGACAGATTGACGAGATGGATCCTTCTACTCCAGGAGTTCGACATTGAGATTAAGGATAAGCCTGGAGTCAAGAATGTGGTGGCGGATCATCTTTCCCGATTAGAGCAGCCTGAGGATTCTGAGCAGATTGATCCTATTCGTGATACCTTCCCAGATGAGGCGATCCTTGCTATCGCCTCACTCCCGTGGTATGCCGATATTGTGAACTTTCTCGTTGCAGGGAAAGTCCCACAAGATTGGCCCAGGCAGAGGCTTGAGACCTTCCTTGCGAAGGCCAAGTCCTACCACTGGGAGGATCCCATCCTTTACCACGAAGGAGGGGATAGCGTCTGGCGTCGGTGTATTCCTCAGGAGGAACACCATAGCGTCCTCACTTACTGCCACAAGCTTGAGGCAGGAGGACATCATTCTGGGAGGAGAACGGCACAGAAAGTGCTCCAATCCGGCTTGTGGTGGCCTACCCTCTTCAAGGACTCGGATGAGTTCGTGAAGAGGTGTACTGACTGTCAGAGGATGGGCACTTGTGGACAGCGTGACATGATGCCGATGCAGCCCATTCACTTCTGTGAGGTTTTTGACGCATGGGGCATCGATTTCATGGGTCCATTCCCTAAGAGTCAGGGATTTGAGTACATTCTGTTGGCCGTAGATTATGTTAGTCGTTGGGTTGAGGCTATCCCCACCCGAGCCGCTGATGCGAGGACAATTTGCAGATTTCTGAGGAAGCATATCATCACGCGGTTCGGGGTTCCACGAGTTCTTATTTCTGATGGGGGGTCTCATTTCATCAACGACCAGGTGAAGGCCCTTGCTAACGAGTTCAGTATAGACCATCGTGTTGCCACACCTTACCATCCACAGACGAATGGTCTAGCTGAGGTGTCGAACAGGGAGATCAAGACTATTCTGCAGAAAGTCGTCCGCCCTGACCGAAAGAATTGGTCACAGCTTTTGGACTCGGTCTTGTGGGCATATCGGACGTCTTTCAAGACTCCATTGGGTACATCTCCTTTTCGCCTCGTTTATGGCAAGCCATGCCATTTACCTGTTGAGCTGAGGCACAAGTCACTTTGGGCAGTCACTGATATTCTTATGGATCCAAATGGTATGGGAGACCAGAGGAGGGCAGAGTTAGCTGCCCTGGAGGAGCTTAGAGATGCAGCTTTCTCAAGCAGCCTACATTACAAGGAGAAAGTCAAGGAGTGGCATGATTCTCATATCAGCCACAAGCATTTTGAGATTGGACAGAGAGTGTGGCTGTTTGATGCGAGGCTTAGACTATTTCCAGGGAAGCTACAGAGCAAATGGAAGGGACCTTTTCTCGTCAGAAAGGTGCACGACAATGGTAGTATTGATATATCCGAGTTGTCTTCTGAGAGCACCTTTCGAGTGAACGGCCAACGGCTCAAGCCATTTCTAGATCATGAGCCGCGGGACGTTATTATTTGTGCCCCTATTCATTTTGCGTGAGATGTGGTCTCTTGACTCACATCTTTTGCATCTCACGCCTGATTTTCACTATCCTCCGCCTGTATAGATCCAGTTGTCCATATCATTCTATTCTTTAGTCCCACATCCCTTTCTCATCTTATGATTATGCTATACTTAGGGTGTACTTTACCCTAAGTATAGGGGGGATGTCGGACCTGCGGGTATTCTTTTCATTCGTTCTGCCCCTGTTTTGCTGCCCATACTTAGGGATATTTTACCCTAAGTATAGGGGGGGCAGATTCTGTATCTGCTTCACTCGGCTTTCCCTTCATGTACAGCTTGCTATACTTAGGATTAGTTAATCCTAAGTATAGGGGGAAACCACCGAGTCCCTCTCATTCTATTCATTCATTCGTTCTTGTACATAGCCATTCCTTTTCACTTCCCTTTTACTAAGCACGAGTTATGTCTTCTTCATCGCTCTTGATCACTCTGAGGACATCGTTCGAGCTAAGTATAGGGGGGTGTGTATATATTTCATATATACTTTAGCCATAACTCGTACTTTGTGTGAGTGTGTTAATAAATAAAATGGCTAAAAATCACAAAATTTAAAAATTTTCATGTACATAAACCTCTTTTAGCTTGCACATACGTAGCTAATGTACAAAGTATTTTTGTAAAAAGGATTTCAAAAATCTTTTGTGTAAAGTTTGTGTAAATATTTTGTATCAAAATTATGTATATAGTACAAAATTTTTCCAAAATGTTTTGAAAATCAAAAGTTTGCAAAAATCTTCTGTAAATGTTTGTAAATATCTTTTTGCAAAACTTGCACCTCATGCATCATCATCATCCATGATTTCAAAACATTTTTCAAAAATTTTGCATGATTGTAAAATATTTGCAAATAGCATCTTGTGTACATATATGTATATAGTTTTTCCTGGATGAGAGTTGACATTTAAACTAAGCCTGGAATTAAATTGAGAAATGGAGCTTGAATAAGATCTTAATCCACTTAACTTTAAGAGGAACCTTATAGGACTTAGGGTTAAGGCTTTTCAGGTCCATAAGGACTTAATTCTTTGAGTCCACTAGGCTATGAGCATATGTCATCTTGATGAGCTTAAGTAGAGCACTTAACAACACACGCATGACTCTTAGAGACAATGGCTTAACTTGCACCTGCACTTACACATGGCTCTCCACGGATGAGGTAGTGAGGAGGCAGTTTCCTTTGGCTTGGGGTAGCATATGAGGGTAGTACTTCTAGGCGGAACCTCTCTTCTTCTTCTAGTGAAGGAAGTGCACCTCAACTTGGTCTAGTGGTGATGAAGGCTAAAGACAGAAGTCGTGGGTTGCAATAAAGCTTCAAAAGAGGGATAGTCTACTGGCTCAAGGGGAAATTTCTTGTGTATGCTGCACCATGTAGATATGTTGTACAGAAGTCTTTGAAAAAAAATGCAAAAATGCAAAAAGAACTCCAAAAAAGTGGTGGGTCGGATTGAAAATTTAATAACCCCACCGGAGTGTACATAGTCAAATAAAGCAAAAGCTTATGGTATCAATGCTACATCTCATGAAGCTTGCAGCGGGAGACCTAGCTACACTGGCTAGGCTTCCAAAACTCTATACTTCTACCCCCTCCTCTTGAGCCGGTTGCACTTGAACTTAGAAGGGAATACCCCGCTTCTCGAGGAAAGAGTTGCTAGACCGGGGCATTAGAGTTACCAGGTTGAGGGAGGTTGTTTCTTTGTTGCTTCTGAGGTGGGGAGCCACATATCACTTACACTGCTTGGAAAGATTCATGGTCATTAGAGTTTGTGTATGTAGACTTGTTCTGATCTGGTTTATTGAGGAGTCTTGCCCATAGATTGGTGGAACTTGGAGGCTGTTGAGTTTTAAGCTTAAGTCTAAATAAGGTTCCGACACATTAATAATCCAAAGATCTGATCGAGCTCCATATTTCAATTAATGAAGGAAAGTTTAAGAACTCAACCTTAATCCATGTACATCCTCTTTTTCTTTTTCTTTTTCTTTCTTTTTTCACTTCTTTTTCAAATAAGTGTTTGCTAAGGGACTAGCAAAGTATAGTATAGGGGGGTGATGAATACCCATTCATCACTCTTTATTCTTATATTTTAGCTACAAAAACCTTTGCAAATACATGTAGATATATGTAAATATCAATAATTAGCAAAAGCACGCATTTGTAAAAATATGTAATTAGCATGTTTTTGTGCAAAAATAAAAGAATAAAGAGGAAAAAGAAAAAGAGGGAAATATTTAGAATAAATATTGAGCAACCTAACCCAAGGGAGGGCTCAGCATGGGCCTGACCGCATAAAAGCCACAAGTAGAGGGAGATAGGGGCTCATGTGTAAATATTTATGTAAATAAATAAATAATATTTTCCTCATTTAAAAATACACTTGTATATATTTTGTATATATCTAGAAACTATTAAAAACAAAATAAAAAGTTTAAAAATCAAAAACCAAAAGAACTTTTCACCTTGTACATAGACCACCACCCTTATTTATTTCACCTTGTAAATAAATTTATTTATTTCCAAAACTTTTTGTAAATATTCCTTTTTATGTTTTGTAAATAAAATAAATAAAAAGAATTAAAACAAAAATCAATAAAAATTACAAAATTTAATGTGCATAAATAATTATTTCCCCTATGTATATAAACAATAAAAATAAAATAAAAATAGCTTTTTATTCCTCATTTTATCCTATAAATAAATAAAATATAAAATGGGAATAAAAATGTATAAAAATAACTAATTAAAAATCAAAATTAAAAATCACATATTGTACATATACCTATGTATAGACCTATTATGTAAATACCTTATTTTTATTTCCAAAAATTAATTAAAAATCACTAAAAAATAGAGAAAAATAAAATAAATATTTTTCGTGTTTTAAGTTTTTGGAAATTCGGCCATTTTATGGCCCAAAAAAATCGAATAAAGAGGCAATAATTGGCTTTCCCTGATTGGTCCACGGGGGATGTTGACCCCCGGTCAACTCCCCCCGCGGACCTTCCCCTTTCGCGGATCGGGCTGTCGACCCGAGTTCCCTTATTTTTCCTCGCCTGATCCGCCTGCCAATCACGCAAACCCCGGGTCTTAATCCTTCTGCGTGCATCCGAGATCACCGCCCGGAGGTTTGCCTTGGGATCCGCGCTCCATGCTTCTCGCCCGACTCTCTTCTTCCCGGACCCCTAGCACTATAAAGCCCGAGCTCCGCCGCACTCTCACACCATCTTTGGCTCCCCATTCTCTCTCCAGTGAGCTCCATCGCAACCAGCAAGGTGACAGCTTGCCTCCGCCGGTGTCGCAGCGAGGGGGAGGTGCTTGGACCATCGATCCGGCCGCTTCTTGCAGCCGTGCTCCGACGTCTGATCGGAGCTCGAGCCTCGGGCGTTGACGACCCTTGAGGCAAGGACCAGGAGCTAGCTAAGCTCCAGCATAGTCTCCCGCATCACCCAGGTAACCGTCGTCCCCTCTTGTTTAGTCTAATTTTAAGTTACCCCCAAATCGACCCATCGCCGTGTTCCTCTGATTCCGATCATCACGCCTAATATCTCGATCATCGGAGCACCCCCTCATCTTCGTCGTTCCCCCACGCACATTCTTCGCACTTTCACTCAACCCAGCTCGCCCCGGAGCTGGGAGTCGAGCTCCACCACCTGTCGCTCGCCGGAGCTCCTTCGCCCCGCCGCACCGATCACCCCCACTTCGCTTCTTTGGGTCGAGGCATTTCCCCCTCGACCCGCGAAGCTGTTGGTTTGCTTTGCAAGTCCAAAGGGAGTCGTCTGAGACCCCCTTACATTCCAGCCAGCTCCTTCGCGCCGCCAGCCTCGCCGGAGCCCCTCCAGGGCTCAGGCGGGCCATCGGAGGCTACCACTAGCTGCGGGGCTTCACCGCGGACCCGTTCCGATCATCAGGAGCAGCTGAGGAGGAGTGCAGTTCACGCAGGAGGCCGGCGAAGTTCGCCGGCGTCGAGTTCTTCCATCATCCTCCAGAACCGTCCGATGACTCCTCCGCTCCAGACTTGATCTCAGCCGTCCATTCTTCGAGGAGCCGCAGCCGTTGATCGATCTGAGGAGCGCATCCGGACCGTTGCAGCAGAGAGGAGAGGCACCAGAGCCCAGCACCACCCGATCTTCCACGTGTCCTCGCCTCGACCGTCGATCCGGCCCAAGAGAAGAAGAGGAAGAGCGTCCACGCATCAGAGCCGTTGGATACACAACGTGGCGCGCATCTGGCCGTCGATGAATAAAGGGGTAAATTACTTAGGACCCCCTCTTAGTTTGTCATTTTATTTCTAGTCCTGTAAATATTTTTGGAACTTTATTTACGTAGGGTTATTTGCACTGTGGACCTTGTGCTTAGTTTTAATTGCATGTATGCCCCTGTGTGTATGTGACCACGTGCTTCGCCACGTGCTTTGCTGGGCTTTTTACATCTTTTATCCTGTAGATCTGGGCTGTTATGAAATGAAGAAAAACTTTTTGATATTTGCCGTTGTGCCCCCGTGAGTGTTTTTATTATACATGTACGAATTTTAGTGGGCTTTTTGCAACCATATCCTTGGGTTTTTGGTACGAGTTATTAAACGCCCCTGGAACTTGGTTTTTATTACAAATAGGCCCCTGAGTGCCCCAGCCACGCGCCACGCGCGTGACTTGCTGGGAATTTTGCACCTTGGCCCCCGGACTATCGGGTATTTGCACATACGTCCCTGTGCACAGTGCCCTCTTGTTATTTTTGAATAAAATATCAAACCACCTCCAAATCCAATGAGATTTTGACACATGGCTCCTGCCATGGTGTAGGAATTTCAGTGATTTTTGAGGACATTTTTACTTTCATTTAGTATTTTTAAAAAATTCAAAAACAGCCTTTTTAGTCATTGTCTAGGTTTAAAAATACCAAAAAAATATAAAAACCCCACCAAAAATTCTAAAAAAATTAGATACTGTTGTCTGCTTTCTGATTGATTTTCTAGCCAATTCTGGCTATTTTTCATTGAGTAAAAACCCTAAAAATTGAAAAACCCTCAAAAACTCATAAAAATTATAATAATTAATTGAAAAATCCAAAAACAATAATTAAGGTGCCTAAATTTTCCTTATTCTTCCTAGATTACAGGAAAATTACCTCCAGGGCTTTTTAAGATCTTAAGTATTTTATTTTTGGGTCTTAAGCCTTGCTGGACAGTACCTTTTATTTTTAGCACTGTTTGATTTTTAGAAAATAATCTACCCATTAGAAAAATATCAAAAATTCACCAAAAACACTTAAAAACCCAAAAAGCATAAAAACAATTTTTCTTGAATTTTTGCTTGACTTCTGGTGTGCTAAATAAATTGCTTAAGTGTGCTTGCTTATACTTTCTTTTATTTCCTTCACATATTAAAAATCCAAAAAAATTTAAAAACAATTAAAAACCACAAAAAATTGTTTTCTCCCTTTTTCTGATTCTTTGACTACTTCATAGGCCTTTGGCCAATCCGTGCTCCTTGTGTTTGACCCTGGGAGCTATACCAGGTTAAACTCATAGCTAGGACCGCTTGTTTTGCCTTGTTTGATTTTTGACTCGTTTTGCGGTTCGATTTTTCTTGATTGACACGGCTTGATCGCTTGGGTCGTGACGACCTATATTTAGCACCTATACCCTAGCCTTCAGGACCGGTTTTCATATACCTCATCCTAAGTATAGGGGGGTGGAAACACCGAGTTGTTCATATCGTTCTGTTTCATTACTCCTGTCGTTGCCTATACTTAAGGATCCTTCACCTTAAGTATAGGGGAGTGATGTCCTCCAATCTTGTATATATTTGTCTTTTTCGTCTCTTTCTACCCCTGTTTTGCTGCCTATACTTAGGATATTTCACCCTAAGTATGGGGGGGGTAGACCGTGTACATTCTCACTCGGATTTCCCTTTGTCTACAGTCTGCTATACTTAGGATTACTTGATCCTAAGTATAGGGGGAAAACACCGAGTTCTCTTGATTCTATTCTTTGATTCGTCTTTATACAAACCTTTCCTTTTCACTTCCCTATACTAAGCATGAGTTATGTCTTCTTCATCGCTCTTGATCACTCTGAGGACATCGTTCGAGCGAAGTATAGGGGGTGTCGTATATATTTCATATATACTTTAGCCATAACTCGTACTTTATGTGAGTGTGTTAATAAATAAAAATGGCTAAAAATCCATAAAAATTAAAAAAATTTCCCTTGTATATAAAAATTCTTCTTGCACATACCTATTTATTTATAAAAATTATTTTTGTACAAATGATTGTAAAATCTTGTTATGTAAATAGCGTGTAAATATTTTCATATCAAAATTTATGTATATAGTACAAAATTTTTGTAAAATGTTTGAAAAACAAAAAGTTTGCAAAAACCTTGTGTAATTTTTTGTAAATATTTTGCAAAACTTCGCATTCATGCATACATCCATGTTTTCAAACATTTTCCAAAAATTTTGCACATTTGTAAATATGTTGTAAAGAGCATCTTTGTAAATACTTGCACAGTTTTTCCCAACCATAGTTGACATTTAAATTGGCCTGGAATTAAATTGACAAATGAAGCTTGGTTAAGACCTTAATCCACCCTAATAATAAGAGGTACCTTATAGGGCTTAGGATTGAGACTTTTCAGGTCCATTGGGACTTAATTCTTTGAGTCCACTAGGTTATGAGCATATGTCATCTTGATGAGCCTAAGTAGAGCACTTAACAACACACGCATGACTCTCAGAGACAATGGCTTTACTTGCACCAGCACTCTATACATAGCTCTCCACGGATGAGGTGGTGAGGAGGCAGTTTCCTTTGGCTTGGGGTAGCATATGAGGGTAGTACTTCTAGGCAGAACCTCTCTTCTTCTTCTTGTGAAGGAAGTGTGTCTCAACTTGGTCTGGTGGTTATGAAGTCTAAAGACAGAAGTTGAAGGTTGCAATAAAGCTTCAAAAGAGGGATAGTCTACTGGCTCAAGAGGAAAAACTCCTTGTATATATGCTGCACCATGTAGATACGTTGTACAGATGCACATGAAAAAATGTGCAAAAAGAAAAGAACTCCAAAAAAGTGGTGGGTCAGATTGAAAATTTAATAATCCCATCAAGTGTATATAGTCAAATAAAGAAAAAGCTTATGTTATACATGACCATCTCATGAAGCTTGCAACGGGAGACTCAGGTACACTGGTTAGAGCTCCCAAGGATACATGGCTACACTGGTCATGGTCCATTCTCTCCTTCCCCTCTTCTTGAGCTGGTTGCACTTGAACTTAGAAGGGAATACCTCGCTTCTCGAGGAAAGAGTTGCTAGACCGAGGCATTAGAGTTACCGAGTTGAGGGAGGTTGTTTCTTTATTATTTCTGAGGTGGGGAGCTGCATATCACTTACACCGTACAAGGAAAGATTCATAGTCATTAGAGTTTGTGTATGTATACTTGTTCTGATCTGGTTTATTGAGGAGTCTTGACCATAGATTGGTGGAACTTAGAGGTTGTTAAGTTTTAAGCTTAAGTCTAAATAAACTTCCGACAAATTAATAATCCAAAGGTCTGACTGAGCTCCATATTTCAATTTAATGAAGGAAAGTTTAATAATCAACCTTGATTTCTCCTCCTTTTCTTTTTCTTTCTCTTTTGCACTTTTTCTTTTTCAAATAAGTGTTTGCTAAGGGACTAGCAAAAGTAAAGTATAGGGGATGATGAATCCCAATTCATCACTCTTTATTCCTTTATTTTAGCTAGAAACTTAAGCAAAATACCATGTAAATATGTGTAAATATCATAAATTGCCAAAACACATGCATCATGTAAATATGCATAATTAGCATGTTTTTGTGTCAAAATAAAGGAATAAAGAAACACAAGAAAAAGAGGGAAATATTTAGAATAAATATTGAGTGACCTAATCCCAAGGGAGGGCTCAGCATGGGCCTGACCGCAAAAGAACCCAAGTAGAGGGAGATAAGGTCGATCATATGTGTATATTATCCTATGTATTTAAATAAATTTATTTCCTCAAAAAAATTAAAAAGTGTTTCTCATATTTTGTACATATTTGTAAAAACAAAACTAAAACAAAAATGGAACAATAAAAGAAAAATGAAAAGTCTCTCTCTTCAGTGTATATAGACCATGTATATACAATAAAATGCTTATTTATTTTCCCAATGTAAATAATTAATAAATCCAATAAAAATATGTTTATATACTCCACATTTTATGATGTAAATAAATAAAATAAAAATTCAGAAAAATAAAAACAAAAATAATACAAATCATTTCTCACCTTGTATTTATACCACGTACACACATATATAAACCTATTTATTTAACCCATGTAAATAAATCAGAAAAATAAAATAAAAATGCCTTATTATTCCAAATTTTATGTTGTAAATAAATAAAATAAAAAATTGAAATAATTATACAAAAATAAACAATTAAAAATAAAAAATAAAAAATACATATGTATATATACTTACATATAATAATAATATAATGTAAAATACGTTATTTATTTTTCAAAAAAATAAATAAAAATCACAAAAAATAATTTGAAAAAATAATAAACATTTTTCATGTTTAAACTTTTTCGAAATAAAATCATTTACTATTTTTAAATAAATTTTCAAATAATTAATAAAAGGCGGCCTCCCATTGGTCCACGAGGGATTGTTGACCCCGGTCAACTCCCCCCTTGGACCACCAGCCCGCGGATCCTACGCCCTGACCCGACTTCGCCTATTTTTCGCGCAGTGAAATGACCACCATCAATCGAAACCTCGGGCCCTGATTATCCTTGAATCATCCGAGACCCTCGCTCGGAGGTTTACCTAGGGATCCGTGCTTCACCGAGCCGTACCCGATCCCATCTTCGCGGACTTGCACCACTATATATCATCTCCTTAGACGCATATTCCACACCATCTTTGGCCTTCCCCCTCGCCTCCGATGATCTCCTCTCCTCCACCTGAGTGGCAGCCGCGTGCAGGAGCGTCGAAGAGAGGACCGAGAAGCCGGGAACCACTGATCCGGCGATTCCCATCGTCGTGCGCCGCCACAAGGTGCGCCCGAGCCTCTGGTCCCGTCGAACCATCGAGGCAACGACCCCGGAGGTCCCTGATCTCCAGCCCACACGATTTACGCCATCTTTTAGGTCAGTTACTATCTAGGTTAGCGTAATTTTAGATTTCGCCCAATTTTCGCCGCCGGCCGTCGCCGGCCAATCCACACCGATCTGTTCACCTTTTCAGCCTTCGACCACCCTACCACCTTCACCAAACCCCGCTCCACCTTCTTCACCCTTCCATTCACCCTGTCTCGCCCCAGAGAAGGTACCTCGCCCTCCTCTGTCGTCGCCTCACCGGAGGGCGCCGCCTCGCCTCCTACACGCACCCATTCCACCGCTCACCGGGTCGAGGCACTTTGCCCTCGACCCGGGAGTTGTTCTGTGCAATTTGCAGGTCGAAAGGGGCCCATCTGAGGGTCCGAACACTCAGGCACAGTAGCTCCAGCTCGCCTTCGTCGCCAGAGCGTCTCCGATGTCCCCAGCCTCATCGGAGGAGCCCACGGGCTGCGGAAGAGTCCGAGCTTCCTTCTCCACATCTCACCAGCGTCTAAGGATCTCTCCACCACGCATTTCGAGCCGGCGAAGTTCGCCGATGAGCTGTTCTTGGAGGAGGTCCAGCTACCGTCCGATCAGCCCCTCCGCTCCAGTTCTGATCCGGACCGTCCGTTCACGCGAGATCTACACCGTCAGATCCATCAGGGCTTCGATCTGGACCGATCATCGACGAAGAGGCGTCCTCTATTCTCAGCTTTCGGATCTCCATGTGGCGTTTCCTCGTCCATCCGATCATAATAAAGGGGTAATTTCCCTTAGGCCCTTGTCCTTTTGTTATTTCCATTCAGTCCTGTAAATATTTTAGTACGTTGTTTTTATTTTAGAACATTTGCAGTTAGGACCCTAGATTTATTTTATTTGCAATTTAGTCCTTATTTATGTGAGCCACGTGCATCAACACGTGAGGATTTGGAATATTTGCACTTTTAGTCCAGTGTTTCCTGTGTGTTATTGATTGAATCTTTTTAAATGGGAATTACATTTATGCCCCTCCGTGTCTGAGCCACGTACTACGCGCGTGTTTTTGTGGGCTTTTTGCATTTCAGGCCCTGAACTTTCTTGCTTTATTATTATTTAGTCCTGGAAGTATGTTTCTTTGCATTTAGGTCCCTACTTGATGTGTGCCTTGTTTTTATTGAATAAAATATCAAATCAAATCCAAATTAGGTTAGATTTGTACACGTGGCTCATGCCACTGTGTAAAAATTTCCCTAAATTTTTAGGACATTTTCAAGGCTTTCTGTAATTTTTTGAAAATCAAAACACGTATTTTTCTTACTGTTTGAAAAATAAAGTCAAAGAAAAATATAAAAACCCTTTAAAATTTCTAAAAAAATTAGGGATAGTTAATTTTATTGTCTTTTAGCTTCTGTCCAATTTTGAGCTTATTTGGATTTATAAAACCCATAAAAATTGAAAAATCCTAAAAATCTTATACAAATTCTAAAAAATTCTATAAAAAATACAAACTCTTTTTCTGTAATTTAGTTTAAGCATGTATGTTTCATAAAAATTGCCCCCAGACTTTTATATTTCAATTATCTAATTTTTAATTGATCTTCCAAGTCTGGTTGTACATTGATCTCTTGTTTTCTCTTTTCTTGATTTTAGAAAATCAAATAAAAATTGAAAAATTCTGAAAAATTCACCAAAAACACTTCAACATATTAAAAATGCAAAAATAATTTTGTTTGAATTTTCTGTGTATTTTTTAGTGTTTAAATAATTGTGGTTGTTGCTTGTTTTTTACATTTTCTTATAAAATTAAAAACACAAAAAAATTAAAAATATAAAAATCCACTAAAAATATTTTCTCCTTTGTTTTTTTCGATTTGACTACTTCGTAGGCCGTAAGGCCATCCCGTGCTCCTTGAGTCCGACCCTGGTCGCTATACCAGGTTAATAAAAATAGCGAGGACCGCTATCTGATTTTGATTGCTTTGTTCCCTGTTTGGTGGTTCTTATTTTCTTGATTGACCGATTCTACGAGTGATTGAGGTCGTAATGACCTGAGTTATTTATCTCCCTTAGTCGCTCGTAGGAATTTTTCGGTCATCAGAATGGCACCGTTGTCGGGGAGTACAGCTTAGTAGTCGTTTTTGATTTTTCGTGGTTTTTCTTTTCCGCGGCTTTTTGTAGATTTTTGTAGACATATTTTCTCTGCGTTATCTATACATGTTTCTGGACTGACACACTTTGGTTTCTGCTTCTTGCGAGGGCTCGAGGATCGAGGAGGCTTTTTCGGAAGCCGAAGCAACCGCGGGAGTCGGAGGCGGCTTCTTTCTCTACGAAGCCGCAGGAGAGCGCGAGGAGAAGAGCCGAAGTTCGGGAGCCACGAAATAGCCGCGAAATAATCGTAGAGTAGTTTAGAGTAGATAGTTTTATTTTCAGCAGAACTATTTTATTGTAATAACACAGGACTCAGACACTTGGATACTTGGCAGATTTCGAGGTCTGTTTCGCCGAGCACCGGTGTGCTCGGGGGACCTCACCAGGATTTTCGCCGGTTTTTCGAGTTTTGACCGTTTATTTACTGCCTATTTGATTTACGTGGTTTTAGCCCTAGCTTAGGATTTTCATTGATTGTGACGTAATTGATTAGGATCCCAGCACCTAATTATATGCATGTGCCTATAGCTCGTAACTGGACCTAAGTAACTAAATCACAAATAATAAGTTAGATTATTTGAGCTCTAGTCCACGTGCCTTGAGGAGTCACATACAGCGCGATCAGGATCTGTTGTGGCAGACACCGAGTGGCTCCCAAGATAGGACTCCGGACTTAGGCTCGAGTACCCGACTACTGTGCTTACGTGTAGATATTGCTCTGCTAGGACCGGATTCCCGTGCATCATATAAGTAGTTTATATTCTGTCTTTATTTTATGCGCGGATCATTTTGCATGTAGACCGCTGGAGTCAGGTACGCCTTCTATCTCGTGCACGCATCATTGATTGTCGCGCATCAGCTTTTTCGTCTTCTCCCCCCCCCCCCCCGATTTTTGGACTTAAAATAATCAGCAGAACCGAAAAATTCGTTAGGCGTTGTTTGATCTGAAAAATATCTAAAAACAAAAACTATAAAATTGGAACTATTAACTAAACTTGATCTTAAAAGACATTGACCTAATAATTTGTCTTGAGAGAGTAATCCCCTCATTGTCTGGTTTGGATGAGCGAGAGAGTGATCCGCATCCTAGGCTAGAGCCATATCCGATCTCTTGACAAACTACCGGCTATTTAGTCGGGACAGTCTGCTAGGAGTATTGGATCCCTATCAGCACGCTTAATCGCTCTGAAAGACTTGTGATCATATAATAAAATAGACAATATAAAAGACCGAACCTTTATGGTCATCAGCTCTGGGTGCGTAGGGGAATTGGGGGTATTGCTTGGACCGATCTTGTTTGTGTTCTCAGTTCCCATCCATTTTCTTCTTCATCAATCTTCTCCATCTTCCCATCAGTCCAGTCCACCTTCGAGGGAGGTCGGATCTCCGACCAACCTCCCGATCCACCCTCCCTTCAGTTCTCCTCCTTTTCTGTATCCCTGGACGATGGACCCCCCTCACTTCTTGCCGACTCTTGCGGCTTCTCCATCTTCCCATAAGTCCAATACACCTTCGAGGGAGGTCGGATCTCCGACCAACCTCCCCATCCCTCCCTCCCATCCCTTTCATTCTTCTGGGCATGCTGCGCTACACGTCCGTGGAGATCAGATTGAGCAGATGAGAGACCCTGACGATGCCATCACTGGATTGAGAGTGCACTCCGCACACGATCGTAGAGAGAAGATGCGAGTATCAGATACTTCCTATGCCAGCATGATGGATGAGCAGATAAGATACGGAGCTCAGTCAGCTTCTACATTAGTTCCATTCATTCTGGATTTGGAGCTTATTCAGAGACTGCCGACATTTTCCGGAGAGATGCACGAGGAGCCATATCTTCACCTGTCCACATTCAAGGAGTTTTGCATAACACAGATGTATTCAGATATCACTGCAGAGGAGATGATGCTGAAGACCTTTCCATTCACACTTCAGGATAGCGCCATGAAATGGCACCGACGGTTGGGAAGGAGATTCACTACGTGGGGAGACTTACGGATTGAGTTTCTACAGAGATACTTTCCCCAGCATAGAGCAGAGATGATGCGGTCTTTGATCACAGAATTTTCAGATTACCCCCAGGAGCCACTGCATGAGGCATGGCTGAGGTTTCTTGACCTCCTGAGGAGATTTCCCGAGCATGGACTTTCACCGATCGACCTTATCGAGATCTCCATGTGGGGGATGTCCGCAGATCAGATAGCAATGGTGATTACCTCATGTGGCGGTTAACACTGTAGTTCCGACATTGACTTACTGGATACCATCTCGTGGTTACTTTCACAGAGACCACCTTCACAAGATGCCGTAGTCGGGACAACACATGAGGAAGTTGCAATACCAGTAGGGTGTGTCGCACTACATGAGGATACATTTTCTACACACCAGTCCGAGGACTTGGATTCTGCGCCACCACAGAGTACAGAGGACATGACTGCTACAGTAGAGGTTCTGACCGAGAGCCTACTCGAGTTTCCGTTGGTCTTCCAGCTAGAGTTTGAGTCAGCCCCAGAGTTTTTAGTTGACGATTCTTGGATATCATATCTTCTGATACTCCAAGACACAGAGGAGCCCCAGCTACTACAGCCAGCAATCCAGCCATTTCAGATCCCAGTCCCGGATGATTTAGCTTCTTTTTTGTAGAGACACTTCTCGGAGTCAGACAGATACCCTGACTCAGCTCTGCAGCCACAACTTGATATGGGACACCACTTTGAGAGGCCAGACATAGACAGTCCCATATTTGAGCCTTTTGTCCTCCACTGTGATGAGACAGATCCATTTTCTGAGGACCAGATGCCAGCTAGCATTGCCGTAGAACGAGGATCAGTCGCAGTCACCTTAGCAGCCTCCGCGATGATGACCAGTACCTTCTCCTGCTTCCAGATTGCCGAGAGCCAGATTTCATAGGATGATGCAGCCTGGTGCACAGAGTGGGTGCTTGACAGCAGTGCAGATGCCCTTATAGATCCTGATCCTCTACTCCTCACTAATGATCTTGCATTCTTCCCCGAGGGTTATATGCGGGAGAGTGCCGCACATGATGAGTACTCGGTTTCACCTTCTGAGAGTGTATCCGCTCTAGCGGATCACGAAACTGATTCTTCCGATCCTTCTGCTTCTGAGTCTTCTCACCTCAAAGACCCTCGTGAGGATGAGCCGATCCTTGATATATTCGATGTGTCTGATTTGTATCCATTTTATGCATCGGATATCAGTTTTCTTAGAGAGTCTCCTGATCTTCACGTTCCATACCTCTTCGAGACACTGATTGACGTGGAGGATTCCATGACCAATCCATCCTTCTCCACGTTTGATTTCTTCATCTCTTCACTTCCACTCCAGTCTGAGCCGGAGCCGATGATTTCTTTTGTGCTACCGGATCCCGAATCATTATTCCCATATCCTTGGCCGGTAGCAGACACCCTCCTGATTGTATACCTAGGTGTCCGTCTTTACACTGTTGATTTCGTCGTAGTTCATCCACCACGACTACGACAACAGTACGTCATTCGCCTTACAGATGCCGTCCTGAACCTTGACACAGCGTTATCCTAGCCTTTGCGCCCAGCTAGGGGCGTAAAACCTAGCGCTTGTTGAGAGGAACCTCAACATTGTACCCTTTTGTATATACGTGTTTCGTCTTGGTTTGATCGTTCTTTCTTCCGTATTTGTTTTCACCCCTGGTCTTGGTTAGGATTATCTTTGCTATACTTTACCTCATCCTAAGTATAGGGGGGTGGAAACACCGAGTTGTTCATATCGTTCTGTTTCATTACTCCTGTCGTTGCCTATACTTAAGGATCCTTCACCTTAAGTATAGGGGGAGTGATGTCCTCCAATCTTGTATATATTTGTCTTTTTCGTCTCTTTCTACCCCTGTTTTGCTGCCTATACTTAGGATATTTCACCCTAAGTATGGGGGGGGGAGGGTAGACCGTGTACATTCTCACTCGGATTTCCCTTTGTCTACAGTTTGCTATACTTAGGATTACTTGATCCTAAGTATAGGGGGAAAACACCGAGTTCTCTTGATTCTATTCTTTGATTCGTCTTTATACAAACCTTTCCTTTTCACTTCCCTATACTAAGCATGAGTTATGTCTTCTTCATCGCTCTTGATCACTCTGAGGACATCGTTCGAGCTAAGTATAGGGGGGTGTCGTATATATTTCATATATACTTTAGCCATAACTCGTACTTTGTGTGAGTGTGTTAATAAATAAAAATGGCTAAAAATCCATAAAAATTAAAAAATTTTCCCTTGTATATAAAAATTCTTCTTGCACATACCTATTTATTTATAAAAATTATTTTTGTACAAATGATTGTAAAATCTTGTTATGTAAATAGCGTGTAAATATTTTCATATCAAAATTTATGTATATAGTACAAAATTTTTGTAAAATGTTTGAAAAACAAAAAGTTTGCAAAAACCTTGTGTAATTTTTTGTAAATATTTTGCAAAACTTCGCATTCATGCATACATCCATGTTTTCAAACATTTTCCAAAAATTTTGCACATTTGTAAATATGTTGTAAAGAGCATCTTTGTAAATACTTGCACAGTTTTTCCCAATCATAGTTGACATTTAAACTGGCCTGGAATTAAATTGACAAATGGAGCTTGGTTAAGACCTTAATCCACCTAATAATAAGAGGAACCTGATAGGGCTTAGGATTGAGACTTTTCAGGTCCATTGGGACTTAATTCTTTGAATCCACTAGGCTATGAGCATATGTCATCTTGATGAACCTAAGTAGAGCACTTAACAACACGTGCATGACTCTCAGAGACAATGGCTTTACTTGCACCAGCACTCTACACATAGCTCTCCACGGATGAGGTGGTGAGGAGGTAGTTTCCTTTGGCTTGGGGTAGCATATGAGGGTAGTACTTTTAAGCGGAACCTCTCTTCTTCTTCTTGTGAAGGAAGTGCGTCTCAACTTGGTCTGGTGGTTATGAAGTCTAAAGACAAAAGTTGCGGGTTGCAATAAAGCTTCAAAAGAGGGATAGTCTACTGGCTCAAGAGGAAAAACTCCTTGTATATATGTTGCACCATGTAGATACGTTGTACATATGCACATGAAAAAAATGTGCAAAAAGAAAAGAACTCCAAAAAAGTGGTGGGTCTGATTGAAAATTTAATAATCCACCCGGAGTGTATATAGTCAATTAAAGCAAAAGCTTATGTTATACATGACCATCTCATGAAGCTTGCAGCGGGAGACTCAGCTACACCGTTTAGAGCTCCCAAGGATACATGGCTACACCGGTCATGGTCCATTCTCTCCTTCCCCTCTTCTTGAGCTGGTTGCACTTGAACTTAGAAGGGAATACCACGCTTCTCGAGGAAAGAGTTTCTAGACCGAGGCATTAGAGTTACCAGGTTGAGGGAGGTTGTTTCTTTATTACTTCTGAGGTGGGGAGATGCATATCACTTACACCGTACAAGGAAATATTCATAGTCATTAGAGTTTGTGTATGTAAACTTGTTCTGATCTGGTTTATTGAGGAGTCCTGACCATAGATTGGTGGAACTTAGAGGCTGTTAAGTTTTAAGCTTAAGCCTAAATAAGGTTCCGATAAATTAATAATCCAGAGGTCTGACTGAGCTCCGTATTTCAATTTAATGAAGGAAAGTTTAATAATCAACCTTGATTTCTCCTCTTTTTCTTTTTCTTTTTCTTTTGCACTTCTTTTTCAAATAAGTGTTTGCTAAGGTACTAGCAAAAGTAAAGTATAGGGGGTGATGAATCCCAATTCATCACTCTTTATTCCTTATTTTAGCTAGAAACTTAAGCAAAATACCATGTCAATATGTGTAAATATCATAAATTGCTAAAACACATGCATCATGTAAATATCCATAATTAGCATGTTTTTGTGTCAAAATAAAGGAATAAAGAAACACAAGAAAAAGAGGGAAATATTTAGAATAAATATTGAGTGACCTAATCCTAAGGGAGAGCTCAGCATGGGCCTAACTGGCAAAAGAACCCAAGTAGAGGGAGATAAGGTCAATCATATGTGTATATAATCCTATGTATTTAAATAAATTTATTTTACTCAAACTAAAAATTAAAAAGTGTTTCTCATATTTTGTACATATTTGTAAAAATGAAACTAAAACAAAAATGGAACAATAAAAAAATGAAAAGTCTCTCTCTTTCAGTGTATATAGATCATGTATATACAATAAAATGCTTAATTTATTTTCTCAATGTAAATAATTAATAAATCCAATAAAAATATGTTTATATACTCTACATTTTATGGTGTAAATAAATAAAATAAAAATTCAGAAAAATAAAAACAAAAATAATAAAAATCATTTTTCACCTTGTATATATACCATGTACACATGTATATAAACCTATTTATTTAACCCACGTAAATAAATCAGAAAAATAAAATAAAAATATCTTATTATTCCAAATTTTATGTTGTAAATAAATAAAATATAAAATTGGAATATTATACAAAAATAAAAATAAAAAATACATATGTATATATACCTACATATAATAATATAATGTAAATATGTTATTTATTTCTCAAAAATAAAAAAATCACTAAAAAATAATTTGAAAAATAATAAACATTTTTCATGTTTAAACTTTTCGAAAAAAAACCATTTACTATTTTTAATTAAATTTTCAATTAATTAATAAAAGGCGGCCTCCCATTGGTCCACGGGGGATTGTTGACCCCGGTCAACTCCCCCCACCCCCTTGAACCACCAGCCCGCGGATCCTGCGCCCTGACCCGACTTCGTTTATTTTTCGTGCAGAGATCCGACCACCATCAATCGAAACCCCGGGCCCTGATTATCCTTGAATCATCCGAGACCCTCGCCCGGAGGTTTGCCTAGGGATCCGTGCTTCACCGAGCCATACCCGATCCTATCTTCGCGGACCTACACCACTATATATCATCTCCTCAGCCGTATATTCCACGCCATCTTTGTCCTTCCCCCTCACCTCCGATGATCTCCTCTCCTCCACCTGAGTGACAACCGCGTGCGGGAGCGTCGAAGAGACGACCGAGAAGCCGGGAACCACTGATCACGCGATTCCCGTCGCCATGCGCCGCCGCAAGGTGCGCCCGAGCCTCTGATCCCGTCGAACCATCGAGGCAATGATTCGGAGGTCACTGACCTCCAGCCCAGATGATTTCCTCCATCTTTTAGGTCAGTTACTATCTAGGTTAGTGTAATTTTAGATTTCACCCAATTTTCGCCGCCGGCCGTCGACGGCCAATCCACGCCGCTCCGTTCACCTTTTAAGCTTTTGACCAACCGACCACCTTCACCAGACTCCACTCCACCTTCTCCACCCTTCCATTCAACCTGTCTCGCCCCGGAGCAGGTACCTCGCCCTCCTCTGGCGGTCGCCTCGCCGGAGGGCGCCGCCTCACCTCCTACACGCACCCATTCCCACTGCTCACCGAGTCGAGGCACTTTTCCCTCAACCCAGGAGTCGTTTTGTGCAGTTTGCAGGTCAAAGGGGCCCATCTGAGGGTCCGAACACTCAGGCTCGGTGGCTCCAGCTCGCCTTCGTCGCCGGCGCGTCTCCGACGTCCCCGGCCTCATCGGAGGAGCCCACCAGCTGCGGAAGAGTCCGAGCTTCCTTCTCCACATCTCAGCAGCGTCTGAGGACCTCTCCACCGCACATTTCGAGCCGGCGAAGTCGCCGGCGAGCTGTTCTTGGAGGAGGTCCAGCTACCGTCCGATCAGCCCCTCCGCTCTAGTTCTGATCCGGACTGTCCGTTCACGCGAGATCTACATCGTCAGATCCATCAGGGCTTCGATCTGGACCGATCATCGACGAAGAGGCATCGTCTATTCTCAGCCTTTGGATCTCTATGTGGCGCTTCCTCGTCCATCTGATCGTAATAAAGGGGTAATTTCCCTTAGGCCCCTGTCCTTTTGTTATTTCCATTCAGTCTTGTAAATATTTTAGTACGTTGTTTTTATTTGGAACATTTGTAGTTAGGACCCTAGATTTATTTTATTTTCAATTTAATCCTTGTTTATGTGAGCCACATGCCTCGCCTCGTGAGGATTTGGAATATTTGCACTTTTAGTCCAGTGTTCCTTGTGTGTTATTGATTGAATCTTTTTAAATGGGAATTACATTTATGCCCCTCTGTGTCTGAGCCATGTGCTACACGCGTGTTTTGTGGGCTTTTTGCATTCCAGGATCTGAACTTTCTTTCTTTGTTATTATTTAATCCTGGAAGTATGTTTCTTTGCATTTAGGTCTCTGCTTGCTGTGTGCCTTGTTTTTATTGAATAAAATATCAAATCAAATCCAAATTAGGTGGAATTTAGACATGTGGCTCATGCCACTGTGTAAACATTTCCCTAAATTTTTGGGACATTTTCAAAGCTTTTTGATATTTTTAAACAATCAAAAACACGAATTTTTCTTACTGTTTGAAAAAGAAAATCAAAGAAAAATATAAAAACCCCTTTAAAAATTCTAAAAAAATTAGGAATAGTTAATTTTGTTGTCCTTTAGCTTCTATCCAATTTTGAGCTTATTTGGATTTATAAAACCAATCAAAATTGAAAAACCCTAAAAATCTTATAAAAATCAAAAAAAATACAAACTCTTTTTCTGTAATTCAGTTTTTGCATATATTTTTCAAAAAAATTACCTCCAGACTTTTATAGATCAATTCTCTATTTTTAATTGATCTTTCAAGTCTGGTTGTACATTGATCTCATGTTTTCTCTTTTCTTAATTTTTAGAAAATCAAATAAAAATTGAAAAATTCTGAAAAATTCATCAAAAAATCTTCAACATATTAAAAACACAAAAATAATTTTGTTTGAATTTTCTGTGTATTTTTGAGTGTTTAAATAATTGTGGTTGTTGCTTGTTTTTAAATTTTCTTATAAAATTAAAAAAAAAACAAAAAAATTAAAAATATAAAAATCCACCAAAAATATTTTCTCCTTTGTTTTTTTCGATTTGACTACTTCATAGGCCGTAAGGCCATCCCGTGCTCCTTGAGTCCGACCTAGGTCGCTATACCAGGTTAATAAAAATAGCGAGGACCGCGATCTGATTTTGATTGCTTTGTTCCCTGTTTGGTGGTTCTTATTTTCTTGATTGACTAATTCTGATAGTGATTGACGTCGCAACGACCTGAGTTGTTTATCTCCCTTAGTCGCTCGTAGGATTTTTTCGATCATCACAAGGTTACACTAAGAATTAAAAGGATAATATAAAAAACAAAAGCTAACAACTCATAACTGCCCGGAGACAGGGAGCAGAGACCTTCACTGAAGCTGAAGCTCGGCGATAGTGCACCGCGCCTCATCCACTCTTTCTCCTCATAGATACCTTGGATGGCTTCTTTATGTCACCAGGGAGCTCAAGCTCGATCACGATTGGGGTTACAAAGGGCTCGAGGGGATAAAAAAGCAAAAATGGTGGAGACAATTTTATTTATAGACATTGGGAGGAGCCATCTCGTGAGGGCTATTGCGTGCGAGGAAGAAGAAGTTGTTGGGAGCTATAGACATGATGTGGAAGAGGGCAGTGGGAACTGTAGGATGGTGGGTTTCTCGAGGAAGGAGATGAGGGGAAGGCATGAGAAAATGGAGAAAGTGGGGTGCTCTCGTCTTCTGACAGAGTTGGAAAGGAAGGTAGGACAATTGACTAAGAGTCAACTTTTGCAGGCTCGTGATTGGTCCACGTGGACCAAGTCAAGAGAAAATAAGAATTAAATTCCTTATTAATTCGATAACAAATAAAATATGATTTTAAACTCAAAACAAGAAAAATGTTTACTATTTTCAAACTATTTTCCCAGGATTTTTATTTATCTTTACAACCCAATTTATTAGGTGTTAATTTTTACATATATAGTTATAGGTTTATTCACCTATATTCTATGTATTTATTTTTATTTTGTATTTTTAATACTTCATTCCATTTTACATAATTTATATATTTATAATATAATTAAATGTATATTAACATATTTTTATATATTTTATTTTTTATTAAACATATATAATTATTGGGTAAAATGGGGCTGCCCCCCAGGGAGTAGCCAACTTGGCTACTCCCACCCCTATTTTTTCCTCATTTTTTTATTTTTTTGAAAAATAAAAATTTGTATATTCATCACTATATCCCTCTCACATTCTATTAAAATTTCGTCAGAAACAGAGACTCCTGAGCCCTCCATCCAGACGTCATTTTTTAACGGTCGCAGGATTTTTTAAATCGACCATGTTTTGATGGAGGCCGTGGGAGTCTCTGTTTCTGACGAAAATTTAATAGAATGTGAGAGGGATATAATGATGAATATACAAATTTTTATTTTTCAAAAAAAAATGAAGAAAAAATAGGGGTGGGAGTAGCCAAGTTGGCTACTCCCTGGGGGCATCCCCATTTACCTCTAATTAATTATATGTTTATGCATTATAAGTATAGTATACATGTATACACTAATGTATTATTTATTTCAAATGTATTTTAGTTGTTTTATTTTACATTTTGATGTTTTTAATATGTTTTCAACTATGTAGAATTATTTAATGTAAACCCCCGAGGATCCGGGTACCCGTTTACGACATTTTCGCGGCATTTTATTTGCTAGAGATCGCACAAACTACAGAAAAATAGGGAAATTTTTTTCGCGTTGCTATGTTTGCATATGACATTCACATTCTTTGCATATACCACAGAGACAAGAAAATAAGTGTCATCACCATTTTATTTCATAATTTTTCATATAATTACATCATGTACAAGAATCTGCCAGTATACACAGTATATGCCAAAATTTTGTATAGAAGAGAAAGCATTTACATCTTAAAGTGAATCAAAAACTGAGACAAAAACAACATACCATCTGGTATACACACGGTCTCCTGAAGTCATCAACCCGCTACTGTGCTAAAGGCTCATTGCCTGCCATGCGTGTAAGGACGAAAAGGCGTCAGCGGGCGTTGGTACTTCCCATAAACTTAAAAAATAATAGACATTTATTGTTTTCAAAAGCAAGCAAGTAGAAAGGTATGTATGATGAAAAAATCTAACACTATCTGCGTAGAGAATAGTTTTCAATTGTTTGGTATGTATTTCACCTATTTACCCCTTTTTCCCATTCTTCCCATATATATATATATATATATATATATATATATAAAGTTAGATGATGATTTTTAAACATAAATTGATTTTAAACGTTTTGAAGATCATGATTTTGGGTCTTGGAGATCATGTTGTGGATATTATACATATATATAGTTGATGGCACATGTAGATGCTATTTTCTGGTCATTGAGATTATGCCATGATTTTTTTATAATGGTCTAATATGGTAATGATTGATTTGATTCTTAATTCTATTTACTCTTTTGAGTTAGTGGATAGTTTGTGATCTTGGTCTGTGTCTGAACTCACACTATGACTCTAAGGTATTAAAAGTGTCTTAGAATTGGGGTGCCTCCATAGGCATGCAGTGTTGTATAATGTATCCTAACTAAGTCCCAACACGTCCACTAACTTATAGAGATTTCGAATCAGATTATAGTCACTTCCAATCAACACAACTTTAATTATAATTTACTCTAATCCTTAACTGTGACTCTCTCTGATGCTGCTCTCGATGATTTAGATGTAGATATGGATGATCTGGATGTAGAATCGCCAAGTCTGTTGGAAAAAGTAAAACTCAAGCGGTGAGGTAGCCGACAAAAGGGCTCTTCCGTCTCTCCCTTTAATTGGAAGTGGGTCTAATAAAGGGATAGGTCTACTCCAAAACTACGCCACTGGGACGGTGAGAGAGACTCTCCGGAAAATTCACTCTAGAAACAGCCCGACCGGTAACGGACAACCGAGCTCGTACGAAAAACTAAAACCGATGATCCCCCACCTGGGTATCCTAAAACAAAGGGTCAGTGAAATGGTCTAAAGTCGGGATCCCAACAAGGCGTAAAAACACTACGAGCTCGCGTAAAAACCGTGAAAAAGACTCGGATCCTAGACTCGTGCACTAAGCGGTCGCTGCCCAAACTGGGCTTCCTTTCCTCCGTCCAATTAAGGGTCACCGTGCCCTCACACGATCATGTGTATGGATCACTATGACCGGCGCTATTAACTATTATTACAGATTCTAATGAAAACATATGTCTATGACCTTATCTAGCTAATAGAAATGGCTACTAATTTGGTCCTTCACTTATGATATTTTACATGCTAACCCCAGTTGTTCTTATCCCTCGACAATTTCACGCCATCCAAAATAAAACCTTTTTAAATGTTCCTTGTTTTATGTATAGATTGAAATAGGTATATCCATAATTGGTGGTTCTGCTACAAGTGAGGATTTCTGTGTTACATTAGAAGTTTGGAATGACTAAGATTCATAAATCCAACCTCTTCATTTCAAAGTCACAATGCATTTAAGATATTACATATAATAGGGTTGTTGAATTTTTCTTGTGTTTCGAATTTTTGGGAATACATTTTAATTCTAGCTAATGGGTGTGCCACCGAGATACAACCCCTTGCACTCTATTCGCCTTTCCCACCGTTGTCATTAACACTCCTCTATTGGCGGGTGGAATACAGGGAATTTGAAGAGGGGCTCTATTAGGGTCTTCCATATTCCCAATTCATTGACCCCATGCTATTGCAACTTTGATCAAGTGTGTGTGTAGATATCATGTTCTGATCTTGGAAATTTAAGATGGATATCCATCATGAACATATAATAGGGAGTTATTCAAGCCAGATAGACTTGTATGCATTTGTTTTCCTTTTACATTAGATAGGTGAAAACGATGATTTCTCAAGATCATCTTTCATCCATAAAATCAGTCCTGGGATAAGAGGGTGCTTTTTGCTTCATGAAACATTAAGCTTCAAGAGAAAAATAAACAAAGGTATAAATCATATGGCATGGTTTTCTACTTATCTTATATGCACCCTCATTTTTAAATCTAGCTACATATGTTCAGATGGTGAATATTGAATGATCCAACTCCAAATTTCCCATTGATGAGAATGTTGTTCAAGTTCAAGCAAATGAACCATTTTGTACCTTCTCTCTCTGATATAATATTTTTTTTCCATAATCTCAGTTGAGTTAAAAAATCCTCTGGAAATGTCTTTCGAATTTCCATTTGTTGAGATTGTCTTCATCCAAACCAATCTCCTGATCAAGGAACGCTACTATTGTAGCATAATTAAGTATTATAGAGATTAAAAAGAATAAAACCGATGGCAATTAAATTGCAGCAATAAAGATTAATGCACAACAATTTACAACCATATTTTTTCACACAAAAAATCCCAATTTCTGTAGTATCTTACTTAAGAAATGCCATTTAATATGGAATCAAAAAGTGGAGGGAAAAAAATATGTCTGGTAGCAAGAGGAGAGGTATGGGATTGTACCTATGGATTTTCTCCAACCTTGGAGAAGAACATGCAAATAGGGCTGGAAATCTGGAGCAACATCTCCTTTGGATTGTTTTTATGGCAAGGAGCAGTAGCAGCTCCTGATCTCCAGCTGCATGCGTCGAAGAAGAGGGTTGAATCCTGGATTTCAGCACCTCCAGCTTCCTTGAATTCAATCTCCAACAGTAGCAAAAAGGGGCTGGAATTAGGGCTATGCTCTCTTGATTGTATGGAAATGAAAGAGGGAAATGAAAAGGGATAGGAAAAGGGAGGAGAGGTTCTTATGGTTGTGGGTTTATTGGGAATTCAGGGATTGTGTGTGTGCGTGTGCGTGTGCGTGTGCGTGTGCGTGTGCGTGTGCGTGTGCGTGTGCGTGTGCGTGTGCGTGTGCGTGTGCGTGTGTGTGTGTGTGTGTGTGTGGGTGTGTGTGTGTGTGCGCGCGCGCGCGCGTGCGTGGTGTGCGCGTGCGTGGCGTGCGCGCGCGTGCGCGTGCGTGTGCGCGTGCGCGTGCGTGTGCGTGTGCGTGTGGGTGTGCGGGCGTGTGTGCGCGCGCGTGCCGTATTCGCGCATCTAATACCGGATTTTGACGCACAAGATCTCAATTTGATCGTCTCAGAATGATGATCAATCTGAGTATAACATTGATATACTTTCAATCAGGTTTGAGATCCCGAAATTTTCGTGATACGATTTTGATTTTAAGTTAAATTGTATGATTTAAAAATATCAAACGACCTCCGATTGACGAACGGTCGATTCCGTTGGTCTTGTTTCGTCGAATCAGATCTAATGACGGTCTTGATTCGTTTTGTGGTTTCCGAATTTGCGTCGCAACTTTTTCACGGCATGCATTACGATGCGACCGATTTTTGGTCGATTTCGCCCGAACGACTTTTAATTTGTGATCTATTAATCGATTTAGGTTGTTTGGCATTGACTAACAACTTTATTGGTTTAATCGGGCCTTAATTGGGTTGTGCTCCAGTTTAGTTGGAACCTGGATGTTACATTTAAAAATATAAAAAGAGTAAAAATATAAAGAATAAAATGTCTGAATCAAATATACAGATACATAGTACAATGGGATCCTAAAAAGCTGGCTTTTTTGTCTTAACTCTGTTTTTATTAAATCAACTTCATTAGATAGATAATTTGATTTTAAATATAATGGAGGTGAGTTTGGTGAATTTTGAGCTTGTATGGAGAAGATATTGATATATAAAGTTAGGTCTTCGGCTTTTTTCATGTGTTTCCCATTTGCACAGTGCATTATTTTTATTAGCAAGTACTTTTGTAGTTTTCTATATGTTATTATGTAAAAATTTGATATTCAAAACTTTATTATTTGGAGTGTGTAAAACGAAGAACAACTTAGATTAAAAATAGTTATTTTGGAGTAAAAATTAGGGCTTCATATACAGTATATTGACCCTTATCTCTCCCCACTTTATTCCTTGTTGATTAAGCCAATATTGACAAGATCTTGGGGTTTTTGGATATTCAGTATCGTTGATACTATATTTATTTTTCTTTTTTTATATTCTTTTATTTTGGATGTAAATACATGTATTACATACTAATTATAGATGAATAATGAATGATAATATGTACAAGTTAACTATATTTATAGGTGTTTTGTTAGAGATTTACAGATAAAATAGAAGAATAATGGTAGATGAATAGCTATTCATCATGTCTTCAGTCATCCTATCTTGGGTGGATGTGTCAAGGTATTGTTGCACTCTTAAAGCGGATGTGTACTCAACCTCTATATATGATGAACGCCCATCAAACTGGAAGGCTGGTATTCCTGGTAGATGGAAGGCAACTATCTTCTCAAAGCAGTCTGCGCAATCCATACACACAATAGAATCGAAATCTTCCAATTGTTTCAACAATAGAAAAGCATGAATGAGATGCCCACGCATCTATAATGTATGTCCTCAACGACATGTCAAAGGATGAAAAACTTGCTCCCGGACCCTTTATGTGGTATGGGATCCGGTCACTCATACTTGGATTGCCCAGAGTGGGCACTAAATGGTGTGCACAAAACAAATGTGTGGCGCAATTATCAAACAGAGCATGGAATGGCAATCCATCTATAGACATCATACCTCTGATGACTAAACTGGAGTCATGTGCACAAAACAAATGTGTGGCACAACTATATTTTTATATTTTTAGGATTTTTATAAACAAGTTTTTTATTTAAGTGTTTGTAAATTTTATAAAAAAAAGTTTAGGAAGTTTGTGCTATATATAAAAAAATATTTTGAATGTCATTTATGTACAATAATTGTTTCCTTTTGTGGATTTATTTCTTTTTACCTCTCTCTCTCCATACTTTAGTTTAGTCTATGGAGCTATTACTACTAACTCAATCTCTAGAGTTGAGGTCATTGTGTACATATTTATAATCTTCTTTTCTTTATTCTTCTATTTTTATGGAAATTATGTGTTACAACACATTTTTATTCATGAATTGTATTTTCTTTTTCTTTCCACAACAAGATCGAAACATTTTCTTTGTGAGCGATATAGTTGCACATCCTGTAGTGTAGTAGAAAGCAAGTTTGACCATGATCTGCCATCCAAAACTAGACTTGATTTATTGCATGTTTCCACACTAAGGTGGCATTTATTTATGAAGAGTAGTACATATTTAGCATCCTCCTTATTCAGTAGTACATCAGTGTTGATGATAGAGAGAGAGAGAGAGAGAAGAGAGAGTCACAGTCCAAAGCACCTCCTGACGCATGAGGAGTACGCAGTGATGCAGTTGTTGAAGCAGGCGAAATCCAAGATGCCGCAAGGAGCTTGACATGTTGTAAGTGTAGTGGCACTTCCTAGGACACATCCGACTCCAGATGATGGGGGTGGAGGAGGGGACGGTGGGGGCGGAGGTGGAGACGGCGGTGGAGGTGGAGATGGTGGCGGTGGTGACGGTGGAGGAGGGGACGGTGGGGGCGGGGGAGGAGATGGCGGAGGCGGTGGAGATGGTGGAGGTGGAGTTGTCGGTGGAAATATGCATCTGTTTATGCACGAAAAATATGCATTATCGCATGTAGTAAAGCACGGGATATCGATGAAGCAAGCGATCCTGCAGTTCAACTCTGTGGTCACGCAATTGAGGATGCAAGTGCCCAACGACGGAGGCGGAGGCGGTGGGGTTTGAGCCGATGCCGATGAGAGCATCGACACCACCATCAACACAACGAAGATCACCATTTGATGGCGACGTATAGCAGCCGCCATTTCTGGTGAAGTGGACACTTTAGCTTTGTCGAAGATATGGCGATGGTGGAATAGCAAGGGCCTTATATAGAGAAATTCGGAAGCCTTTAATGTAATACATTTAATCTGAAATCAGAGCAGACTTTGACTTGATTGTCAATACGTACTCGAAAAGGCATATTAAAGGGCTATTTGCTCCAATAAAGATGTGTTCATTCAATGGTGGATCAAGAAGTCTCTCCTTCCTTTTCCTATTTCCATTATATTATTTAGTTCTTGTAACATGCCATGTAATCAAAGTAAGTGCTTCCGGTTTAAGTCAATGATATACTAAAGCCAAGAAATCGCATTACATCCGATTTTAAGGCTGTTTGAAAAACCTACGGCAGAAATGATGAGGGAACATAAGGCTTTCTTCTTTTATTTTAAAAGAAATTAAGTCGTAAACTTTTCCAACAATAAGATGAGCTCGTATTTATATATTGATTAAATATATAATGAAAAATATCATTAGCCGAAAATTTATCCATTGAAATTCATTATTGGCAACTTATTCATTTATATATTTATTAATTTATGTATTTATGCTAATAGATATGGTTACGTATGTATGTTATTCATTACAATGTATAAAAGATAATTTTCTTAGCAATCACATTAACCGTTATAAGGCTAGTACACAACAGAAGAAAAACAACGTGATTTACTACCGCACTATCTCTCTTAGGGATGAAAATGAATATTAATATACCAGTATCCGATCTGCTATAATACTCGTTTTATACATATTTTGATATTCGTATTCGTTTTAAAGTGGATGCAGATATGGATATCACTTTGATATTCGCTATTATTCGCATTTGTATCTGTACAACCTTGTCTCTGAGTCCCATTGATAAACATTGACTTCATGGATATATACTCAAGATTTCATTTAAGGTTGCTCCATAAAACCTTCTCAGAGCACAATTAGTTATTTGTAACGTCCCAAGTTTAGGTCACCGGTCTTTCATCGAGGAAAATTGACCCTGACAACTTATTAGGTTCGGACACAAATGGATTCGTTGACAACCACTCAAAATGCTTAAGCACAAGTTGTCAAGTAATAGTCCCCACCACTTATAACCCACTCCCACACTTTATGAGTTTTAGATGTGGAACTATGTTTGAGTATATGGTTGTTACAAACTCCCCCACTTATATTCACAGGATCCTCGTTACGATATGACACAAAACGTATTTTGTGTCATTTCTTCTTATCTCTTTGTAGGGGTGGCTCCACCTCTGGGTATTCCTTTCCACTATCATAGAGAAATTGGCTCTGATACTATTTGTAACGTTCCGAGCTTATGTCCTTGGTTCGTTATCGAGGAAAACTAGCTCTGACAACTTGTTGGATTCGGACTCAAATGAATATGTTAACAACCACCCAAAATGCTTAAGCACAAGTTGTCAAATAGTAATCCCCACCACTTATAACTCACTTTCGCACTTTGTGAGTTTTAGATGTGTGACTATGTTTGGGGGTATGGTTACAACAATTTGTAACGTCTCGGACCTAGGTTCTCGGTCCGTAATCAAGGAAAACTTGCCCTGACAACTTGTTGAGTTAGGGTCCAAATGGATCTATTGACAACTATCTGAAATGCTTAAGCACAAGTCGTCAAGCAATAATTCCCACCACTTATAACCCACACCCACACTTCGTGAGTTTTATATGTGAGACTGTATTTGACGGTTTTGGTGTTACACTTTCAATGGGGAAACTTCTTGAAGAGTATTAATTTATTTATAATCGAATCTTCTTGGTTGAAAATCCCTTCCTTCACAGAAATAATCAATCGATCTTGAAATTATGAGATAATTTCAGACAATCCCGTCCATCGATGGGCTTTTAAAATTAAAGTTAAAGGAAAGAAATGAAAAACAATGAAGTGTCAAAAATACTGAGTGACCCTAGACCCTGAGACCTAGTCATCATGATGACTTGGTCGACAAGGAATAAAGTAGGAGGAGATAGGGCAACTAACTGCACAAAGAACAAATGTTAGAAACCCTATTTTTATTGCCTAATAATTATATTTTGGGACATATTTTATTCTTTATTATTTTCACCTCAAATAAATAAACTATCAACATGAATATTGTATATAAAAATACAATGAAAATAAAAATTGAGTTCATTCAAAAATATTGCACGGTATACCCGGGACACTCAGAATAAAAAGTTGCAAAGAAAATTTCCCATACATGTATCTTCTCCATACATATCAAAAATTAGCCAAACTCACCTTTATTATTCATAAATTTAAATTATCTATATAATGAAGGTGGTTTCAATTAATTTGAAGTTAGGATGTAAAAGCTGGATTTTGGGCCCTCATTGTGCAATATACATGTATATAATATTCAATATATTTATTCTTTACATTTTTCACTTTCTAATATTTTTATATATTTGTAAATATTATTTTAAATACAAGTAAATAATAAAAATAAAATAAAACCATTAAAAATTCGGTAAAATAAATACTTTATTTTAATATATAGGTAAATATACCAATAATATTCCTAGATAATATATATACTTAATTATTTAAGTATATAAATAAACTTAAAAAATACACTAAGAATATAAATGTATATCTAAATAAGTTATAAATATATAAATTATGTGTATAAAATAATAAAATTTAAAATACAAAATAAAAATAAAATAGGCTAAATACATGTATTTATACCTATATACATCCATGTAAATATTAACATATAATAAAGCAATTTTCTCTAGGTTTTCATGGATGACTTTTTGGTCTACAGGAACTCCTTCGATCAGTGTCTTGATTGTTTAGACCTAGTCTTATGGAGGAGCTGTGAAGTAAATCTAGTGCTCTCGTGGGAGAAGAGCAACTTCATGGCGACAGAGGGAATTGTGCTAGGTCATGTTGTATCTAAATGTGGCATGGAAGTTTATCCAGCCAAGGTGTATGTGATTTCCAAACTAGAGCTACCTACAACCATTAAGCATGTCAAGTCATTCTTATGTCATGTTGGTTTTTACCGATGATTTATCAAAGATTTTAGTAAGTTGGACATACCATTGACTGAATTGCTAGGTAAGGAGTAATTTCATTATCGACAGTCATGTTCTTCTTGTCTTTAACCAATTGAAATTACTTATCAATCAGGCACATGTCTTGCAACTGCCAATTTAGACACAACCTTTTGAGATAATGACAAATGCATAATAATATGCCATCAGTGCCATGTAGGGACAGAGGAAATCATCCCCTTTGTTATTCACTACGCTATTCAAGCACTCGATGAAGCTCAAAGGAATTACACAATCACTGAAAAGGAGCTGCTAGCAGTAGTCTTTACCTTGGAAAAGTTTAGATCCCATCTCCTTGGGTCGAATATCATTATTAGAACAGATCACTCGGTCATCATGTACTTACATTAGATGAAGGATGCTAAACCACATCTAATCTAGTGGTTCCTTCTCCTCCTGGAATTCGACCTTTAAATTCACGATAAACCTAGGGTTAAGAATGTGGTATCCGATCACTTGTTACACTTCCTGATCCTGAATCTCCTAAGATGAACTCATGACCCAACACAGAGACCTTCCAGATGAGGCAATTTTATCAGTCTCCTCGCTTCCTTGGTATGCCGATACTGTGAACTATCTTGTGTCCAAGAGAACTCCACAAGATTGGTCGAAGATGAAAGTAGATTAATTTTTATGTAATATCCATTTTCACCAGTGGAAGGATCCATATCTATTTCGTGAGGGGGCAGTTTGCATTTGAATGAAGTGTATTCCTCAGGAAGAAATTCCGAGTGTCCTTGCACTTTATCATGATAAAGAATCTGGAGGACACCATTCAGGCAGACGAACGACATCAAAAGTTCTCAGAGTTTCCTTTAGTGTCCTACATTATTGAAGTATGTAGAAGATTACGTCAAGCATTGCACGGACTGCCAGAAGATAGGCGACACCATAGGAATGGTAGATACGATGCCTCTGAAGTTCATTCAGATATCACATGTCTTCGACACTTGGGGCATCAACTTTATGGGTCCGTTTTCGAACACCAGGGTCTACGAATATATTCTTTTTTTTGTTGACTATGTGAATCGCTGGGTCGAGGCTATTCTCGCACGAACTATCAGCAGTCGGACTGTCCGTCGATTCTTAACAGACCACATCATTGCATGGTTCGGGATTCCTAAGATTCTAATATCATATGGGGATAGCCATTTCATCAATTGAGAGACGAAGAAGTTAACTCAAGAATTCTGCATAGAACATTGTGTTGCTCCACCATACAACCCACAATCCAATGGCTTAGCTGAATGTTCAAACAGGGAGATAATGACAATTCTACAAAAGTTTATGCGCCCGGATCTCAAGAATTGGTCTCACTTTCTTGATTCAGTTTTTTGGGCTTACAAAATCTCTTACAAGTCTCCATCAGGAATGCCCCTTTACTGCCTTGTCTATGGCAAGCCATGTCATCAGCCCGTCGAGCTGATTCACAAATCTTTATGGTCCATTAACATCTGTAATTTAGACTCTGAGAAAGCTGAGAAGCACCGTAAAGTGGAATTGAATAGATTATTAGAATTCAAAAATTATGCATATGACAACAACCTGATGTACAAGGAGAAGGTCAAAAAGTGGCATGACAAGCATATCCGCCACAAATCCTTCGAGTCAGGTCAGAAGTTGCAGTTGTTCGATGTGAAATTGAAGATCTTTCCAGGCAAGCTGAAGAGCAAATGGTAATGGCTGTTTACTGTGAGGCAAGTGCGTGACAATGAAAGCGTGATGATATCTGGTTTGTCAGCTGACACACAACCATTTGTGGTCAAGAGACAGCTTCTGAAATCGTATATTGAACATGACACATTTATGTCTGTTATTGACTCAATCCACGTGATGATGAGGCGAATACTTCCATAGATGCAGTCGAAGACAAAGTATATCAAAATATTTTTGAATGACTTCTCTTCTTTTCTGCTTTTCTTCTTTTTTCATTGGTTTCTTTTCCTCCCGAAAAGGTGTCATCCTCTTCATCATGGCTCTATTTAGGACGTATTTTGTCTTAAGTATGGTGGGGGTGTTTACTCCGAGTTGTTGAAATCTCTTCTTCTATATCCATATGTCTTTTCTTCTTTTCATTTTCATTTTTCTTTTTCTACCGAAAAGGTCTCTCTCCTTTTTATCAGTCTTCTGTACTTATGATGTACTTTATCCTAGGTATAGGGGGATGTTCACCCCGAGTTCTTTTCATTATTTGATCCTCTCCACTGTCTCCTCTTCTTCTCTGTACTTAGGGATATCTTACCTAACTATAAGGGGAGATAGTCTGAGTATGATTTGTTCATTCCCACCCTTGACCCTCCATGCCTTGTATATATTTCCTATACTTAGGATTATTTGATCCTAATTATAGGGAGGATGGTCAACTTCTCATTCGTTGATGCAAGCCTTCATTTGCTATTCTTTAGACTTTTCTATATTCAGTACGAGTTATATCTTCTTTCTTCTCACTGATCTATGAGGACATAGCCCATGCTAAGTATAGGGGGGTCGTATATACTACGTTTATACTTCAGCCATACCTCATACTTTCGTATTTAAAAGAATTATACACTGTCTAAAAATACTATTAATTTCATTAAATTCATGATCTATCTCGGATTCATCACTTTAAATCTCATTTATTAAGCTCAAATCCCTCAAAATCATCAGCATTCTTGCATTTATTTTGCATAATTAGCATTCATGCATGTTTTCATAAAAATTGCATTTTAGCACTAATTTCTGCACAAAATAAGAAGCAAAAAATCCTAGCCAAAATTGACCTACAAATAGCCTAACTTCTCGGTTTTTTAACTCATTCATGCTAACTCCGAATGACCCAAACCCACTCCACTGTGTACATATCACCAATAAGAATAAATAAAAATACAAAAACTAACTAACCCAAATAAATGGACCAAAAACCCCAACCTAGTTTCAGGATTTTCGGACTAAAAACCTCATATCTTCCTCATCCAGTGTCTGTTTTAATCCTACTCACTTTTGAACTAATGTACATTCAATTATCTTCAAAACAAGACCAAGCTCAAGTGAATCAGAACTTAAATGTGAAAGTTGGATTTTGGGCCTCTTTTGTACATGTTGTATTTTAGCTGATTTTGACCTGTTATTTTATGTACATAATTAACCTATTTTAGTTCATTTCTTTTTCATTTGTCTTATTTGATGAAAGTTTTATTAAATGCATAAAAATCCAAATCAAATTGAGCTTGAAATCAAAGAAACAAATTGAGTCCGAGTCTTCACTAACCGTTTGTACAAAAATCGTCTTTTTCATATTTTAATTTATTTTCTTCTTTTTATGAATTAATAAAAATCCAAAAAATTAAATTAGTGTGTAAATATTTATCTTTTATTTTACCATATTTTTTCCGAATTTTTATCTGGTTTGAAAATGACATAAAAATTACAAAACCCAAAAATCAAGGTATTCTATGTACATAGGATACCCTAAAAATATCACTTTGTGCATTTGATCGATTTTTATTTTGATGTCTTCGTGAAAGTTGTAGATCTCATCCAGATGAGCAATTTTTTTGTGAAGAAAATTTTTCGATCCGATGCCATTTGCTGTTGATTTTTTATTTTACAAAGTATTTATTTTTTCGAATTTTGTGGTGCTGACACGTGGCAGCTCCTGGAGCCGCCATGTGTCAGCCATTTTTGGCATTTTCGTATATTCATTTTATAAAAAAAATAAATAAAGCTCTGTACGTGCCCACCCTTTCACACTTTCTAGCGCCACGTGGTCCATCCTGAGCCGTCCGTTCTCAGCCAATCGGACGGCCCGCGTTCGTCGTCTTCTCCCCCCCCCCCTTTCCATTAGCGGGCAGCGCCGCCTCCTTCGATAGCTCTGCCGCCCCTCGATCATCGTCGCTACTTTCGCCGCCGCCCTGCTACTTTCGCCGCCGCCAATCGATCACCACCTCACCACGAATCTATCCCCGAATCCCCAACCTAAAGCCAATCACCGCCTTCTCTCAGATCCCTGAATCCCTCATCAATCAATCCCCGACTTCCATCGTCGGCAACCCTCGCACGCTATTTAAAGATCACCGCACCTCCAGTTTTCCCCATTCGCCGAGTGCTCTTCGACTACGCCAGGGAGACAGACCGGTGTCGTCTCCGCCGGTGAGATCCGGTGTCTCCTCCAACCGACACCACTGTAGCCTACAACGAGCTTCCCCTCCGTCGTACTGCCCCGGCTCCAGCCCTCCCTCAATGACGTTGAGCCAACGATCATCTCCGACAACTCCAACGCCTCCGCCTCTTCGCTGCCAACGCTTCAACCACGTCTCTGACCAACGACTCTCCTCCGACTCCATCGACTTCATCATCATCAACCGCCGTGTCCTCCGTGCCAGGAGGCTCTCCAGATGGCCTCCGCCCGACGCATTTCACCAGCGAGGCCCCTCCGCCTTGGCTTGGCCCTTCAACCCTCACATCGCCAACCGTCGTGGCCAAGCACCCTCTGCCTCCTTTCGTCGACCGGGCACGGAGCCCGAGGCTCCCAACGCACGTGCAAGGCACGTGCGTCGAGGGAGAACGTCAGTGCCTCTTTCACTCGGGGTCACATGCACCGCATGTGACCAGTGGAAAAACTACGTCCAGCACCTAGCAGTCTTCATATTTGCATATCAACCGGCCTTTGCAAATACACCCTCCACATTATTGGTAATTTCCGCAAAATTCCCCCTACATTTTTTATTTATATTATTTATTATAAATTGCAGTTTTACCCATGTATTCCCCCTCTATTTTGAACCTCTTCTTTGCATCATTTTATTATCAAAAATTAGCATTTTGTTTGTCAATTAATTCTCTACAGTTTGACATATTGTGGACATTTTTGTGATCGATTATTAATTAATAATTAATTTTTTGTGGAAAATTGCATAATTTGCCCATTTCGTGCTCTGAAATTTTTATTTGATTAACCATTGCTCTAAAAATTCCCGAAAAATCACATATTGTAGAGTTAATATTGCTTGACATTGTGCCCAAAAAGAATCTCATCTACATGCATAGTTGTCCTGTAAAAACCATTTTGTATTCTTCAGTATTTGATTTTTAATAGGTATTGAAACTAGTATTTTTGAGGTTTAGGATTTTTCTGAGATCAATCACCTAGTGATAGATCTTAGATAATTTTATCCCTTGAAAATAATTAGGTTTACTATTTATTATAATTAAATATTGAAATCCATTTTGTTGTATTTGAAAATTCATTAAAAAATTCATATTGCATCCAAAAAATTCCAAAAAAAATTGCAGCGCATTCATTTCATTATATTTTGCATTGTGGCCAAGCTTCGTATTCTTCGAACATCGTCTGGAAATAATTTACATTTTAGTCCCTAAAATAGACCAAAATTGCATGTTGCATCCTTTATTGTATTAAAAAAACAATTTTAAAAAAGACCGCCTTGAAAACCACGCACAAATTTTGATAGACATAATTCTAGGTTGTTCCTTTGCCTCCTTGCGTTCAACCTTGGGACTTGCCCAAGTAAAATAAACATAAAACCGCATTCATTAAAATTGATAAATATTTTGTGTGGTTATTTTCTCGACTGATTTCGATTACCGCCTACAACGAAACAACAAAATCATTATTGTTTACACATGAATAAATACATCTTTTTAACAAGCGCGATTTCAGAATCGTTAGATGGCGCCATTGCCGGGGAGGCAAACGGCTTAGTTTTGTGTTTTGAAAAATTTTCGTTCGTTTTTCCACATTCGGGTAGTCTGACCCCCGAGTTTTCCACTGTAAATTCCATTTGTTTTCCTACATCTATTTTCAACATTTATTTTTCTTGTCTATTTTATTATTTTAGAGTCACTCTCTTACATTATCTCTCTTATTTTTCTTGCAAGGTACATGGCGTACGTGGAGCGGTTTTTCAAGAAACCGAAGCATCTACACCGACTTCTGAAAAATCCGCGATTAATTTAAGATCGAGTCGAGTCGTGAGAGAGCGTAGAGTCTAGGTTTTTAATTTCGGCAAATTTTAAATTTCTGTAATTAATTGCTCATTTACAGCGGTATCCGTTTGGACTCTCGCGTGTGTAAAAGACCTTAAACTTTCTTCTATGGTGTGTTGTGGCTTGTTTCACTCTCCGGTGATGGTGGGGCCCGACTTGAGTGACGATTAGGATAGACCTGCAAATACAGCTCTCAGAGTATTTTTAATTTTCAATTGTGCTCGTAGGAATTAGGCCACACTTCACTATTAATTGAGACCCACATTAGATAGTTCAATTTAGCCAAATTTAACTCAATTCTTTCCCGCTAATAGAACTTTCTTATTAGGTGCGGTTTTTCATCAGCTTGCATTTCATATATAATAAATTTTCAATTCTTGTATTGCATCCCACATGGAGATTGTGAGGATTCACTGTAAGTCTTCTAACTAAGCATACATCATTGTTTTTCACGTGCATCGTCTTTTCTCGAATTTCTCCCTCTTTTTATCACATAAATTTAAAGTAACTTGGGACTGAATGGAAGACGTGTATTTTTGCTCACTTAATTCTTCAGTGATCACCTAATTAAAATTGGGACTGCTAAATACAGCCGATTTTAAATTAACCTATAAAATCAAGAATTTTTGCGGGAGAGCAACCCCGACCTTGAATGCTTTTATTTTTTCTGAGTGAGCGAGAGACGACACCTAAGGATAGAGCCCAATACCAGATTTTCATTCAGACTACTGATTTTAAAAATGATTAGCTACTTCTCAGTGAGGAATACGGGTAGCCGGTAAACGGTCCGGACTTCCTTAGCAGAGTGGGTGGTTTAAAGGACACTGCGTAAGGCTCCATCCTTAAGGAACACGGGTATCCATTTTACGGTCCGTACTTACACCTATACTAGCTGAAAGTAGATGCAACTAGTCGTAGGAATTCGGAACGGTCTTTAAGAAAATCTTCGGTACCTAACAGCTCGCTAATTATTCTTTCCAAGATTGATTTATCACCAAATTAAAATCGAAAAGATAATAGCCGAACTCTTACGGCTTCATTGTGTGAGTTGGTGAACCGAGGGTTTGATTTGTGTTTTCATTAGTGTGCGTGAACCGATATCAAAGATCAAAAGCCGCACATTTGATAAAAAAAATTTTGACTATCACGTGCAATCGTGTCTCTCCTTTCTTAATTTAAATGTCATCATGGAACTCTTGTCCAAAAAATCTCTGGATCCAGATCATAAAAATCGTTGCAGACCCAACCCCTTATTCCTTTCAGCTCTTTCAAAAATGGTCGAAAAATTATACAAGAATCCATCAGAATTGTACTATAAAAATGAATTCCTATCGGTTAGACCCAAAACACCTCCTCCAACTGCCACAAGAGACTCTCAACCACCAACTCTCTTTACAAATCTGATATGCTTCATGAATGACAACCCTTTGTATTCGGACCAGACACCCCTGAGGTCTCCACTTCTTCATACATCAATCCACTCTACTCTGATCATACAATTCATACATCATATTATGTAAATGCCAATCCATCATTCATGGGAGATTATAACCACATGATCGAACTCAACACTTCTTCACCTCTCTCGTCTTCCCCACCATTGAACATAAACGAGCAATCATCATCTTGGATTGGCCATGACAACCCCCTCTTCAGATATGGTACTCATACATAGGATTGGACTGACCACATAGAAACACATCAACCATGTATGCTGACTCCACAATATCAAGGTTCGACCACTCATGATTAATGAATCAAACTCACGACCTCTCGCATACCTGGACCATATCCAAGGATTGAACTCTACTCGGACCAACTCCACATACCTAGACCATATAAGCAGCCGCCTTCCATAATTATTGAGGAGATATTTTCAGAAAATAATGATTATATATTGGATATTCAGAGAGACTCTTCTCCTAACACATATAATAAAATGGAAGAGGAAATTATTGAATTTCAAAAACACACCCCGACTACTCCCAAAAGATTTTGGAGGATATGTTGAGGATGAATATGAAATTTTATCTAATGAAGAATAGATTTTGAGAATTTGCCGATTGATTAATTTCAATCTCTGGTAGCTCAGACATTAAAATGAATGAGGAAATGATTGGATCTAAGATTGAAATTTTTGAGGATATTCAGAAATATGGGGATGGTTCTAACAATAGCACTTCTGCATATTATTCCCTTAGAAATGATTATGCTTCTGACTCGTACTCTGAACATCAAAGCCCCTTATCATATGAGGAACACACCACATTACCGCACCACACAGAAAATAATAAAAAATGGAATATTCAAAAACACCAAAAAATTGAAAATCCAGAAATTTTCATAAAAATAAAGACTGAAGAAGATCTGATGAATTTGGATCCTGCTGAACGGGAAGCACTGGAAAAAAGATTGATGTTTGAACTTCCCTTTATAAAGTCCATTGAACATTTCCCCGACCTTAAAGGATTTGTAATGGACAAATTAATGATCAAAAAGTCGGGAAGGATAGAACAAAGACTGAAAGACATATCTTGTCAATGGCCTCCTCCTTGGTGTTGAGGAGAAAAACCAAGAGCCGCATAGTGAAGCGGTTGTCCAGATTTCACTGCATAATCAAAGACACAATTTTCACCAATGCTCGGATTGATGACGATTCACCGAGCAATATACTCCCGACCTCTGTGTTTCACGAACTCAAATTCGGACCGATCAGGAAAATACATGATATTGTTCAATTGGCAAACCGATCGATAAAGCGGCCGAGAGGAATCATTTCTGTCATCATGATATTTCAAGATGTTCCGCTCAAAGTGGAATTCACGATCATTGATATTGAGCATCAAGGAGAATTTACCCAGTATTCAATTATCCTCGGAAAGCCATTCTTATCACTGGCTAAGGCAATTATTGATTGTGAGACTCGGGAAATCAATTTTACAGCATTGGAAGCATTTCGATCTGACCCAATCTTTGAGGAACCACGATTTTCTGAGGCGACCCAAGAAGTCCCCGACAACCGCAACCATGAAGCGGTAGAAGAGCCCTACCCCGCTGCTACACATGAGATAGCAGTTGTTGATTAGACTATTGATTTAGAACTTCTCCCCCTGCTCCATTCACAACCGCTCTCACCATGGAGAATCGAGTATATGAATCTTATGATCCGGAGACTTATGCATGCCGAACCTTCGGCTCGAAGATCAAAGCTGGTAAGGGCACACCCTGGGTCAACCTATTCTGACTACATGGATCACATCAACTGGATACATGAATGCTCCAATGTCAAATCAATTAAGAATGAACATGCAGAGACTATTCCCAGTATTTCAATTCCCGCGAATCTCAAAATAGACAAATTCTTCTTCTATGATCCTGAGACATATGCATGGTCACACCCTGGAGCAACCTTTTCTGAATACCTTGACCAAATCATCCCAAATTGAGAGTGCACCAACATTCAGAAGACTAAGAACAAACATGCAGGACGAACACCGACCAAAGAGAAGAATTCTAATGGCTATTCATCTGGATACTTAAGTGAACCAAAACCTTCACAAAACAAGAAAAAGAAAGTCACCTTTGACCTTCCGGAAGAGGAATCAGCTGATGATCCCTCATCAGGTCCGGAAAAGGTAATCTACATGAGTGAAGTTTATTCGGCAGCTCTAAAGCCATATCTTCGCAAGGATCCAAAATTCGATTCTCATTGGACATTTCCCGTTCCTAACTACTATTCATCCAAAACTGATGCTTCTGCCCTCTTCAAGTAGACTGGAATTATTTCTTATGAGCTGACTAAGACCGGTATTTCTGAGTATTCATCCGAGGACAAACCGCTTAATCCCAAGATAGAACGAATTCTGAGGAAACAATTGAAGAAACAAAAAGACATGAATATTTGGAGCGTGTCCACTTTCAAATACTATTCCTTTGTGGATAATTACGATGATGGATATCTTTCATCTGACTCAAACACTTCATCCACTATCCATCATGATTTTTCTGAGGATGACACTGATAATAGTTGGGAATCATATGCTTCATCTCCGTCTCGTCATTACGATATCCCACCACATGCTCACAAGAAGACCAATCGAAAATCGTTTTAGTCATCGGCTACCCACCCTCCCTCATGACCACATCGGTCTCCTTGTATAGCTTCTTCCTCTACTTAGGCCAAGGTCTAAGTATAGGGGGGACCGATGCCATTTGTATATACCATTTCTCTCATCACACTTCCTTCTCAATCACTCCACTTCTACCCTTCTTCTATACTTAGGTTTACCAGAGCCTAAGTATAGGGGGAACTGACGCACACCTGTATATACTCTCCTCATTCACATATCCCGACCGCTTCATTTTTCCACCCTTCTTCTATACTCAGACTGTTCACAGTCTAAGTATAAGGGGACGAACATGTATATCTTGTTCTTTTTCTTCTCCTTTTTCACTCTCATACGCTTAGCCCGAGTTATGTCTTCTTTTCGCTTCTTGTGCTCTGAGGACACAACACTCACTAAGTATAGGGGGTCTGTATATATACTTTGTATATATTTTACCCATATCTCGTACTTTCGCGTAAGTCTATATGCATTTACGGGGTGGGTAATTATTTTGAAAAATAGTTTTGCTACTAACACTGATTGTGCCCAAAATTTTTGAAAAAAATGACTTCTTATTCATTAAAAAAACCAAAAATCCCTTGCATAAAAAATCAAAAAATATGTGTATCTACATTTCACACACGTGCACTTCACATTCATCCGCATCTGTGAAAAGTCTTTGGGTTATGAACCGAGTTGTGAGCAGAAATCGAGAGTGATCTAGACTTTACCTTAATCCACCTAATTTTAAGAGGAACTTCACCGAGAAATAGGATTTTAAAAACTTCAGGTCTTTGACTTAATTCTTTAAGTTCCACATAACAATGTGCAGCGTTTGACTCTTAGTGTCTAACCTGGTCTCTTCATTCTGGGTACAACTCTGGAATAAGGAATTAATTTGTACTCTCGCACTATGCATTTAGCTCAACTCAGACGGGATATTGGAAGACTGTGTGAGTGTCTTTTCTGGTAGCGTGGAAATCTAAAGACCGGAGTACGGGTTGAAATAAAGCTTCGGAAAAGGGATGGATGGCTAGGTACAATTTTTTTCTAAGACCCCAAAAAATGTATGGAAACAAAAAGATTCTATATCCGTAGGGGCACAATAAGATCCAAGCAAAACCACCAAAAATTCCAAAAACAAAGAAGCATTCTACCAAAAAATATCCCACCAAAAAGGTCCAAGCTTCAAGAAACCTGCAGATCTTGGTGGAGACTCGGCTACACTGGCCATCTTCACAAGGAGAGGTGACTACAGTGGCCATCCTCCAGTTCTTTTCTCCTTCTTCTAACTTCTCCCCCCAATTCGATTGTGAACATAGCGCGACAGACCTTAGAAGGAAATACCTGACGTCTCGAGGACGAGTTATTGGAAAGGAGAGGAGCACGGTAGTGCGACATTCTGAATGGGAAGAGATAAAACCTTTCACACACATGAGTCGGTTGTTCAAAATTCATAGGGTATACTTTGGGAAGAGGATTGATCTAAGATGACTTCTAAGCCGAAATTATGACAATGATGTGTAGAACTTGAGGGCTGTTGATTCATTCTGATGATCGAAAAATTCCTCAAATCAATCCGGGATAAAATATAAAATCACTCAAGGGTCGTTGCGACCCGGATCGAGAGAAATAATTCAGTCAATCAAGAAAATTAAGTGTAGACCACCAAACAAGATAAAAATCAAATGAAAACAATAGTGGCCCTGGCTATTGGATTAGCCTGGTATAGCGATCAAGGTCGGACTTAGGGAGCACGTGATGGCCTTGCGGCCTACGAAGTAGACTAAAAAAAGAAATAAAATAAAAGAGAAGTCTTTTGGTGGATTTTTAATATTTTTAAATTTTTTGGATTTTTTAATTAGTAAAGAAAATAAGAAAAGAACAAATCAAGCAACTACGAACAATTATTTAATCACTCAAAGATCACTCAAAAATTCAAATAAAAATGTTTTTATGTTTTTTTATTTTTTACTGTTTTTGGGTAATTTTTGGTGTTTTTCTGATTTTTATTGAATTTTCTAAAAATCAAACAAGGCAGAAAAACAGAGGTACTGTCCAGTCAGACTTGGAGGGCCAATTTAAAATGCAAAATGGCCCTATCAAGGTCTGAAGGTAATTTTCCTGTAAAGAAGAAAACACAAGGAAAATTTAAGCACCAGAATTATAAATTTTTTATTTTTCAATTATTTATTAGAATTTTTATGAGTTTTATAGGAATGTAATTTTTATATATTTTATAAAGCAAAAAATGACCAAAATTGGTCAGAAAATCAAACAAGGCAAAACAAGCAATATGCAATTTTTTGTAATTTTTAGAGCTGTTTTAATTTTTTGTAATTTTTATTGCTAGACAGTAAAGAAAAAGTGTGTTTTTAAATTTTTAAAAATATCAAAAATAATCATAAATATCTCCAAAATTCATAGAAAATTTTACACCATGGTAGGAGCCATGTGTCCAATTTTCATCAAATTTGGAGTTGGTTTGCTATTTTATTCAAAATGAAAACAAGGGTAAAGTGCACAGGGACCTGTACGCAATTAGTAGAAAGTCCAGGGGGTCTGGTGCAATTTCTCCATGAAATCACGTGCGAGGCGCGTGACCTGGGCACTCAGGGACCTAGTTGCAAGAAAACTAAAGTTCCTGGACTATTTAGTAACACGTACTAAAAGTCCAGGGGCTTCAGTGTAAATTACCCACTAAATCAAGCACATGCGCAATTAAACCACTCACAGGGGTATTTCTGCAAATCTCAAAAGTATAAATTCATTCATTAACACCATGAACTATAGGTCTATACATGCAAATAACCCAGCCAAGCACGTGTCGAAGCACGTGTTCCACCACACACAGGGGTATAAAAGCAATTACCAGAAGAGACAAGGTCCACTATGCAAATTACCCTGCTGAAATAAACGTTTTAAAATATTTACAAGACTAAAGATTAACACCTAAAAAGCTAGGGGCCTAAGAAGAAATTTACCCTTTATAAAGTCGAGGGCCATATGGGCGCCACGTGTGAGATCCAACGGTCGGGGAAGGGTGGCGCCTTAACGCAGGGTCCTCGGTCCTGATTGAACGGCTGGGGACTCGCCACGTGGAAGATCGGCGGCTGGGAAGCGACGTGGGAAACCCTCACTGATCGGACGGTCACGATCACTCCTCCAGGGATCGAACGGTGATGGTTGCTCCTGGCGTGGACGTCCGAGATCTAATTTGGAGCTGGAGGGGGGATCGAACGACTCTGGAGGATGCTCTATGAACAGGCGGCCGGCGAACTTCTCCGGCCTCGTGCGCGTACGGGGGAGCTCCTCGGAGGCTGCTGAAGATCGGAGATGCTGCGCCTTGGCCTCCCGCGTCGAATGGTACCCTCCGATGGTGGCGAGGAGCTCTGGAGCGCTCCGGCGGCACTAGCGGAGGAGGAGCTGCTATGCCTGAATGTTGAAGCCCTCAGATAGGCTCCTCTGGACCTGCAAAGATGTGCAACGAGCTCCTGGGTCGAGGGCAAAGTGCCTCGACCCGGTTAGGAGTGATGAAGGTGGTCTATGCGTCGGGGCGAAGGGGCTCCGGCGAAGCGACGGCGGATGAGCCCCAATCCCAGTTCCTGTGCGAACTGGGTTGGATGAGTGGGTGGAGAATGTGTGCGGAGGAAGGGCGATCGTGATGGGCGATTCCGATGATCGAAACGAAGGCGAGGGTGGTCGGAATCAAAGGTCGACGGTGACGGCGTGATTTGGGCGAAAAGCAAAATTAAAGAAATAGAGGAAGAACGGGGACTACCTACTGGGCGAGCTCGACTGTGGAGGAGCTAGGGAAGCTCTAGGTCCTAGCCTCGAGGGCCATCTATGCCCGAGGCTCGAGCACCACCTCTGGGCGGCGCATGCGGTGCGTAGCTGTCGGATCAGTGGTCCGGTCTCCCTTTCCTCGCTGCGACACGGCCGGGGGCGAGCTGTCACTCTCACGGAGGCTGTGGAGGTCCTGGCGTGGAGAGATTAGATCCAAAGATGGTTGAAATGGGAGGCGGAGCTCGGCTTATATGCGAGTGCAGGTCCGAGAAGAACAGGACGGGCAGGGTTCCACTAAGCGTGGATCCCCACGTGGATGATCGGGCGAGGCTCTCGGATGCACGAGGAAGAAGGCGAGCCCGGGGTTTGCGGATATGGGCGTCGGATCGAGTGTGTGGAAAAATTCGAGAAGTCGGGTCGCGGGCTCGGATCCGGGGCTCGGTGGTCCTGGGGGGGGAGTTGACCGGGGGGTCAACGTCCCCATGGACCAATCTGGGTTGGCCACGTGGAAATGTTTTGAAAATTGACTTAAAAATAGACAATGGCTGAATTATGAAAAACTCAAAACATGAAAAACGTTTATTTTAATTTTTTCTATTTTTTTGTGATTTTTAATTATTTTTATGAAATAAAAATAAGCTATTTACACTTTAGTGCTATATATAGGTATATATACAATATAGCTTTTTTAATTTTTGATTTTTAATTTCTATTTTTGTACATTTTTTATTCCCATTTTATATTTTATTTATTTATAGCATAAAATTAGGAATAAAAAGCTATTTTTATTTTATTTTATTTATTTATATACAAGGGGTAAATAATTAGATATATATACATATATATGCATGGTATATATACAATGTTCTTTTTGGTTTTTAATTTTGTTCTTTTTATTTGATTTTTGTTTTTGTAGTTTTTATTTTATTTATTTACACCATAAAATATATACAAATTTTTAGGGATTTTAATTTATTTATTTACAAGGCTAGATAAATATAGATAAGTGTTCTGTGTACAAGGTGAATATACACAAGTGGATATTTTTATTTTCTTTTTAATTTTTCTATTTTTATTTGGATTTTATATTTAAAAATATATACAAATATATACAATCCCATTTTATTCTATTTTTGGAGGAAAATATTCTTATTATATTTACAGGTATATTTACACATGAGCTCCCTATCTCTCTCTACTTTGGCTTTTATGCGGTCAGGCCCATGCTGAGCCCTCCCTTGGGATTATGTCGCTCAATATTTATTCTAAATATCTCCCTCTTTTTCTTTTGTCTCTTTATTCTTTTATTTTTGCACAAAAACATGCTAATTATTAAACTTTATACAATGCATGTCTTTTGGTAATTATTTGTATTTACACCTATCTACATGTATTTGCAAAGGTTTTTGTAGCTAAAATATAAGAATAAAGAGTGATGAATGAGTATTCATCACCCCCCTATACTTAACTTTGCTAGTCCCTTAGCAAACACTTATTTGAAAAAGAAGTGAAAAAGAGAAAGAAAAAGAAAAAGAGGAGAATATACATGGATTAAGGTTGATTATTAAACTCGCCTTCATTAAATTGAAATATGGAGCTCGATCAGATCTTTGGATTATTAATGTGTCGGAACCATATTTGTACTTAAGCTTAAAACTCAACAGCCTCTAAGTTCCACCAATCTATGGACAAAACTCCTCAATAAACCAGATCAGAACAAGTCTATATACACAAACTCTAATGACCATGAATATTTCCATGCAGTGTAAGTGATATGTAGCTCCCCACCTCAGAAGTAACAAAGAAACAACCTCCCCTAACCTGGTAACTCTAATGCCTCGGTCTAGCAACTCTTTCCTCGAGAAGCGGGGTATTCCCTTCTAAGTTCAAGTGCAACCGGCTCAAGAAGAGGGGGAAGAAGATGAAGAATGGACCATGGCCAGTGTAGCCACGTATCCCTGGGAGCCCAACCAGTGTAGCTAAGTCTCCCGTTGCAAGCTTCATGAGATGTAACATGGATACCATAAGCTTTTGCTTTATTTGACTATATACACTCCAGTGGGGTTATTAAATTTTCAATCCGACCCACCACTTTTTTGGAGTTCTTTTTATTTTTTTGCACATTTTTTTCATGTGCAATTGTACAACATATCTACATGGTGCAGCATATATACAAGGAGTTTTTCCTCTTGAGCCAGTAGACTATCCCTCTTTTGAAGCTTTATTGCAACCCACGGCTTTTGTCTTTAGCCTTCATCACCACTAGACCAAGCTGAGGCGCACTTCCTTCACTAGAAGAAGAAGAGAGGTTCCGCCGAGAAGTACTACCCTCATATGCTACCCCAAGCCAAAGGAAATTGCCTCCTCACCACCTCATCCGTGGAGAGCTATGTGTAAAGTGTTGGTGCAAGTCAAGCCATTGTCTCTAAGAGTCATGCGTGTGTTGTTAAGTGCTCTACTTAGGCTCACTAAGATGACATATGCTCATAGCCTAGTGGACTCAAAGAATTAAGTCCCAATGGACCTGAAAAGCCTTAACCCTAAGCCCTATAAGGTTCCTCTTAGAATTAGGTGGATTAAGATCTTAATCAAGCTCCATTTCCCATTTTAATTCCAGACTAGTTTAAATGTCAACTATGATTCAGGAAAAACTATACAAGTATTTACAAAAATGCTATTTACAAATATTTACAATCGTGCAAAATTTTTGAAAAATGTTTTGAAACCATGAATGTATGCATGAATGCAAGTTTTGCAAAATATTTACAAACATTTACACAAGGGTTTTGCAAACTTTTTATTTTCAAAACATTTTGGAAAAATTTTGTACTATATACATAATTTTTGCTATGAAAATATTTACAAATCTTTTACACAAATCATTTTACAATCATTTTTACAAAAATAATTTGTATAAATAAATAAGTATATGCAAAATGAATTTTATATACAAGGGAGAAAAATTTTTAATTTTATGGATTTTTAGCCATTTTTATTTATTCACACACTCACACAAAGTACGAGTTATGGCTAAAGTATATATGAAATTTATACACACCCCCCTATACTTAGCTCGAACGATGTCCTCAGAGTGATCAAGAACGATGAAGAAGACATAACTCGTGCTTAGTATAGGGAAGTGAAAAGGAATGGCTAGATACAGAGATGAATGAAAGAATAAAATGAGAACTCGGTGGTTTCCCCCTATACTTAGGATCAAGTAATCCTAAGTATAGCAAGTTGTACATGAAGGGAAATCCGAGTGAAGGATGTACAGAGTCTGCCCCCCCCCCCCCCTATACTTAGGGTGAAATATCCCTAAGTATAGGCAGCAAAACAGGGGTAGAAGGAATGAAAAGAAATACCCAAAGGTCCTACATCCCCCCTATACTTAGGGTAAAGTGCACCCTACGTATAGCATAATCATAAGATGAGAAAAAGGATGTGGGACTAAAGAATAGAATGATATGGACAACTGGATCTATACAGGTCGGAAGAACAGTGATAATCAGGCGTGAGATGCAATAGATGTGAGTCGAGAGACTACATCTCACGCAAAATGAATAGGGGCAACATCAATGACCTGCGACTCATGATCTAGAAATGGCTTGAGTCGCTGGCCGTTCACTCGAAAGGTACTTTCAGAAGACAACTCAGATATATCAATGCTCTCATTGTCGTGTACCTTTCTCACAAGATAAGGTTCCTTCCATTTGCTCTGTAGCTTCCCTGGAAATAGGAGGAGCCTAGCATCAAACAGCCATACTCTTTGTCCAGGCTCAAAATGCTTGTGGCTGATATGAGAATCATGCCACTCTTTCACTCTCTCCTTATACTGTAGGCTGTTTGAGAAGGCGGTATCACGGAGCTCCTCCAGAGCATCTAACTCTGCCCTCCTCTGGTCTCCTACACTATCTGGATCCAAAATAATATCTATAACTGCCCAAAGTGACCTGTGCCTCAACTCAACTGGTAAATGGCACGGCTTGCCATAAACGAGGCGAAAGGGAGATGTGCCCAATGGTGTCTTGAAAGACGTCCTATATGCCCACAAGACCGAGTCCAAAAGCTGTGGCCAATCCTTTCGGTCAGGGCGGACGAGTTTCTGCAATATATTCTTGATCTCCCTGTTCGACACTTCGGCTAGACCATTTGTATGTGGATGGTATGGAGTGGCAACTCGATGGTCTATGTCGAACTCGCTAACAAGTGCCTTGACCTGGTCGTTGATGAAATGAGACCCCCCATCAGATATCAATACTCGAGGTACCCCGAACCGTGTGATGATGTGCTTCCTCAAAAATCTGCAAACTGTCCTGACATCAGCGGTTCGGGCGGGGATGGCCTCAACCCAACGACTCACATAATCAACGGCCAACAGAATGTACTCAAATCCCTAACTCTTAGGTAATGGACCCATGAAATCGATGCCCCATGCGTCAAAAACCTCACAGAAGTGAATGGGCTGCATCGGCATCATATCACGATGTCCACAGGTGCCCATCCTCTGACAGTCAGTACATCTCTTCACAAACTCATCAGAGTCCTTGAAGAGGGTAGGCCACCACAAGACAGATTGGAGCACTTTCTATGTCGTTCTCCTCCCAGAATGATGTCCTCCTGCCTCAAGCTTGTGGCAGTAAGTGAGGACGCTATGGTGCTCCTCCTGAGGAATGCACCTACGCCAGACGCTATCCCCTCCTTCGTGGTAAAGGATGGGATCCTCTCAGTGGTAGGACTTGGCCTTCGCGAGGAAGGTCTCAAGCCTCTGCCTGGGCCAACCTTGTGGGACTTTCTTAAAAACAAGAAAGTTCACAATATCGGCATACCACGGGAGTGAGGCAATAGCAAGGATCGCCTTATCTGGGAAGGTCTCACAAATGGGATCAATCTGCTCATAATCCTCAAGGTGCTCTAGTCGGGAGAGATGATCCGCCACCACATTCTTGACTCCAGGCTTATCCTTGATCTCAATGTCGAACTCCTGGAGTAGAAGGATCCATCTAGTCAGTCTAGCCTTGGCATCCTTCTTTGCCATGAGGTACCTGATGGCGGTATGATCATTATACAAGGTAACTCTAGATCCAATAATGTATGATCTGAACTTATCTAGGGCGAAGACTACGGCTAGCATCTCCTTTTTTGTGACTGTGTAATTCCGCTGCGCGAAATCCAATGTGCGGCTAGCGTAGTGGATAGCAAATGGGACTCCATCCCTCCTCTGTCCCAGCACAGCCCCTATGGCAAAATCAGAGGCATCCGTCATGATTTCGAATGGAAGAGACCAATCAGGCGGCTGGAGAATAGGAGCCTCAACAACACATCTCTTGAGAGTCTCGAAGGATGAAAGACACTTGTCGTCGACAAGGAACTCGGTGTCTTTCGTCAACAGGTCAGTCAACGGCCGGGCAATCTTACTGAAATCAAGAATGAATCGTCGGTAGAAACCGACGTGCCCTAGGAACGACCGTAACTACCGCAGATTGGACGGCGGTGTGAGTTTTCTAATGGCATCTACCTTGGCCGGATCAACCTCCATGCCTCTGTTGGAGATGATGTGGCCAAGCACCGTCCCTTGAGTCACCATAAAGTGACTCTTCTCCCAAGATAACACCAAGTGAACCTCTATACATCGCTGAAGGACACGGTCTAGGCAGTCAAGACAGGAGTCGAATCCGTCACCTTAGACCGAGAAATCATCCATGAAGACCTCCAAGCACTCCCCTACCATGTCCGAAAAGATCGACAGCATGCATCTCTGAAAAGTCGCAGGGGCATTGCATAGCCCAAATGGCATGCGTCGGAAGGCGTATGTGCCGAAGGGACAGGTAAAGGTAGTCGTGTCCTGGTCCTCAGGAGCGATGGCCACCTGGTTGTAGCCCGAGTACCCATCCAGAAAACAATAATGGCTCTTCCCTACCAGTCTCTCAATGATCTGATCAATAAAGGGCAGGGGAAATGATCCTTCTTGGTGGCCTGATTGAGTCGTCTATAATCCACACAGACCCTCCATGAAGTGGGTACTCGTGTAGCGATCTCCTCCCCGGACTCCGTGACCACTGTAGTGATGCCCGTCTTCTTGGGCACCACATGCAAAGGGTTGACCCACTTGGAGTCGGAGATCGGGTAGATAAAATCGGCGCTCCACCATTTCGATATCTCCTTCATGACAACCTCTCTCAAATTTGGGTTCAACCGTCACTGGAACTCACGCGACGGCTTCGCCTCATCCTCAAGATAGATATGGTGGGAGCACAGGGCCGGACTTATCCCCTAGAGATCTGCTACGCTCCATCCTATTGCCTTGTGGTTCTTTTCAAGAATCCCCATCAAACGAGATTCTTGCTCTCCAATCAAATCGACGGAGATGATGACTGGGTACATCTCATGCTCACCCACAAGGAACTTATACTTCAGCGACGTAGGAAGTGGCTTCAGCTCTGGACAAACTGGTGCTGGCAAATCTGGCTTCGAAAGAAGCCGCGTGTATGCTGCAAAATCTGCCCGGGAGAATGAGAACTCTCTCTCACAAACTGGATCTGGAGAAGGCGGCTCAACTTGACTATCTCTGCTCTGCTCGGCATCTACCTTCTCCCTACCTACAGGCTCAGTGGAAGTCAGGTCTAGCATATAATCATCACAATCTGCCCAATCAGACTCTGACTCTGAGGGATCTGTGTCATCCAAGGTGGCATCAGCACCACCATCATCACGAGAATCTATCTCACAGTCGAGAATTGGGTATGCTGCCTCTGAAGTATCCTGGACCAGGAATGTGCTCTCCAAGCTCTCCTCTGTTGTCGTCTCTACATCAGTGGTATCTGAAAATGAGAGCATGGCATGTGCTGTTGGGTCTGCCCAAACTACCTCATCGTATGTGATCACAAAGTCACAGTCCTGGTGGATATCTAGCCCGGCATCTGTCAGATGCTCTGTGTCTGAAGTAGTCTCTGAGCATGATCTGTCTCTGGCTCTGTTGTCCTCAACCGTCTCTATTTGTACACTTTCTCCCTCGATGCGGAAGTATACCTTCCCGCTATCTTGGTCGGTCACTGCCTTGGTTGTGGCCAAGAACGGGCGACTTAGAATGATGGGGGTATCGGTCACTGACTCAGGGATCTCCATGTCCAACACTACGAAGTCCACGGGGAATTGCAGGCCCTGAATCGTGATGACAACGTCTCTAAGCAACCCCTTCAGCCTCTTGATGGATCTATCAGCAAACTGAAGGACTGTCCTGCTCTGTCATAGAGTGCCCAACTCAAAGCGGTCGAGGACTGCCGGAAGTAGGTTGATCGACGATCCACTGTCTAATAGAGTACGGTCGAACCTCTGCTCACTGATATGGCATCTGACATAAGGGGCTCCTGAATCTGGCCTCTTAGCTGGCAGACGGTTCTGGATCGCAAAACAAGTGGCTTTCGTCAGTACATGGATCTCTGAGTGGTGGTTCCTCCTCTTCCTCCTGACTGTAGTTCTGTCTCTAAGGGAACGCTGAAGAAGGGGGATGTGCTGCAAAGCCTCCTGAAGAGTCAGCTGTATTTGAAACCGATCTATCATCTGCTGGCTGAACTCTTCCTGCTGCCTCTTTTTCTGATGTTCATTTTTCTTTCCCTTCCCCATCTGAAGGGCTCTAGGGAAGAGGATCACAGGGTCCTTCTCAGATGAAGGACTAGGAAAGGGTCTAGACGGTTCGACGACCGGATCCACTCATACATCATGCACCACAGTAGGACCAGAAGAAAATAAACCCTTTCCTTTATTCATAGAAATGTTCCGAGATACATGTGCAGAAGAAGGAAAAACTACAGGAATCCCAGAAGTAAGATCGGTGGCATCAGCACCACCATCGGCTCGAAGACTCGCGGCCTCAGTACCGCGCTCTGGCTCGGCAAAATGGGTGGCCTCAATACCACCTCCTCCAACTGGTGAAATGGCGGCCTCAGTACCGCCGGTGTGATCAACATCCGTGGTGGTGTCAGTACCACCGTCATCATCTCTAGCGGCCTCAGTACCGCTCTCCTCCTCGTCTGGCGCTCTGGAAGTGTTCTCGTGGTGTAGCTCAGATGAGGCGCCGCCTGCTGGCATCCTACCGCTCCTAAGTGTGACAAAGTCAGTATCAAAAAGATATGCAGACATATCACCAAAAGTATCACTAGGAGTGGCATACTCAGTACAGACTATCTGCTCAGATTTCCTCTTCAGATTGTTGGGGTTCAGCTCAATCTGGACAGGGATGGCGGCCTTCCCTCTCACGATGTCCCGCATCTCCTGGCGGAACTCGTCCATCTCCCGTCGAAAAGTAGCCTGCTGATCTATGAGAATGCGGGCTATATCATCCAAGACAGGGCTCTCATGGGAACCCGACGGGTAGCCTCTCTGGTAGTGAGGCCGCTGGAACTGCTGCTGTGGCTGAGAGGGGTAAGTGTGTGGCTGATGCTGCAGCTGGTGAGGCTGATCATGCCTCCAAGACTGTCCCTGTTGATGGGGACGAGGACCATACTGTGACTGCTGCTGTGGTGGATACACTGGGGGCTGTTGCTGGTGGTGATCTCTCTGATGGCTGTACTGGCCACCCTGTGCTGACGGCTGCTGCTGGGGCTGGGCACCTCCGGCCGCCCAACGGAATCTGGGATGGTCTCGTCGGATACAGGGCTGGGGGCGGTCGTACCAAATCCCGTTGACAACCATCAATGGCTCTGTGTCGTACTGGGGTGGAGGGAGCACTGCCAGAGGCTGACCCGGCTCGTATACCACCATCTGCATGTCTGGAGACAGTGGTGACCGGTAGGTGGGCTGCGGCTGCTGGTACGGCTCCGCATGTACAAGATGAACCTGTCTAGGCTGCTGGTGGGAGTTGGAGCGCTGGGACTGGATGCTGGAGCTACTCGGATCGCCTCGTGCCTGAAGACGGGGCTGGGAAGCCGTCTGTGCCTCCTGGAGACACATGAGCTGTGTCTTCAGGTCACTCAGAGTCTGTGCCATCTGCTCCATCTGCGTAATGCCCTGGCACTTCTTCTTCTCAATAATCTCCATCCGGTCCAGCTTCTCGTTGATGATTCCCATGTCTGCGGCGGCGGACTCGGCCTGTGTTGCGGCTACCGCGGACGAGCTGGATGGACCGGCGTCGACCCGTGCTATCCTCTGGTACTGCACGGTCTATGGCTGCTGGGGTATGCCCTGAGTGTACAATCTGGTCTGGGACATCACCATGTAGTTCTCAGCCATCTCCTCGTAGATGGCCCAGACCTGATCGTAATCCTTGGCGAAGTAAGACCCGCCACAAGAAACGTTCACCAAGCCCTGAAGCTCTGGTGTCAGCCCGCTGAAAAAGCTCTGCACAAGGTTCGGCTTGGAAATGTCGTGGTGCGGGCATCTGTCAGTCAGCTCTCTGAACCTCTCCCATGCCTCGTGGAACTGCTCGTTGGGGAGCATGGAGAAGTTGTTGATCAAGGCTCTAGCAGCATTTGTCCGCCCGAGTGGATAGTACTTATGCAAGTACTCAGCGCGAAGCTACTCCCAGGTGTAGACGAACTTCCCCAAATGCTTCAGCCAGGTGGCTGCTCTGTCTGCTAAGGAGAAGGGGAAGGCAATCATCCGTATGGTATCATGGTCCACCTGACGATCGTGGACAGTGTTGCAGATCATCTCAAACTCCTGCAGGTGGAGATGGGGCCCCTCAGTAGCCAGCCCATGGAACCGGGGTAGGAGCTGAAGTGTGTTCGGGGGGAACTTGAAGTCCCCCACGATAGCTGGTAACACCACCCAACGATGCGTCAGAGTCGATCCGGGGTTGTGATTCTCCCGCATCGGTCTCGGTGGTCCTGCTCCTGCTGCTGTGGCTGTTGCGGCAGCTGCCGCATCGTCGGGTCCTCCTCCGCGATTCTCGCGATCAGCTCTCATCTGCTCAAGCTCTCGCCTCATCTCTATCATAAATGCTCCCTGATCCCTCAATTGCTGCTGAACTGAATCTAGTGAGGCGATCAGGGTGGAGTTGATCGCACCCTAGTCCAAGACGAATGTCTGATCTCCTCGTAGACCTCCAGTGCCGTCATCAGAACTGTCGGCCATAGTCTCTGCAAAATCAAAACATCCGAACTCAGGTGCCGATAAATCATCTGTCTGTCTCTCCTCTGGCACTGGTATCTCGGTCTCATAAGAAGGGAGTCGAGGGGGAACATGGCGGAATCGTACTCGGGTTCGAAGAGTGGGTCTGAGCTCCCACGAACCGACCTAGATGAGTTGGCTGGAGTGCTAAAAAGCGGTGCAGCCAGAGGCTGCCTAAGAGACCTCCTACCCATCATCGTGATCTGGCGAGTAAGACGGATGGGATCTGGAAAAACTATGATCACAAGCAAATCCCCAGTTCACCAACGCAACACGAGCTGAAGACCGTAAAGGCTCGATCAATTATCTTGTCAATTTTATTTTGGTGAACAATCAAGATATCAGAGCGATTGCGTGACCTGTTGGGATACCCGATACTTTCCCAACCGACTATCCCGCACGGAAGAGTCGGTAATCAGTCGAGAAGAGTATAGGAGGGCTCTACCTAGTGTTCGGGGTCACTCTCTCGCACAATCAAACCAATCAATGAGCGGGTTGCTCTCCCCAAGACAAATTTTTAAGTCAGGTGTCTTTTAGAGTCAATAGTCTTAGCAGTCCCAATTTTATGGTTTTTCTTTTTATATTTTTTCAATAAAAACAAAAACGCCTAACGAATTTTTCGGTTCTCCTGGTTATTAAGTCCAAAATAGGGGGGAGAAGACGAAAAAGCTGATGCATAAAAATCAATGATGCATGCAGAGTAAGAAATGCGTACCTGACTCCAGCAGTCTACATGCAAGATGATTCGTGCAGAATTCAAAAGACAGGAAATAAACTACCTAAATGGTGCAGGCGGAAAACCGAGTCCCTAATCAGCAGTGCTACTCGAAAGAACGGCTAGCCGACCACCAGCCTCCAATCCAAAGAGTCCGGTCTAGACCCACCCCTCCTCTTCTCGACAGGTCGAGTTCAGGAGTAGCGCTTAACGGGGCGGGCTCGCGGCGCGTAGGCTCGGAGGTGATGGAACGGCTATTTTATTAATATTTTATTGTAGGTCCAATTACCGCACTATAGGAACAGGCAATTATATTAGGGTGTTTGGATCCTATGAATTACATCACAATCAAGCAGAAAATCCTAAAGCTAAGGGCTTGAAAATCCGCGTGAAACCGGAAAAGACAGGAAAGAAATAAAACCGTGAAAAAGCCGCGAAAAAACGAACTAGATAAGGGGTCCCCCGAGCACACCGGTGCTCGGCGAAACAGACCCCGAAAGTCCGAATCTCTGTCTGAGTGTCTTGTCCCTGTATTATTACAACAATTGTTTAAATAAAGGTGGAAATAAATTCTAATCTAATCCGTGGCTATTCCGCGGCTTCCGCACTCCTGCTTGCTCCTCGCGTCCTCCTGCGGCTCTGTAGAGAATAGATCCGCCTCCGACTCCCGCGATTGCTCGGCTTCCAAAGAAAGCCACCTCGGTCATCGGGCCCTCGCAAGAAAACAACACAAGTGGTCAGACCTGATTATTTAAACAATTATGCAAATAAATGATATATATATATATACAAAATATGCACAAAAAGCCGTGAAAATGAAAACCGCGGGAAAAATCGAAAACCGACTACTAAGTCGTGCTCCCCGGCAACGTCGCCATTCTGATGACCGAAAAATTCCTCAAATCAATCCGAGATAAAATATAAAATCACTCAAGGGTCGTTGCGACCCGGATCGAGAGAAATAATTCAGTCAATCAAGAAAATTAAGTGTAGACCACCAAACAAGATAAAAATCAAATGAAAACAATAGTGGCCCTGGCTATTGGATTAGCCTGGTATAGCGACCAGGGTCGGATCAGGGAGCACATGATGGCCTTGCGGCCTACGAAGTAGTCTAAAAAAAGAAATAAAATAAAAGAGAAGTCTTTTTGGTGGATTTTTAATATTTTTAAATTTTTTGGATTTTTTAATTAGTAAAGAAAATAAGAAAACAACAAATCAAGCAACTACGAACAATAATTTAATCACTCAAAAATTCAAACAAAAATGTTTTTATGTTTTTTAATTTTTTTACTATTTTTGGGTAATTTTTGGTGTTTTTCTGATTTTTATGGAATTTTCTAAAAATCAAACAAGGCAGAAAAATAGAGGTACTGTCTAGTCAGACTTGGAGGGCCAATTTAAAATGCAAAATGGCCCTATCAAGGTCTGAAGGTAATTTTCCTGTAAAGAAGAAAAGACAAGGAAAATTTAGGCGCCAGAATTATTAATTTTTGATTTTTCAATTATTTTTTAAAATTTTTATGAATTTTATGGGGTTTTGTAATTTTTATAAGTTTTATAAAGCAAAAAATGACCAAAATTAGTCAGAAAATCAAACGAGGCAAAACAAGTAATCTGTAATTTTTTTGTAATTTTTAGAACTGTTTTAATATTTTTTTGTGATTTTTAATGCTAGACAGTAAAGAAAAAGTGTGTTTTTGAATTTTTAAAAATATCAAAAATAATCAAAAATGTCTCCAAAATTTATAGAAAAATTTACACCATGGCAGGAGCCATATGTCCAATTTTCATCAAATTTGGAGTTGGTTTGCTATTTTATTCAAAATGAAGACAAGGGTACAATGCACAGAGACCTGTACGCAATTAGTAGAAAGTCCAGGGGGTCCGGTGCAATTTCTCCATGAAATCACGCACGAGGCGCGTGACCTGGGCACTCAGGGACCTATTTGCAAGAAAACTAAAGTTCTTGGACTATTTAGTAACACGTACTAAAAGTCCAGGGGCTTCAGTGTAAATTACTCACTAAATCAAGCACATGCACAATTAAACCACTCACAGGGGTATTTCTGCAAATATTAAAATTATAAATTCATTCATTAACACCCTGAAACTATAGGTCTATACATGCAAATAACCCAGCCAAGCACGTGTCGAAGCACGTGTTCCACCACACAAAGGGGTATAAAAGCAATTACCATAAGAGACAAGGTTCACTATGCAAATTACCCTACTGAAATAAATGTTTTAAAATATTTACAAGACTAAAGATTAACACCTAAAAATCTAGGGGCCTAAGAAGAAATTTACCCTTTATTAAGTTGAGGGCCAGATGGGCGCTACGTGTGAGATCCAACGGTCGGGGAAGGGTGGCGCCTTAACGTAGGGTCCTCGGTCCTGATCGAACGGCTGGGGCCTCGCCACGTGGAAGATCGGGCGGCTGGGAAGTGACGTGGGAAACCCTCACTGATCGGACGGTCACGATCACTCCTCCCGGGATCGAACGGTGATGGCTGCTCCTAGCGTGGACGTCCGAGATCTAATCTGGAGCTGGAGGGGGGATCGAACGGCTCTGGAGGATACTCTATAAACAGGCGGTCGGCTAACTTCGCCGGCCTCGTGCGCGTACGAGGGAGCTCCTCAGAGGCTGCTGAAGATCGGAGATGCTGCGCCTTGGCCTCCCGCGTCGAATGGTACCCTCCGATGGTGGCGAGGAGCTCTAGAGCGCTCCGGCGGCACTGGCGGAGGAGGAGCTGTTATGCCTGAATGTCGAAGCCCTCAGATGGGCTCCTCTGGACCTGCAAAGATGTGCAACGAGCTCCTGGGTCGAGGGCAAAGTGCCTCGACCCGGTTAGGAGTGATGAAGGTGGTCTGTGCGTCGGGGCGAAGGGGCTCCGGCGAAGAGACGGCGGAGGAGCCCCAATCCCAGTTCCTGTGCGAACTGGGTTGGATGAGTGGGTGGAGAATGTGCGCGGAGGAAGGGCGATCGTGATGGGCGATTCCGATGATCGAAATGAAGGCGAGGGTGGTCGGAATCAAAGGTCGACGGTGACGGCGTGATTTGGGCGAAAAGCAAAATGAAAGAAATAGAGGAAGAACAGGGACTACCTACTGGGCGAGGTCGACTGTGGAGGAGTTGGGGAAGCTCTAGGTCCTAGCCTCGAGGGTCATCGATGCCCGAGGCTCGAGCACCACCTCTGGGTGGCGCACGGCGGCGCGTAGCTGCCGGATCAGTGGCCCGATCTCCCTTTCCTCGCTGCGACACGGCCAGGGGCGAGCTGTCACTCTCGCGGAGGCTGTGGAGGTCCTGAGGTGGAGAGATTAGATCCAAAGATGGTTGAAATGGGAGGCGGAGCTCGGCTTATATGCGAGTGCAGGTCCGAGAAGAACAGGACGGGCAGGGTTCCACTAAGCGCGGATCCCCACGCGGATGATCGGCCGAGGCTCTCGGATGCACGAGGAAGAAGTCAAGCCCAGGGTTTGCGGATATGGGCGTCGGATCGAGTGTGGAAAAATTCGAGAAGTCGGGTCGCGGGCTCGGATCCGGGGCTCGGTGGTCTTGGGGGGGAGTTGACCGGGGGGTCAACGTCCCCGTGGACCAATCAGGGCTGGCCACGTGGAAATGTTTTAAAAATTGATTTAAAAATAGAAAATGGCCGAATTATTAAAAACTCAAAACATGAAAAACATTTATTTTAATTTTTTCTATTTTTTGTGATTTTTAGTTATTTTTATGAAATAAAAATAAGGTATTTACATTATAGTGCTATATATAGGTATATATACAGTATAGCTTTTTAAATTTTCGATTTTTAATTTGCTATTTTTGTACATTTTTATTCCCATTTTATATTTTATTTATTTATAGCATAAAATTAGGAATAAAAAGGTATTTTTATTTTATTTTATTTATTTATATACAAGTGGTAAATAATTAGATATATACATATATATACATGGTATATATACAATGTTCTTTTTGGTTTTTAATTTTGTTCTTTTTATTTGATTTTTGTTTTTGTAGTTTTTATTTTATTTATTTACACCATAAAATATATACAAATTTTTAGTGATTTTAATTTATTTATTTACAAGGCTAGATAAATATAGATAAGTGTTCTATGTACAAGGTGAATATACACAAGTGGATATTTTTATTTTCTTTTTAATTTTTCTATTTTTATTTGGATTTTATATTTACAAATATACACAAATATATACAATCCCATTTTATTCTATTTTTGGAGGAAAATATTCTTATTATATTTACAGGTATATTTACACATGAGCTCCCTATCTCTCTCTACTTTGGCTTTTATGCGGCCAGGCCCATGCTGAGCCCTCCCTTGGGATTAGGTCGCTCAATATTTATTCTAAATATCTCCCTCTTTTTCTTTTGTCTCTTTATTCTTTTATTTTTGCACAAAAACATGCTAATTATTAAACTTTATACAATGCATGTCTTTTGGTAATTATTTGTATTTACACCTATCTACATGTATTTGCAAAGGTTTTTGTAGCTAAAATATAAGAATAAAGAGTAATGAATGAGTATTCATATTTTATAATTCTAAGTCTCTCAGAAGTTCCGCCACACTAATAATCCAAAGGTCGAGTCTAGTTTCACTTTCACCTTCAGCTCATGGTCTTGGTATGGAACCCAATCTCATTTCACTTCACTGCATTTCTTTTTGATGCTCAGGGACGAGCATGGTTTAAGTATAGGGGGATAATGAATCTCGGATTCATCACTCTAAATCTCATTTATTAAGCTCAAATCCCTTAAAATCATCAGCATTTCTGCATTTATTCTGCATAATTAGCATTCATGCATGTTTTCATAAGAATTGCATTTTAGCACTAATTTTTGCACAAAATAAGAAGCCAAAAATCCCAGCCAAAATTGACCTATAAATAGCCTAACTTCTTCGATTTTTTAACTCATTCATGCTAACTACAAATGACCCAAAATAACATCCACTGTGTACATATCACCAACAAGAATAAATAAAAAATACAAAAAAATAACTAACCCAAATAAGTGGACCAAAAACCCAAACCCTAATTCCAGGATTTCTGGAACTAAAAACCTCATATCTTCCTCATCCAGTGTCCGTTTTAATCCTACTCACTTTTGAACTAATGTACATTCAATTGCCTTCAAAACAAGACCAAGTTCAAGTGAATCAGAGCTCATATGTGAAAGTTTAGTTTTGGGCCTCTTTTGTACATTTTGTATTTTAGCTGATTTGGACCTATTATTTTATGTATATAATTAATGTATTTTAGTTCATTTCCTTTTCATTTGTCTTATTTGATGAAAGTTTTATTAAAATGCACAAAAATCCAAATCAAATTGAGCTTGAAATTAAAGAAACAAATTGTGTCCGAGTCTTCACTAACCGTTTGTACAAAAATCATCTTTTTCATATTTTAATTTATTTTCTTCATTTTATTAATTAATAAAAATCTAAAAAAAATAAATCAGTGCGTAAATATTTATTTTTATTTTACCACATTTTTCCTGGATTTTTATCTGGTTTAAAAATGACATAAAAATTACAAAACCCAAAAATAAAGGTATTCTATGTACATGGGATATCCCAAAAATATCACTTTTTGCATTTGATCGATTTTGGTTTTGATGTCTTCATGAAAGTTATAGATCTCATCCAGATGAGCAATTTTTGTGAAGAAACTTTTTCGATTCGAGGCCATTTGCTATTTATTTTTTATTTATTTTTTCAAATTTTGTGGTGCTGACACGTGGCCGCTCCTGGAGCCGCCATGTGTCAACCATTTTTGGAATTTTTGTATATTTGTTTATAAAAAAATTATATAAAGCTCCGCACGTGCCCGCCCTTTCACACCACCTAGCATCACGTGGTCCATCCCGGGCCGTCCGATCTCGACCGATCGGACGACCCGCGTTCGTCATCTTCTTCCCCCTTTCCATTAGCAGGCGACACCGCCTCCTTCGATAACTCCGCTGCCCCTTGATCATCGTCGCGAATCTCGTCGCTGCCCTGCTACTTTTGCCGCCACCAATTGATGACCGAATAATTCGTGAAACCAAGATCCGGGTAAGGTAGAGATCACTCTCGGGTCGTTACGACCCGGATCGAGAGAATCGGTCAACAAGAAAAATATAAGACCACCAAATCGAAAGATAAAGCAAGAAAATCAAATAGCGGTCTCGCTATTTTATTTTACCCGGTATAGAGACCAGGGTCGAACTCAACGAGCATGGGATGGTCGAGACGGCCTATGAAGTAGTCAAAAAGATAAAAAAAAGAATAAAAATATTTTTGGTGGATTTTAATGGTTTTTTATTTTTTTTTGTGTTTTTAATTATGTAAGAAAAGGGGGAAACAAGCAAGTTCAACAATTTATTTAAACACCAAAAAATGCACATAAAATTCAAAAAAAATTTGTGTTTTTTATGTTTTTAAGTGTTTTTGATAATTTTCTGGGAATTTTTCAATTTGTATTTGATTTTCTAAAAATGGAGAAAGAGGAAAACAGTAGGTTACTGTGCAGCTAAACTTGAAAGACCAATTAAAAATATGTAATTAGTCTATAAAAATCTGAAGACAATTTTATGAAAAATATATATATAAACTAAGCAACAGAAAAAGAGTTTGCATTTTTTGAATTTTATAAAATTTTTAATGATTTTTATAAGAATTTTAGGGTTTTCAATTTTTATGGGTTTTATAAAAACAAATAATACCAAAATTAGAAAGAAGCTAGAAAACCACTAAACTAACAATCCCTAATTTTTTTAGAATTTTTAGAAAAGTTTTTATATTTTTCTTTGATTTTCTTTTTCAAATAGTAGAAAAAATACGTGGTTTTGAATTTTTAAAATAACAAAAAGCAATAAAAATGTCAAAAAAAATTAGTGAAATTTTTACACAGTGGCAAGAGCCACGTGTCCAAATTTCACTCGATTTGGAGTTTATTTGCTATTTTATTCAACAAATAAAAGAGCTACAGCACATAGGGACCTAAATGTAAGAAAACATAGTTCGAGGGGCTAGATATTAACACATGCGAAAACCTTAGGGTTCAAAGCACAAAAATTCCAAATAATCAGCACGTGTTCAATTAAAACCATGCATAGGGGTATAAATGCAAATTTCAGAAACTAAATTTCATTCCATAACATAAACAAACCCCAAGCCCATACATGCAAAATGTCCCAAAATATCATGTATCGATGTACGTGTCTCACACAGACAGGGACTAAAATGCAAATAGATAAAACTAGAGGTCCATATGTGCAAATAGTCCAAGAGTGCAAACTTATTTAATAGACTAAACAAAAACTACTAAAAGCTGCAGGGGTATGGGTGCAATTACCCAGCCGAGGCGCGTAAGGGGCGCACGTGAGCATCAGGTGTCGAGGCATGGCTGGCTGCTGATGCACGGTCCTGATGCAGCCGTCTGGACGATCCAACGGTGATGGCGCGATGGCGAACGTGGGAGGAACGTGACCGTTAGATCAGGGATCTAACGGCCTGATATGGCAGAGCACGGACGGTGGAGATATGAACTAGTGCTGCGAGGCGATCCAACGGCTGCGAGGGGATGAGGAAGAACTCCTCCTGGGAAAGCTTCTCCGACGATCTAGAGAAGATCAGGACCACAGATGGAAGATCGGAGAAGTGAGTCTTCCTCGCGACGTCGTTCCACGTCGAGTGATGTCCTCCGATGAAGCCTCCAACGGTCGGATCCTCCAGCGAAGGAGGAGCGACCTGGAGCAGCTCCGACGAAGGGATGGAAGCGCGACCAAGGGGGGTACCTGCTTTTATTCACCTGTAAACAAAGCTCTCGCTCATAGGAGCACTCCGGCGGGGGTTATTGGCCAAAAGGGAAAAGGAAGCGTCATGAATGGTCGAAGGGGGGTTCCGACGTACGTGAGAGATGGAACCCAACTCGATCTGGGCTTGGATGGCTCAGCTCGAGGTGATCAGGTCGCGTATGGAGGGTGACGATGAGTCGGAGCGGTGATCAATACAGGTAGGATGGACTGGCGGAGCTCCGGCCACTAGGGTGGAGCTGGCGGAGCTGGATTGTGGAAATCGGAAATGGACGATGCTAAAGAAGCTAACGGGTCTACTTGATGAACGTGGTCCAATGGGGATGAGACGCTGGGTCTCTGAGGATCGTTGCCTCGATGGAGCATCGCCTCCAGAGGCTCGAGCTTCGCCGGCGGCGGAGCACGGTGACAAGGGTCGTCGGACCTAAGCTTCAGACCTTGAATCCTCACTGCAACACCCCCCCCCCCCCGATAGCTGTCACTCTATGAAGAAGAATGGAGGTCCCAGGAGACGAAGGCGATGGCCAAAGGTGATGTGAAAGTGCGGCGGAGCTCGACTAAATAGTGGTAGGGGTCCGGCTAAAATGGAGTAGGGTAAGGCACGGTGGTGCACGGATCCCTAGAACGATCCCCGGGCGAGGGTCTTGGATCAGTCAGCTATAATCGGGGCCCGAGGTTTTAGGAAATGGCGATCGAATCAGCTCGTGAAAATTTGGAGAAATCAGGTCGGCGAACACAGATCCGGGTCGAGTGGTCCAGGGGGGAGTTGACCTGGGGTCAACATCCCCCGTGGACCAATCAGAAGCCGCCATTTATTAAATACTTGAAAATTCATTTTAAATTAGTAAACGATTTTATTTCAAAAAAATTGAACATGAAAAATGTTTATTATTTTTCAAATTATTTTTTTGTGATTTTTATTTATTTTTTTTGAAAAATAAATAACGTATTTACATTATATTATTATATATAGGTATATATACATATGTATTTTTTTTATTTTTAATTGTTTATTTTTGTACAATTATTTCAATTTTATATTTTATTTATTTAAAACATAAAATTTGGAATAAAAAGGTGTTTTTATTTTATTTTTATGATTTATTTACATTAGTTAAATAAATAGATTTATTTACATATGTACATGGTATATATACAAGGTGGAGAATGATTTTTATTATTTTTCTTTTTATTTTAATTTTGTGATTTTTATTTCATTTTTATAAATATGTACAAATTCTGAGAAACACTTTTTATTTTTATTTTGAGGAAAATAAAATTATTTATATACATAGGGTTATGTACAAGTATGATTGACCTTATCTCTCTCTACTTGGTTTCTTTTGCGGTCAGGCCCATGCTGGGCCCTTCCCTTGGGATTAGGTCACTCGATATTTATTCTAAATATTTCCCTCTTTTTCTTGTGTTTCTTTATTCCTTTATTTTCACACAAAAACATGCTAATTATGCATATTTACATGATGCATGTGTTTTGACAACTTATGATATTTACACATATTTACATGGCATTTTGGTGAGGTTTCTAGCTAAAATAAAGGAATAAAGAGTAATGAATGTGGATTCATAACCAATCGATCACCACCTCGTCGTGAATCTATCCCCGATCTCCAATCGAATCAAATCTCCAAGCTAAAGCCAATCACCGCCTTCTTTCAGATCCCCGAATCCCTCATCAATCAATCCCCGACTTCCATCATCGACAACCCTCGCACGCTATTTAAAGATCACCGCGCCTCCAGCTTTCCCTATCCGCCGAGTGCTCTTCGACTATGTCGGGGTGACGGACCGGTGCCGTCTCCACTGGCGAGATCCGTTGTCTCCTCCAATCGACACCGATGCATCCTACAACGAGCTTCCACTCCACCATATTGCCCCAGCTCCAGCCCTCCCTCAATGCCGTCGAGCCAACGATCATCTCCGACAACTCCAATGCCTCCGCCTCTTCGCTGCCAACTCTTCAACTACGTCTCCGACCAACAACTCTCCTCCAATTCCATCGACTTCATCGTCATCGACCGTCGTGTCCTCCGCACCAAGAGGCTCTCCAAAAGGCCTCCGCCCGACGCATTTCACCAGCGAGGCCCCTCCGCCTTGGCTTGGCCCTTCAACCCTCACATCGCCAAATGTCGTGGCCGAGCACCCTCCGCCTCCATTCATCGGCCGGGTACGGAGCCCGAGGCTCTCCATACACGTGTGGGGCACGTACGTCGAGGGAGAACGTCAGCGCCTCTTTCACCAGGGGTCACATCCACCGCACGTGACCAGTGGAAAAATTGCATACAGCCCCCTGACAATCTTCATATTTGCATATCAACCCGCCTCCAGAGGGCACGTACCATGCAGGTGCCCCTCTGGCAATTTTGCAAATACAGCCTCCATATTATTGGTAATTTCCGCAAAGTCGTCCTGCATTTTTTTATATTATTTATTATAAATTGCAATTTTACCCATGTATTCCCTCTCTGTTTTGAACCTCTTCTCTGCATCATTTTATTTATCAAAAATTAGCATTTTGTTTGTCAATTAATTCTCTACAGTTTGACATATTGCGGACATTTTTGTGATCAATGTTTAATTACTAATTAATTGTTTTATGGAAAATTACATAATTTGCCCATTCCTTGCTCTGAAATTTTTATTTGATTAACTGTTGCTCTAAAAATTCTCGAAAAATCACATATTGTGGAGTTAATTGTGCTTGACATTGTGCCCAAAAAGAATCTCATCTACATGCATAGTTGTCCTGTAAAAATCATTTTGTATATTTCAGTGTTTGATTTTTAATAGGTATTGAAAGTAGTATTTTTGAGATTTAGGATTTTTCTGAGATAAATCACCTAGTGATAGATCTTAGATAATTTTGTCCCTTGAAAATAATTAAGTTTAATATTTATTAAAATTAAATATTGAAATTTATTTTGTTTGTATTAAAAAATTCATAACAAAATCATATTGCATCCAAAAAATTTCAAAAAAAAATAAAGTGCATTCATTTCATCATATTTTACATTATAGCCAAGTTCCGTATTCTTCGGACATCGTTTGAGCATAATTTACATTTTATCCCTAAAATAGGCCAAAATTGCATGATGCATCCTTTATTGCATTAAAAATTACAAAAAAAGACCGCCTTGAAAACCACGCACGAATTTTGATAGACATAATTCTAGGTTGTTCCTTTGCCTCCTTACATTCGACCTTGGGACTTGCCCAAGTAAAATAAACATAAAACTGCATTCATTAAAATTGATAAATATTTTGTGTGGTTATTTTCTCGACGATTCCGATTGCCGCCTACAACGAAACGATAAAATCATTGTTTTTTATGCACGAATAAATACATCTTTTTAACAAGCACGATTTTGAAATCATCAGTTCTCTTAATAAAAAAGTTGTATATTATTCCTCAAATTCTTTTTGTATATACTGATTAATAAATTAGGTATTTTTTTGCAAAATTTTTGAAAAATAGATTGAAAATCTTTTTGAGAAATCTTTTGAAAACTAATTGGAAAATGTTTTCTTAAATATTTTCAATATTTTAAACATATTTTGTTTGTAATTTTTTTATTTGTGTGAAATAAAATCCTTTGAAAAACTTTTTTGCAAATGTTTTGAAAATGGTTGCAAAAATATTTTGAAAAATCTAGATATATTGTTTGAAAAACATTTGCATAATGATTTTCAAATATTTGTAAATGTTTGCAAAAAATATTTTGGGCTATAGTTTTCAAATTATTTTTGTAAAATGATATTCAACTAAGTTTGAGGAATATATACATCACACTAAATTTGCTATGTACATGATCTCATATCCTTTGTAAATTCTTAAAAACCCAGCTCTTGTAAATATAAGATGCATCCTGATGACATGAAGACCAACTTGGGTTAATTATGAAATTAATCAAATGTCATTGTGACTTAAATTAATCAATGCAATCAACGAGAAAAATAACCAATCATAAAATTAATCAATCCATGTAAGCGTCTTCGCTATTTTATTACAAGTATAGTGACCAGGATCAAACACAAGGTGCACAAATGAAAAACTAAGTAGTTGGATTTCGGGAAAACAAAATATATTAAGTGGTTTTTAATTTTTCAAAATTTTAATTTCAATAAGATACAAATAAGCACAAAAGATAAAAGACTCACATGACACTCTTTTTATATTTTTTGAAATTATAAAAAATTCTCAGAAAATTATAATAAAAATATTGTTGGGTTTCATAGGTTTAAGTTATTTTTTATAGTTTTTAGGGATATTTCAGATATTTTTATAATTTTTTAAAAATAAAATAGTGGTAAAAACACTAAACAATGCACAACCATGAACAATTTGCATGTGAAAAATATTTAAATGCCCAAAATCTTGGATGGTATTTTTATGGAAAAATATATGTAAAAATTTACAAATAGAGACTGAAAATACTATTTTTAGATTTTTTATTTTATATAATTATTATAAAATTTTAATTATTTTGCATTTTTTATGTTTTTATAAGGAATTTTTAAACAAAAATGATATTGGAGATAAAACACAACAAAATACAATCAAAGAAATTTCTGTGGATTTTTTAAACGATTTTTAAAATTTTTAAAATTTTTATAAGACAAACATGACACTTTTTAGTGGTTTTTTAATTTTTAATAATAGATATAAGACCAATTTGGTAAATCAAAATTACCACATAAATAACAAGCAAGCAGGAGCTAACAAGTATTTTTGTAGAATTTATAGGACCAAATTGCTATTTATTTCATCCAATAGAAGACAAAAGGTTAGAAACAGTTTATAGGGACCCAAATGTAAATATTTTAATTTCTAGGGCCTGATTAATAATAGATTAACAAAGCTCAGTGCCAAACAGGCAATTTATCCATTAAAGGCATGCAAAACACGTGATCTAGACATGTAGGGGCATAAGTGGAAATGTCAAATCATGGAGTTCATTCCATAACAAAATAAAGATTCACGATAGGAATTGTAAATAACCCAAAGTAGCGCGTAGGGACGGACATGACTTAGACTCGATTGGTCTAAAATGCAAATATAAAAACTATAGGGTCTAAATTGCATGCAATTTTTCTAACTACACATTTTATTTACTGGACTAAAGCAAAAAAAGAAAACATGCAAGGATAACAAGGAAATATACCCCGAGGGCACATGAGGTGTGCATGGGGGGTTTTGACGGCTCTGATCATCTCCTAGAAAAGATCTAACAGCTTTGACACGGTCGGGGATGTGCAGCTCAGATCTGCCACGCCAGTACGGATCTGACGGTTGACAACGGTGGCGGTGGTGTACGGCTGGGATTCGTCTCAGAATCTGGTCAGATCATTAAGAATGAGGCTTGCTTGCACGACTCTGATCAGATATGGGACTCAACTCTTCATCATACGACAAAGGAAGGGTCTGGAAGAACACAACACATGAGAGCTTCGATCGGATGTGTCAGGTGTTCTTGGAAACTAATCAACTCGTGAAGAAGTCCTATGCCTTTGTGGGAGTGCTCCACGTTAGATAAACGACTCTGATGAGAAAGATAAGTGTCGGATGGTTGGGGCGGTGACAATCCTCCTGGAGCCTCTCCGCCTGAGCTACCAGAGCTCCAATAGAGGCTCCTTGCGCGAACCAACACCTGCAAGGGGTAGCAGGACTTGGTGGATTTGCTTCGGTCTGGTTATTGCTAGGGAAATTTCAAGGAAGGACATGGAATGGGGGTTCGATTTTAAGTATAAATGGTGGAAGGAAATCATACCTTAATCCCGCTCCGATGAGCGAGCCTAAGGGGGTCGGACTTCGTAGGAAGATGGACGATGAGTCGAGGTGTTGATCTGTGTGATGAGGCTCGAGTGGTGAGGCTCTAGACCTGGTGGTCGGAGTAGAGGAGCAGGCGGTGGTGGTAATAGAAGAATCGAAGTGAAATGGAAAGTGCAGGTGAGATGGATTCTACTTGAAGATTCTGATGAGCTCAGGAGCTCCAAGAGAGGCGGATGGTGAGGTTATAGCCTCAATCCTACTGTAACAGGCAGAAGAGGCTTCTCAGATGAGCTGCGCTCAATCGAAACACCAAAAAGAACTTCGAAGGGCTCTTCGAGGAACTGTCACTCCCCTGAAGGTGTCTAGGGGTCTGTAGTGGCACGAGGAACGAGATGAGGAGCTGGAGACGTGGAGGAGAGTATATATAGGCATGCCTCAGGGTCTTGAAAGATCGCTCGGTGGGGCGAAACTCTAGATAGATACGACCCTTTCTAGGGATTCGTGAGGATAACAGATCGTAGGAGAGGAATCATGCATTGAAAGCAAGGAAAAAGGAGGTCAAGTTCTACCAGAAAAAATCCGAGAAATGGACTCCAGTGAAGGGGAGTCGGGTCGACCTAGCTGGAGGGAGAAGGTTGACCAAGGTCAACGATCCCAAGTAGACCAAACAGAACACGGGATTTAAAAAATAAAAGAATATTAAATATAGAACAATAATTTATTTAAAAAAGTGTAAGTAATAAATTTTTTTATTTTATATACTATTTTTCTATTATTTTTAATTATTTTCATGAAAAATATAAATATGGTATATACCGCATAATATGTTATGTACAGGTATACTATACATATGTATTATTTACAGTATTTTTATTTTATTATTTTACAAAAATACTTTTTATTTTATATTTTATTTATTTACAAAATAATTTAAGGCGTATAAAGTGAATTTTGTTTGATTTTTATAAATTACTTAAGCTTGCAATATAAACAGGTATTGTATTATATACATGTGGCCATTGTACAATCATTTATGGATTTTATTTTAATTTTATTTTGTATTATTTTATTATCATTAGGTCTATATATAAGTATTCAAAAATAGTATGATATTTATATTTTTCAAAATAAATATGAATAATAATTATTTGTATAAGTAAAAGAGGTATGCACAATATACAATATTCCCTATCTCTCTCTACCTATTCCTTTGTGATCAGGTCTAATTTTTGACCTTCTCTTGGAGTTTGGATCACTCTTTATTTATTGTGAATATATCCTTTTTCTTTTCTCTTTATTCTTTTATTTTTGGAAATGATGTTAATTATGGGATATTAACAATGACATACACAAAGTTAATTTATTGAATTTACATGCATTTATTGATGGTTTTTCTAAAAGATAAAGCTAAAATAAAAGAATAAAGAATGAGAATCATAGATTCATTACATCCTTGTGTGAATATTTTTACCTATTTTTTAAAATCTTTTTTTCAAAAACACCAAAACTGTTGCAAAAAAAATACCAAACACATTTGCAAAATCTCTTTGAAAAGTTGCATAAAATTTTGCAAGACCTTTTTCAAAAATCCATAAAAATTTTAAAAGTTTGAAAAATTGCATCACAAAATATTTTTCATTGCATTGTACAAAGCATTTGCATATCATTTGCATTTTTCGGATTGAGTTTGATATATCAACAAGTCTAAGTAAAATTTGAAGATTTGAGCTTGGTTGGATCTTAAATCTACCCAATCACAGGAACCTTATAGGAAGTGGAATTGAGGTACTTCAGTTCTAGTTGGCCTAATTCTTTGAGAATCACGAGACTTGGTTCAATGGATTCTGACTACCTAAGTAGAGTATTTCAGAGAATATGCACAACTCTTATTGATAATGACCTAACTTCGATACCTGCATCTTTCACTTGGCTCAACTCATTTGGAATGGTGAGGGGATTGGATTTTCCAGTATAAGACACAGTAAGTGGAAAAGTTTGCCCTCGTCTAGGAGGGAAGTGCACCCTAACCCGTCCAATGGAAGAGACGTCTAAAAACAAGAGAGTGTGGGTTGCAATAATTCTTCAAAAGAGGGATACTCTATTGGCTCAAGAGGGAAAACTCCTTATTTAAATGTTGATGTATATAGTATTTCAAAAAATGCAAAAAGCAAAAATCAAAACACCAAAAAAGTGGACAGGTCTAATTGAAAAAAAATGCCCATCGGAGTGAAAATCTTTATATACTAAATAAGAAAGCTTGAGCTTCAAAGTCATATCATGTGAGCCTGCAGCTGGATGACCTGACTACACCTATCATGCACCCTAGGATAGGTAGCTACATTGGCTACTGTCCATTCTTCTCTTATCCCCCTCCTCTTGAGCTGGTTGTCACTTGAACTTAAACGAGAATACCCTGCTCCTCAAGGAAGAAGTTGTTGGATTGGAGAATCATTGGGTTGCCATGTTGGAGAAGTCAGTCTCTTTGTCATTTTAATTGAGTGGTTCCACTATCACATACATTGTACAAGTGAGACTCATGGTCATAAGGGTTTGTATATGAGTTGAAGTATTCAGACCTTGCTTATGATACTTGAGCAGAGTTTTGAGATTCTCGAAGGCTGTTGTGTTTCAAATCGGATTTCCAATAAGGTTCTGCCCGCACTAAAATTCTAAAGGTCCAACTTAAGCTCTAAATGTTGATTTTGTGAAGACAAGTTCGATAATTAAATTCAATCCACTTTCTTTTTCCTTTTCTTTCTTTTTGTTTTCTGCACTTATTGCATAAGTGTTTGCTAGGGACTAGCAAAGGCAAGTATAAAGTGGTGATGAATCTCCATTTCATCACCTTTATTCTATCATTTTTTAGTCTTAAAACCCTAGCTAATGCATGTAAATACCCTTTATTTGTAAGAAATTAATATTCATTCTTTATTGTATAAATATTGTATAAAATACTATTTTAATGCCAAAATTATAGAATAAAGAAAGGAAACGAAAAAGAATAAAATACCAAAGGTATTTTATGACCCCTAAACCCCAAGATCTAGGCATCTTGATGACTAAGTCGACAAGGAATGAAGTAGGGGGAGATAAGGGCAGATAATTCGATAAAATTACTTTTATTTATTCATTATTTATGTACTTTTGGATCCTATTTTATTCTTCATTATTTTTTCCTCGAATAAATAAACTTTGTACGTGAAAATGAATTTGGTTAATTTGGAGTTCATACAGAGCCGAAATTTGGCCAGGAAGTTGGACTTTACGACTTTTTCTCTATGGGATCTAGGAGTATTTATTTGAGGTGAAATTTATTTTATATTTTTTATCTTTATATACATTTTATAAACAATTTAGAAAAGGAATTAACCAAAAAGGAGTTGAAATGAATTTATTAAAAATACATGAAGTTTTGAGCTATTTATAGGTGAAAAACCACTTTATTTTGTGGCTTTTATTATTAATTTATTTTATACAATATAGTATATATTAATTAGTGTATTTTATTTACAAGAGTTATTTTTATTAATTTATTGATTTTATGTACATTTATTTGAGATTTTACTCGGGAATTTTGCTAAGATCAGTAGACTGAGACGATGAATCACGAATTCATCAATTCACATTTTAGTTTCTAACATCATCTTGCAATTTATTGCAATCCACTGACTCTTATTCGCATTAGCATCAAAAATCATAGTTCGTCGGAGCACTAGGCTTCGACCATCATTACACTGTGATACACCCATATCTCTGACCATCTGATCATATCATCACCTCCCCCTTCGTATTCTTTGTCTATTCGAGCCCTCAAAACACCTCGATTATGCAAGTCTCAAGTTCTCGAATATCTTCCCCCATACTTCATTAGAGACCTCCATATCACCTCATCCAGTGCTCTTTAGCTTAAACTTTTTTGGGTCAAGGAGCATTGTCCCTCTAGCCCCCATTCTTCATATGCATGTACTTGAAGCAGAGAGCCCACTTGGGGTAATTTTGATTCACATCTGAAGCCCTCAGGTGTAGCGACAGAGATAAGTGCTTCAATCCTCCGTTGACGAAGCCCGGACCCATTGAAGCCATCAGCCGACGCAGAACCCTGCCAGGAACATTGTGCTCCTTTCATGAGTGAGAGAGGTGGCCGGAGGAAGAAGAATAAACCGGAGGAAGGAACTCCTACGAAGTATTCTTCCCTGTTCTTGAAGACCACCCCATGGTTGTTCGATCAAGAACATGGTCCATATCTAATATGGCTTGTTGATTGAAGACGAAGCGTTGTGTGAAATCAACTGTCAGATCAAGTTTAAGTGGTGCACATTGACCGTCAGATCTATCAGCCCCCACATGACCTTGCACATGTCTCGTTGGGTAATTTACATCGCACCCTCACTGAGCTTTTGTAAAAGCTTTTGGATATTTTGCATGTTGGATCCAAAACTTTTATATAACCGCATGAGCGCCTTTGTAAGGCGCTTAATAGTTTTAATATTGGAAAAATTATACATTTAGACCATGGACTTTGTATAATGGATAGTAAATGCATGTTAACTTTATAGAAACTACATTTCGTTCCATGTTTTGTTGTGCATTTTATTTTTTTGTATTTTATTTATATTAAATGCTTCTTTTATGCCAAAAATTGTAGGGAAATTATGTTGTATGCATGGAACCTTTCTTGATCACATATAATTTTTTCTAGGTATTTAATTTCTAGGTATTTAATCTCATTTCCCTATTTATTAAAAATAAAAAAACATGTCTATTTTTCCTTTTCATTATTTAAAAATCTATAAAAATATTAAAATATATTTTCGAAATTCCAAAAAAAGTATATTAGATAGTTTACACTAATCCTACCATATATCCAAAAATCAATAAAAAATACAAATATAAGACATAAAATTTTAAAACCCTAACGATATTATAAAATTAGCAAAATTTCCATAAAGTTTCAAAAATATATTTACCTATTTTTGAATTTTATTTATTATACATAATATATAATGAAAATAGCCTAGGGTTGATTTTGAACTTGTAAGCATTTTTAAAATCCTAAACAAGTTGTAATTTTTATATTCACTATTTTATGTATTTTCAACTTTAAAAACCATAAAAATTATAAAAAAAACCTAAAATTACTAAAAATAGAGAAAATATCAACAATACAAAAAAATATTTTCTTTATTTTGACTTTCTTTGACTTATATAAAAATCCAAAAAGATGTTAATTTTATTCTAAAATTAAAAGAAATTAAAAATATTTAAAATTTAAAACAAATATGAAATTAAAAATATAAAAAAATGTAAAATAATTAAAAAACAATAAATAAATATATTTAGAAACCCATTTTAAAATAAAAAAAATAAAAATATATTAATTAGCAATAATTAATAGTAATTTTCTATCATTTAATTTTCTATCTTTGTTCCACTTCTCAGTATTTGACACTCTACCATACTTACACATATACATATTTATGTAGAGTTATAATAAATTTATTCGTATATGCATTTTATTTTGATACACATTATGGCTTGATTGTTGATCGATCGAGTACTTAGTCGTCACAACGATTATTGTTCCAGTCTTTTTAGGAATGGTAGACTGAGCGTTAGCTAGTAAGAAACCACTCGATCACACATGGTCATGGTTGGGGTGGGCCTCAATGTGCACGTCGCTTCATCGTGATTGAACGACTCTTTGTTGTTACAGCACCTTTGCTATACATCAGAGGATCCACGCCCCAACACTGATCACAGAACCTACTGGTCAAACTCAAAGGGGGTGTCGAGAATAAGCATGAATAAGGATGGTGAATAAGGAGAATAGGGATCTATTCTATATTCGATTGGAACGATAAGAATAAGGAAAATAAGGTGGAATAAGGGTATGTAAGGTGGAATAAAGATAAGAAAGAGGGTGGAATAAAGTGAATTATTGGGATATGGATTAGAATAACCATACTCTTGGGAACCACATCGGGCGAGGAATTGATCCCTTTTTCCAGTGTTTAATCTCCAAACGAACATGGCCAAAAGATTTACCCCAATTCATTCACTCTAGCAGTTATCTACGCAAACACAATTGCATATATACCGTGGCTTTATAAGTTAAACGAAGAGCACACACAAATCAATTTTGACATAATTATTGAAATACTCAAGTAAACCTTAAAGATGTTCTTAAATGCCTACATGCTTGAACTTTAAATTATAACTTTTGGTAGAACCCTGCACCAAGATAAATGATGTGATATATGAGACCTAAAATGAGGATCCTATGAAAATAAGAGCAAGACCGGATTGCAAAGGTAAATACCTCGTAGATATGAATATGAGATCTTTCAAAACATTTTCTATTAAGCATAAGCAAGGACAAACTCTAGATAAGAACAAGTTTGATTTTGCATATTACAAATAGATTACGCATTATGAACAATGTATTTTCTTATTAACAAACTCAAACAATACAACCTTAGAATTGATGCTTAGTTCCAAAAATAGGCTGAGGAGGAACTGAAGGACAACGAACACATGATCAACAAGAAAAAAATGAGCGAATATGTAGATAAATGTTCCGCTGCAAATAATTTTGCATTGAAAATGATTCCTTTTGTGGCAATTGTTGTTTTTTCAGTAAATCTAAATATTTTATTTTTTTTGTGTTATAATTCCTTCTTTGTACTATTAGTAGTCCCGGATGTTTAGTTCAATAATGAGGTCAAGGAGGAACTGAAGGACAATAAACACATGGTTAACAAGCAAAAATGAGTGAATATGCAGATAATTTTCTCAAGTAAATAAGTTTGTAGTGAAAACAATATCTTTTGTGGCAGTTGTTTACTTTTTTTAAGTAAATATGATAATATTCTGATTTAGGATGGGTATTCCTTCGACGATATAGGTAACAAACATATAAACAAGACATGCATTTTTTATAACGTATGGTTATGCAATTTTTTTAGCAAATGTTTCATAGATCAGACAAAGAATTGGTTGTCAATTATCTTTTCTTTTAAATTTCTGCTAATTAATTTATCTCCTAATAATAATTGTTTGTGGGTGTTTGGTTCTTCTTTGTGATGCTTTTCAAATTATTCATATATATAAATTATCATTACTAACCATGAATATACATATATATTACTATTCTAGTCTATATAAGAAAACATATTTTTTGTACATGTAATATGTAAATTGCAGATAATATCTATGAATGTTCGGTAATTTATCGATAATAAACATATGATGATCAAATATTATCAATAGCTACAGGAAGAACATGATAGGTCACCTGATAACAATAGTAAAATTATATGATTTAAAGGTGAAAACAAAAGAAACAACTGTGGGAAAAAAAACTTATTACACTTTTTCAAAGTTGTTTTCTAATAATAAAATAGTAATTTATTTTATCTATTGCTATATGTAAACTACGTCAACATACTTTTACCAACCCACCACGAAATGTGGGCAAATACCCTAGTTTATATATAAACCTCAACAAACAAAGAATGGGCATGGGAAAATGCAAGTGTTTTTTGTGGTAAGGGTTGTGGGAATTTTGCCATTGTGTTTGATTCCTTACGAAATATAAGTAAAACTCAAATGGCATACATAGTTATGGCATTTGAGTTTGATTCCCTATGAAATATAAATAGAACTCGATAAAATGCGTAAATACATATGTATCTATTAATTTCTTAAGCTTTTTAGACAATTGTAATGTCCCAGTCTACTCTGATCTGTAATGTCTCGGCTCAGGTCTTTGTAATATTATCGAAGAAAACTGACTCTGACAACTAGTTGGGTTCAATCACAATTAAATAAGTTAACAAAAACCCAAAATGCTTAAATTCAAATTGTCATATAGTAATCCCATCACTTACAAACACAAACCGCCACTTATTGGGATGTGGGACTATTTTTAATGGTGTTACATCAATAATTACCATCTACAGAATAAATTTCTTTCTTACTTTATTTATGTGATGTATGCATAAAAAAATATTAATATCATCAGATCAAATACTAAATAATAAATAACTACAAATGACAGAGATATAGGAATATATGTAAATTCATCATTGTGACCCAATCTTAAATCACTGTGGACCGAATTAAACCCCACGGTTTAAGAAAATAAGTCAAAAGATATTGACGTAAAAAGCAATCTTAAACAAATAAAAGACGTAACAACAACAAATCCTTTTCCCACAATTAAGTAGGTCGGCTACATGGATTCTCCGTCTCCATTCAGATCTATCGTGAGTCAATCTCAGGCTTATATCCAAAAAACTAAGTTCCCTTCGTATAGTCTCTTTCCAACATTTCTTGGGTCGTCCTCGCCCTCTCTTAGCCAACTCAACATCTCAACACTTGAATCTCCTAATTGGTGCAATATATGACCTTCTTTGCAAAATGACCAAACCATCTTAAGTGGTTTCTCGCATCTTATCCTCGATCGGAGCTACACCAACTTTCTTTTTGATTGCATTATTCCGAATCCGCTCTTTACGTATGTATCCACACATCCACCTTAGCATTTTAATTTCTGTTACAGTTATTCTCTGCACATGTCTATGGTTCACAGGTCAACATTCAGATCCAAAGAGTATAGCAGGTCTTACGACTGCTTCATAAAACTTTCCTTTAAATTTTAAAGGAATTTTCTTATCACAAAGAACAACAAAGGCTCTTCTCAGTTAGCCAGTCTACATTTATTCTATTAGCAACATCTCCATCAATTTCCCCATCATGTTCCAAAATAGATCCCAAATATTTAAAAGAATCTCTCTTTCGAATGTTATTGTCACCGATCTTCACCTCGATTCTTTCATCATTGCTTCCATATAAGGTGTACTCCATATATTCCGTCTTAATCCTACTTATATAAAATCCTTTAGTCTACAAAGCAAGTATCCATAACTCAAGCTTCTCATTTACTCCATCTCTATTCTCATCAATCAACACAATATCATCAACAAATAACATACACCAATGTACTTCATCTTGAATGCGACTTGTCAACTCATTCATAATCATAGTAAAAAGAAATAGACTCAATTCTGAACCTTGATGTAAACCAATGTTGATGTTAAAATAGTTGGTCTTCATAGATGGGGTCCTTACACAAAATAAAACCCTATCATACATATCCTTTATGAGGTTAATGTATAGGACATGTACTTGTCTCTTCTCCAAAACTCTCCACAATATCTCTCGTAGGACAGAATCATAATCCTTCTCAAAATAAAGAAATATCCTATGGAGGTTTTTCCTTTTAGCTCTATAAATCTCCATTGTTCTCTTCAACAAATGGATGGCTTCAATAGTTGAGCGAGCTGGCATGAATCCGAATTGATTTTCTTTTACTTTTGAAACTTGTCTCAACCTTCTTTCGATCACATGTTCCCAAAATTTTCATAGTGTGACTCATCATCTTGATACCTCTGTAATTTGAATAATTTTGAATGTCTCCTTTGTTCTTATAAAGAGGCACCATGATACTCCTCCTCCAATCTTCAGGTATTTTATTACTTCACCAAATAACATTGAATAGATTCGTAAGCCACATTAAACCACACTCACCTAAAACTCTCCATACTTCTACAGGGATGTCATATGGCCGTACACCTTTCCCCCGGTCTCATATACTTCAAAGCCTCCTCTACTTCTTTTCTTTGTATTTGTTTATACCTTGCATGATTCAAGTAACTTTCACTACTAGCTAGATCACCGAAAGTGATCTCTCTATTTCCTTCCCCAATGAAAAGTTTATGGAAGTACTGCTCTCATCTAGTCTCTATATCCTTCTGAGTAAAAAGTACGTGACCTTCCTCGTCTTTAATGCATCTCACTTGAGAAAAGTCTTTGGTTTTTCTTTCTCTTGCTTTGGAGAACCTAAATATATTCTTTTGGTCCCCCTTAGAGTCCAGATTTTTATACAAAACTTTGTAAGCTTTTGACTTAGATTCGCTTACAGCCTTCTTTGCTTCCTTCTTCGCTATTTTGTAGTTTGTGACAGTTTCCTATATTCTATCCTTAGACATAGCTTTAAAGCACGCTCTTTTAATTTTTAGCTTCTCTTGCATCCCTTCACTCCACCATCAAGCCTCCTTTTGACACGGAGCTCCTCCCCTTGACTCGTTTAACATCTCTTTGGCTACCTTTTGGATACAAGATGATACTGCCTCCCGCATCTTTTTTGCACTTCCGTTGTAATCCCAAGATAAGTATTCGAAAACCTTCTCCCTGAAGCTCGATTTCTTCAATGGAAGATTCCACCATCTAGTTCTGGCGTTCTTAGGAACCCTCCTTTTCTTTATTAGCCCTTTTATTTGCACATCCAAGATTAACAAGCGACGTTGGGATGTCAAACTCTCTCCTGGGATTACTTTGCAGTCTTTACAACATAATCGATTTCTTCTCCTCAACGCAAAGTAATCTATTTGTGTTCTAGTTGGGCCACTCTTATAAGTAAGTAAATTCTCCTCCCATTTCTTGAAGAGAGTATTTGTTATGAAAAGATCATATACTGTTACAAAATCCTGAATGACTTTTCCATCTTCTATCCCCAAAACCATGTCCTCCACGAACACTAGCATACCTTGAAGCATCTTTTTCCACATGTCCATTAAGATCTACACCTATGTGAATCATCTCTCTTTGTGGGATTCCTTGTAAAATCTTATCCAGATCCTCCCCTAAAAGTTTGTTTAGTCATTTCATCTGAACCAATTTGTTGTGCATAAACTAAGATGATATTCAGAATTTCTTCTTCAAGCACCAATTTTAGCATAGTAATTTGATTACTGAATCTTTGCACATCAATCACACAATCCGTCAAATCCTTATGGGCAACCACTCCAACCGTTCCTGCCCTTGTCTTTACATGAATACCAAAGTTTAAAGCATGTGTTCTCGATCTCTCTCACTTTCTATCCAACCCATTTATTCTCTTAAAGACATAGAATAAGAATCTTCCTTCTTTCCGTCGTATGCACCATCTCCATCAATTTTTCCATTTAAAGTGCCAATATTCCAACTATCAAACCGTAACTTCTTTTGCATTCGCTTTTGTATAACTTCTTTACTCGCATGCATCCATTATGCGAGAACCCTTGCAAATTTTGGACTGCAACCAGGCAGTGATGCAGCGGAACTAGTTTATTTACCCGCATGCATTCCTCATGAGAGAACCCATGCAAATTTTGAATTACAACCAGGCTGTGATGTAGCAGCCCTTGTCAATTTATCATTGCATTCAAGCGATGCAATGCATCGCAAGTAGGGAACGCCCCAACAAAATCTATATGTTTGCTTAAATCCATGTTGAAAAAATATTATAAATTATATAAGAATATTTTATACAATATTTTATTTAAGAATATTATAAAATATGTAAACAACAACAATATTTTATGCAATTATGTGAAATTGAATAACATTACTTGGAACAAACTATTATAAATTATATAAGAAAAATCATCATTTTTGACATATATTTCATGTGTGCTAAAAAAGTTCGATCTCACAAATAATTTAATTTTCATGGAAATGTCTTAATATCTAAATTCACAATTATTATTATTATTATCCATTGCTAGATTTTTTATTTTTGTAATGGATATCATATTCATAATTATATTGCTCGCAATGGATTTTGTAACACTGATTGCACAATAACTTTATTCATTTTTGTTCTTATTGTTGCTAAATTATCAATGACTAGTAAACGCTTTTAATGAAAAAATTAATATACATTACATGAACTTTAGCAAAGAATATAACATTCATTGTGAATTATAAAAAATAAAATATTTTTTTGCAGTAAATAGTATTTGTTGTTATGCATATAAGATTCGAAGATAAGAGAACACATATTCAAATTATTCGTTGTAAAATGCCAATCTCGTTGTAGTGCTAGTACATACAATAGTGGCCAAAAAAGTCCATTCAAAGATTTACAAGAAACTACAAATCTGGCACTTACCTTGCAAAGCGTCCACAATTAGAAATGTAAATAGATAGATGTAAATATATTTCAGATGTATGACAATACAACAACAACAACAAAGCCTTTTCCCACAATCAAATAGGGTCAGCTACATGGTTCTTTGCCTCCATTCAGATATATCTTGGGTCAATCTCGGACTTATATCCAAAATCTAAGATCCCTTCATATAGTCTCATTCCAACACTTCTTAGGTTGTCCTCGTCCTCTCTTAGTCGGCTCAACATCCCAAAACTCGCATCTCCTAACCAGTGCATCAGTTGACCTCATTTGCAAATGGCCAAACCACCTTAAGAAGTTTTCTCGCATCTTATCCTCGATCGAAGCTACATAAACTTTTCTTCTAATTGCATCGTTCCGAATCCGATCTTTACATGTATGTGTGTGCGTGTGTGTGAGTCCATACATCCACCTTAGCATTTTTATTTCCGCTACTATCATTCTCTACACATGTCTATGGTTCACATACCAACATTCATATCCATAGAGCATAGCAGTCTTACAACTACTTTGTAGAACTTTCCTTAGATTTTTAAAGAAATTTCATTATCACAGAGAACAACAGAGGCTCCTCTCCACTTTACTCAGCCTACATTTATTCTATTAGTAACAACTCCATCAATGTCCCATCATGTTGTAAAATAGATGTCATGTATCTTATCGTCACCGATTTTCACCTCAATTCCTTCATCATTGCTTCCATCAAAAGTGCACTTCATAAGTTCATATATTCAGTTTTAGCCCACTTATATGAATTCATTTAGTCTCCAATGCATGTCTTCAGACTTCAAGCTTCTCATTTACTTCATTTCTTGTCTCATCGAATCAACACAATATCATCAACAAATAACATACACCAAGGTATCTCATCCTGAATGTGACTTGTCAACTCGTCTATAATCAAAGTAAAAAGAAATGGACTAAGTTAAAACTTGATGTTAAGGCCCTATCATACATATCCTTTATGCGGTTAATGTATTGTGCATGTACTTATCTCTTCTTCAAAACTCTATATAATATCTCATGTGGGACAGAATCATAAGCATTCTTCAAATCATTAAAACTCATTTGAATGTTTTTCCTTTTAGCTCTATAAATCTCCATTTGTTCTCCTCAGCAAATTGATGACTTCACTAGTTGAGCAACCTAACATAGATCCAAATTGATTTTCTTTTACTTTGGAAACTTACCTCAACCTTCTTTCGATCACAAGTTCTCATATTTTCAGAGTGTTGCTCATCAAATTAATACCTCTGTAATTTGAACAATTTTGAATGTCTCCTTTATTCTTATAAAGAGGCACCATGATACTCCTCTTTCAATCTTTAGGTATTTTCTTGCTTCACCAAATAACATTGAATAAATTTTTAAACCAAGTCAAACCACACTCATCTAAACTCTCCACACATCTATAGGAATGTCATCTGACCCTACATCTTTCTAGATCTCATAACCTTCAAAGTCGCGCGCCTTTCTTTGTATTCGTCTCTAGCTTGCACGATTCAAATAACTTTCATTACTAGCTAGATCGCCCAAAGTGATCTCTTTATTTTCTTCCCCAGTGAAAAACTTATGGAAATGCCACTTCCATCTAGTCTCTATATCCTTCTGAGTAACAAGCACACGACCTTCCTCATCCCTATGCCTCACTTGGGAAAGTTCTTTGATCTTTTTTCTCTTGATTTGGTCAACATGAATATATTCTTCCAGCCTTCCATATAGTCGAGATTTTTGTACAAAGCTTATAAGAATTTGACTTAGCTTCGCTTACTACCTTCTTTGCTTCCTTCTTCTCTATTTTGTTGTTTGTGATAATTTCCTATGTTCTATCTTTAAAAATAGCTTTAAAGTGTGCTTTTTTAATTTTGAGCTTTTCTTGCACCATTCCACCACCAAGCCTTATTTTGGAATGGAGCTCCTCCTTTTGGCTCACCTATCATCTCTTTGTCTACCGTTTCGGATACAAGATGCTACTACCTCCTACATCTCTTTTGCACTTCCGCTACAATTCCAAAATAAGTCTTCTGAAACCTTCTCCCTAAAGCTTGATTGCTTCAGTTGAAGATTCCATCATCTAGTTTTAGTAATCTTGGAAACCCTTCTTTGCTTTACCAGCCCTCTTATTTGCACATCCATGATTAACACGTGATGCTGGATTGTCAAACTCTCTCATGGGATTACTTTGTACTCTTTGCAACACAATCATTCTCTTTTCCTCAACATAACGCAATCTATCTGAGTTCTAGTCAGACCACTCTCATAAGTAATTAAATGCTCCTCCCTCTTCTTGAAGAGAGTGTTTGCTATGAAAAATCATAAGCCGTTACAAAATCCACAATGACTTCCTTCTTCGTTTCTATCCCCGAAGCCATGGCCTCCATGAATACTAGCATAACCTGAAGCATTCCATTAAGATCTCCACCAGGCAAATCATCTCTCTTTATGGGATCCCTTGCAAAATGTTATTCAGATCCTTCCAAAAAGCTTGTTTAATCCTTTCATCTAAATCAATTTGCGGTGCATAAACTGAGATGATATTCAGACTTTATTTTACAAGCATCAATTTTAACAAAATAACTCAATCTCTAAATCTTTGCACCTCAACCACACAATCCTTCAAATTCTTATGAACGACCACTCCAACATCATTTCTACCCGAATACAAAAGATTAAAGCATGTCTTCTCGATCTCCCTCGCTTTCTCTCCAATCCATTTCGTCTCTTTGAGATATAGTATCTGAATCTTCATTCTTTCCATCGTATCTACGATGTCCATCGATTTGATACTCATAGTGCCAATATTCCAACTACCTATCCACAACTTCCTTTACAAACTCTTTTGGACTAACTTATTTACTCGCATGCATCCATCATGCGAGAACCCTTGTAGGTTTTGGACTGCATACAAGCGACGATGTCGTGGAACTAACTTATTTACTTGCATGCGTTCCTCATACGAGAACCTTTTGAATTATATCCGACAGTGCCCTTGTTAATTTTTCATTGCATTTGAGCGATGCAACACATCGCAACTAGGGAACGCCCCAATAAAATCGAAATATTTGCTTAAATTCATGCCGAAAAAACATTTAGATGAAGAATATGTACATGCATATAAAATATTGTTCTTAATTATAAATACATTTATAACTTTTATGAAATGAAATAAATATATACAAATATTTGTTTCACATCGAACATTTCAATTCGCTATACCAAAAATGGGTCTACAGTGATAGTTTTGAAAATCACCACTATTAGATATATAATGACGATATTATTCATTGTGAAATTATTTTTTATACTTGAAAATAATGACGAATGCCATATCCAGTGTTATATTGGACAATGCATATGGCAACATTTTTTCTTCTGTAATTTTACAAAAAATTTAGCTAATCAACGTTATTTTTTACTCAGAATTTAGTAACGATTAATTAAAATTCATGGAAAATAACAATAGATAAATATTGCTATATGAACCATCGTTAATGATATAGTAATATATATTATCTTAGTTGTCAATTTGAAGTATACTTTTTTTGACAGAAAAATAATATTATCGTTATATTTTTAACACTGAACGATACAGTGATAGATTAAAAAAATGAGTGTGGACCTATCTCAAGTTAGGATTATGTTCGCGGTGAAGTGCACCAAAAAAGCAAACGTTCGAAGGATGACAAATAAAGAGAGGTAATATATAACAATGTATAGCGATATATATACGTCATTCTTATTTGGTTGATTGAAAACTATGACTCTCTTTAATTGTAAGATTACTAGTGCATACCTGTGCATTGCACGGGTGGAATGAATTGACATTGCAATCTTGAACTGATCTCTTATACAGGAATGTTGTAGCATAAATATAGTATATAATATGTATAATTTTATAATGAATTTTCATCTGAAGATATAATCCATGAAAACTGTTTATAATATAAGCAGAGTATTTGTTATCTAGAGTATATATACTTCAATTATACTCGTAAAACATTCACGTAGTTATTTGCATTACATAGAAATTAGAAAAATGATCTATAAAGCTTTCAGAAAATCCCTAAAACTTGAAGAAAAAACAATCCATTACTTTGTGGTATATGTATACAACTAAGTTTTAAATCCATATGGACCTCTGTCCGCACTCATCATATATCGCTACATACTAACATAAAAAATGAAAGTGCAGAAATTATTTTAGATATTTTTTACTACGTTAATAAGAAAATTGCTTTGTAGTACGTCGTGGTTCCTAAAATGTTGAATTACACCATGACCATATACATCAATTACCTTTATTATACCATAACCGCCTATATCAATTAAATTATTTTGATATTTTGTATATTTTTATAACATTTTTGTGTAAGTAGTTATGAATTTAAAAGGTTTTTTATTTTAATTTTAAGGTTTTATATTTACATTTTGGTTAGATTTTGGATATTATTTGAAATATAGTAAATCTATCTAATACAAAGTTTATGGGTTTTTAGAGTAATATTCAATTTTTTATTGATTTTAGAAGTTTGATATAAATTTTGTAAGTTTTCAACTTTTAGAGTGACGTTTAAATTTTTATTGATTTTAGAAGTTAACATATATTTTTAGGATTAGTTTTTTATCATTAAAAATAATAATTGATTATATTTTTCAAAACTATTATTTTACTTTAGATAGTATGATTATTTTAATTAATGCGAACTTAATAAGGTATAATATTATTTTTTTTGAAAGAAAAAAGGGCCTTCATCGTATAGATGAGTGCCCAAAAACTTCACCATTAATCACCAAAAAATGTACACACCTGTAAACAGGTCAAACAAATAAAAGAAATTACAAGTTCCAACACTCCGCTAGCGCTTGAGCATGCGCAACAATGTTCTCTCTGTAACACCGCTCCTGACGAAAAATCACACCATTCCTGGCAAGCCAGATCGCCCAAATCATCGACAAGACTCCTATTCTCTCCATCTCCCTGCCATTCCATTCCGCTCCAATGGATTTCCAGAAATCAAATACACCATCTACATAAATCATATGATTCCCAAAACACTCCCATGCCTTCTTTGAGTTCTCACACCTGAAGAAAAGGTGGTCAGCATCTTCCATCTCACCCAAACACTGCATGCATGCAAGATCGGCTGACTGAACAAAACGCACAAGTCTGTCCCCGGTTAAGAGACTTCCCCTTTTAAACAGCCACAAGAAAACCTTCACTCGCATTGGAACCCTCCATTTCTAGATCCTTCTACAATCTGCCACGCATCCGCCCGGGTCAAAAACCACTGACCCCTTCAAAGCCTTGTATGCCTTGCCAACTGAGAATACCCCATCACACCAGGTCCAGCAGTCTCGTCCCTCAGAGGGCCCAGAAATATTATCCAGCTCTGCCAACATCATCAGTAACTCCTCCATTCTCTGATCTGAAAGTTCGTATCTAAATCTAGGGAAAAAAGATTATCCATCCCACACATTTGCCACAGAACAGTCCGGGTCCATTGCTAATGCCATCAACCGCGGAAACCTCATACTCAACGGCCCACTCTCACTCTAGTCGTCCTTCCAGAACTTAAATCCAGTGCCATCTCCAAGGATCGGTCTCAAAAAGGGACGAATGTCCTGCACAACACCACATATTCCTCGCCAGAAATACGAGGGAGCATGCCCAATGACCCCATTAATATTATTTCATAAGGTTGTAGAGGATATTTATAAAAATAGTTAAAACTATAATGCGAGGGTAAAAAAGGAATAGTTATGAGAGTTCACGTGCAAGAAGGCCAAAGTAACACGTGACTGCTCATGTGAAACACATGGACCTATATGCTAATAGGCAGTGCTAAAGGTTTATTTTTGTAAAAACAACAATGCACATATCATGTGCTTTACTTGTATGACCAAGGGCTTGGATTAAAGGGCACAATCTAATCGTGCAGCCTCCGATATATCGCGTGTAAGTTGTCTTTGTGTTAGGATGTCGATCGGATGTGAATCAATTCTTATCTGTTTATCGGAAGAGATCTAACGACAAGTGTACCATATTGTATTCATGATGTTCTTCCCTAATTGTTGAGAATAGCTCCGGACACGGTTGTTCACTACAACTTGAATCTCGATGGGAGTTTATTGCAAGTACTTTTTCGGTAAAGCTTCAACTACACGCGTGCTTTGGTTCTGCTTACTGCTTCGATTTCAGGCATGAGTGCTTTCGCTTCAATTGATTTCGATGAGGTTGTTGATGGCTAACTTAGTCGATGGTTATGCTTCTCGGTCAGACGATGTTCGAGGCCAGTGGAAGCGCTTCGCTCTAGGCTGAATGTTTGGTCGTGTCTATTCTCAGATGGAGGTTCGATGCGATGATCGTGGATGCCAGAGCGGGGAAGGAGTCGAGGAGCAAGCAGAGGAGAATGGGGGCATTTTTTCGTGGGGTTTCGGGCACGACTGAAGTTAGTGAAATGGTTGAATGGGGAAGAGGATATGCACACGGGAGATGCGCCGGTGTGGAATGTGAGTGCTACAGGAGGAAGGTCGCAACATGTGGTTGGATGGGGAGAGGATAAGCATGTGGGAGACACGACGGTGCAAAGGGTGAGCGCTCCAGGATGAAGGGCTCAATGCTGCTGGGGGCGAGGACTTCGGCTACGGAAGAGACAGAGATGACCTAGACTCTGACGGGGATAACAGAGGTGGCGTCCGTGGAGGAAGCAATAGTATTCTGGAAAAACCGCGTAGGCATGAGAAGATGAGAAGGTTGGGTTTAACTGAATTCGTAAGGGTAAAAATGGAATGATAGCAGGAGACGTGGGGCGGTGGGGGCATTTGAAAGGATCAAGAGAGGTGGGGGATTTGAAAAGAAGGGATATAAATGGGATTTTTGCAAAAGAAACTAATGTCTCGACCCACTTTATATATTTATAAAATGGAATATTATAATGGAAGTGCCAATATTTAATTGTAAGAAAGCCCTACAAATATTAATCTACAGCAGTTCTATCCAATATCGCACGTACCACGATGTTCGAGATACACATGATTACGTACATCTGCCAAAATTTCAGGTACTTCTCCAAGGGTACACGCGTAAATTACTCATATAGCGATAAGGAAAGGGCACGCATGATAAAGTACCTTTCCAGTAGGCCACAAACCGCTTCGTAAGCACCCACAGCCGTCCGATCTAACCTCGCACGAATCTCAAAGCACCGACTGGTCCTTCCTCTCCCGACACGAAAAGGGTTACATGCAAATAGCCGTAACCGTAGAAGGACATGCATGATAATACCTTCCATGATAATCTTGGTGTGCGTCCATAGCCGTCCGATCGAGCCCAGCACGGATCTCGAAGCTGGAAGACTACGGACACGTACGCATATCTATGGCTAAGTGGTCTCTTCTTTCCTTTCCCCCTATGGTCCTATAATTGAGCTCACTTCCGAGGAGACCGAGAAGAAGAGCGCAATAAGATATTACAAATCGAAGAAAAGACCTTGAAGAGAGAGAGAGAGAGAGAGCCGGAGAGAGGAAGAGAGGAGGACGTGGCATGCCGGAGGCGGCGGCGGGCGGCGGGGCGGAGAGGCACTGGCAGAGGCCGGAATGGCTGCCGACGGGGTGGGTGATGGAGACGAAGCAGAGGAAGGACGGGAGATCGGATAAGGTATCTATGTTTTGCTTTGATATAAGCGGATGAAACCCTAATAACTACTCAATTGGGGCTCCATTTTCGGTGCAGTAATTCCATGGAGAGGGCGGATCTGGTGATGATGCGGTATTGATTTGATCTCACGGAGCGGTTTCTAGTTGTGTTCGATCGATTTAGGGAGAGAAAGATGAGATGCGCGTCTGTGTGTATGTGATTAGAGTGAGAAAGAAGGGTTTTTGGTACGATTGGAGTGAGTGAGTCGTCTGGTGGTGTTTAAGCTCAGTGAGTGTACAGTGGATCACATGAATGGGTCCGGATTGCCGGAATTTCGAGATTGATTTTTGAAATCACGGTGTGTTTGAGTGCGTGAAGAGAAGTGGAAATATTTGATCTTGGTTGGGTTGAGTTAACCTTCACGCCCTCCAGTGATGTAAGCGTATTTCCCTTTGTGTGGCATACTTAGTCATCACTGAACGTGACTTATTGTTGGCCTTGTATGTGCACTTTTTTGCTGTTGATCAGTCTGTTGCTGATCCATTCTTATATATGCAATATTATTAATAATGCTATTAATGTAGAAGTCCAGTCCTCGCATTCTTACAAGGATCTGAATAGCGGTGCTTTTATCGTAATGTGGTTAGAACCGATGCCTTTTATCATGTATCATGATGTAAGAACATTACTTAGTGTTCTAAGTGAATTTTCACCATTATTCTGTGCCCAGTGCAGAGTTAATATTTTATAGGATATTGCATTCCATGGGGTTTTCTAATGACTTTTATGCGCTTGCAAGATTTCCATCATCTGATATATTATTTATATTTCAATATTGAGATAACATGCCAAATATTGCAGAATCTGGAAATTGGTAGCTACAAAGAACATGGTTCATTTTTTATTTTAGAGAAAAAGACTAATATGGCAGATTTTTGTTTGAAAAGTGAGCAGCTTATATTTGGAATGTAGTGCTTGGAATAGTGGGTCAACTATTCCAAGTATATGACTTGCAATGATGAGTGATTTACTAGTGACCTGCCATAATAAACCTAAATAACACTTAGTGAATAAATAGAAAAATGTTGCTAGAGAACCAATCATGAAGCCTACAAAACCCTCAAAATTAGCACTTTCTTTACCTTCAATCCCATGCGTGGCAATTGCCTTGATGACATCTCTGCTGTCCAATTGCCATGTTTCATGCTTTTCTTTTGAAGAATTTCTGGTACTGACTGATTTATTACTTCTTTTTACTGAAGTTGCAGATGTCCTTGCATATGCAAATAAGTAAGTTTGTAAGGTTTGTACGAGTTTGATCTATGAAAATTGACTGAATACATATATGCATCGCTCAGCCTTTTTTATTATTGTATTCTTTGTAATCCTAACCCTAACCATAATCCTACGGCATAAATAGGTCCTTGGGACAACAATTTATTGTACTTCAAACTAAATTTACGAGAATACTAAAATTGAATATGGTGTGTGTTAACGCATACAATAATAGTAGTATCTGTACTTTTCTCTATTTTGTTTCTTCATAGTATGCTTTATGTAATTTACCCATAGGCTACTCTCCTATATAAGAGAGCCTAGGGTTCATGGAATAAACAAGGTTATTCATTTTTCCCAACATGGTATCAGAGCGACGGTCCTAGACCGGAGTTCTCGAAACCCTAACCCTAACCCACCCCACCTGCCGGCCTCTCCTTCTCCTTCCCTCTCGATTGGCGCCGCCTCTACACCGTCGCACGCGCGGCTGGCTGTGTTGCTGCTCGCGCACCTCCTCCTGCGCGTGTGCTGCTCCTGCGCCGCCTCTCCTGCGCCGCCTCTCCTGCGCCAGTGCGTGCGCCTGCACCCTCCAGCGCCTGCGCACCTGCAACGCACATAGCGCACGTAGCGCCTCCAGTGCCTGCGCGCATGTAGCGCCTGCGCACCCCAGCGCCTGCGCATCCTCCAGCGTCTGCGCATCCTCCAGCGCCTGCACGCACATTGCGCCTGTGCGCATAGCGCTAGCGCCTGTGCGCGTTCTCCGGTGCGCAACCCTGTGCGCAGCCTCGTGCGCGTGACCATCTGTGCGTGACTGTTGCGTGCGTGATCCAGTGCACGCATCTTCTTAGTGATCCAGTGCGTGACTCTTGTGCGCGTGAAGACCGTAGCACGCACATCTTCATGGGGATAGTTGCTTGAGGTCTACACATGCAACTAATCCCGCCTATGTCAGTGTAGACGAAGTTCATCGTCTGTCAATCGCTCCAGTCTTCCATCTCCAGTATGTCAGAAAGCAAGGCTGATATGCCATCTATTGGCGCATTTCGTGGTCCAGCACCCATTGTCAAGATGGACGGTACAAACTATGAATTGTGGGCAATGCAGTTCATGAGTATGATGAAGTCAACAGGTAAGAAGCACATTCTTACCGAACCTGAGCCTGCAGAGAAGACTGGAGTCCATGCCTCATGGGAGGCTGATGATGCATATGCCAAGGTTTGGCTATCTGGTACATTGGCTATTGAAATTGCCAATGACATCTTACATCAACCAACAACCAAGGATATGTGGGATATTCTAGCGGTAACGTACTCTCAGGCCAAGAACGAGACGAAGATTCTGCAACTTCAACATGATATATTCACAATAAAGCAGAATGGTCGTCCTTTACATTCTCTCTACACATCACTGAGAGGGATGTTCGAGAAGCTCTATAGCTTCATGCCTCTTACTGTCACGCCAGAACAGCAGAAGACATACAGGAATGCGACCATGGTGGGTGTGTTCCTGGCTGCACTTGATCCAGAGTATGAGACGACACGATCTCAGATTTTGGCAGACTCGACTATTCCTCCTATGGAGGAAGCTTTTCATAGATTGAGTCGGATCACAGTTCCCTCAACAGCTGTGAGTCAGAATTCCTCAACCATGGTAGCAAACAGAGGTCGCGGATTTCATCACCAGGGCCGTGGACGTAGACATCGTGGAAGGGGTGGCCGCACTAGGCCAACATGCACATATTGTCACCGGGTTGGACACAATGAAGATACCTGCTACTCGAAGCACGGATTTCCTGCATCTGCACGAGCTGCTGAGCAGATAGAGCCCCCGTCTGCTGCTACTCTGGATCAACGATTCGAGGATCTAGTTGCCCGTTTGAGGGGCATTATTCCACCATCTACTCCAGCACCGAATACAGAGAGTCATTCTGATGCTGCTGCTTCTGCCTCTGCTTCTACCAGTGCTTCAGGTAGTATACTTGCATTCCACAATAGTAGCTCAGATACTTTACCATGGATTATGTACTCGGGCGCTACACATCATCTATGTGGCGACCAGAGTCTGCTTTCAGGATACACTCAGATCCCTTCAGGTCGGACAGTCGTGATTGCCAATGGCACTCATTCCCCCATCACTGGTCAGGGGGAGGCTAGATTGACATCCTCTATGCAGCTCAAGAATGTGCTACATGCACCTGATTTCTCAATGAATTTATTGTCAATCAGCCAGATTACAAAGGATCTACATTGTCGGGCAATTTTTGATCCATCTTCTTTGATTTTTCTGGACATCCATACGGGCTCTGTGATTGGTCGTGGCTATGAGCAAGGAGGCCTATACCGCCTGAATCAGACTCCTTTTGCTGGATCCTCATCCTCTTCTGGACAAGTATCAACCTTATTATGGCATTTGCGTTTTGGTCATTTACCGCTTCAGAAGTTGCATCAAGTTTTACCTTATGGTCTCCTTCACACACCTATTCAGTGTGAGGCATGTCAGTTGGGAAAGCATCACAGGTCGTCCTTTCCCAGTCGTCCAGGTCGGAGTAGTACCTCCAAGTTTGAGTTATTTCATATTGATGTCTAGGGTCCGAGTCGTGTACCTGATCATCAGGGACACAGATTTTATATAGTTTTTGTGGATGATTTCTCTAGAGTGTCATGGATATTTCTGATGAAAAATAAATCTGAAGCAGGAAATATCATTATCCATTTTCTGAATGAAATACAAAATGTTTTTTCTACATCTGTGAAGCTTGTGAGAAGTGACAATGCTTTAGAGTTGTGCACCAATACTCTTGCCAATTACTACTCCTCAAAAGGGATTATTCACCAAACATCTTGTGCTCATACATCTCAACAGAATGGGATTGCTGAACGAAAACACCGTCACCTTCTTGATGTCACTAGATCACTACTTATACAGAGTCATGTTCCCTATTCCTACTGGGGTGATGCAGTTCTTATTGCATGTTACCTAATCAACCGTATGCCTTCGTCTGTCTTGAATGAACAGATTCCGTTCTCACTTATTCATCCTGACAAGGATCTATTCCCTCTTACTCCTCGCGTGTTTGGGTCGGTTGCTTTTGTCCATCAGTTGTCGCCGGGTACTGACAAGCTCTCTCTTAGGGCTGTCAAGTGTGTCTTTGTTGGGTACTCCAGAACTCAAAAGGGGTACAAGTGCTTTGATCCTCTGCGTCGGCGGTATATGATCAGTGCAGATGTTACATTTTTTGAATCTGTTATGTATTTTCAGCATCAGGAGACAAGCAGCTTCCACCTATACCACCTGATGCCATATACATGACACCACCACCACCTCAGATACCACCACCACCACCACCACCACAGCAGCCTATCTCACCGTTCCCGTTCCATTATACCCGCAGGCTTCCTCCGGCTCATGGTCATGACTCGTCAACTAGCTCACCTATGGTATGTAATGAAAATATTAATGTTGATAGATCTGACGACATTTCTGAGCAGGATGTGGTGCAGGAGCCAGATGAGCCTACAACTGATTTGGATATTCACATTGCTTTACGGAAGTCGAAGAGGAGTTGTGCCAAATATCCATTATCAGCCTCTGTGTCTTTTGAGCGGCTATCTGGAGACTTCAAGTCGTTTGCTATGGCACTTTCAGCTATAGATATTCCACGGAATCATCATGAGGCTCTGCAGGATAGTAGATGGTGGCTAGCAATGGAAGAAGAAATGGCAGCACTTCAGTCCAGAGGAACTTGGACTTTGGTTTCTATACCTCCAGATGTGAACCCAGTGAGCTGCAAGTGGGTGTTCACAGTGAAGCAAAATGCAGATGGCTCTATTGACATGTACAAGGCGCGTATGGTTGCACGTGGCTTCACACAAATATACGGGGTGGATTATCTTGACACATTCTCGCCTGTGGCACGTCATTCCACTCTACGGATCTTGCTGTCAGTTGCAGTTGCTCGAGACTGGCCGCTCCATCAGTTGGACGTGAAGAATGCATTCCTATATGGAGATTTGCAGGAAGAGGTGTATATGCAACAGCCACCTGGTTTTGCTGTTGAGGGGGAGTGCTCCAAGGTATGCAGGTTACATAAGGCTATCTATGGCCTTAAGCAGAGCCCCCGAGCATGGTTTCAGAAGCTCTCGGATTTCTTCGCGAAAAAAGGATACAAACGCTCCAATGCTGATCATTCCTTGTTTATACAGAAGACCGCGAGAGGTATCATTGTCATTATGGTTTATGTTGATGACATCTTGATTACAGGAGATGATGAGCAGGGCATAAGGCAGGCGAAAGAAATGCTGGGTAGTGAATTTGTCACTAAGGATCTTGGGGTCCTTAGATACTTTCTGGGGCTTGAATTTGCTAGAAATTCATATGGGCTAGTCATGTCACAAAGGAAATATGTTACAGATCTGTTGAGTGAAACAGGTATGCTTGGGTGTCGACCTGCTACGACACCAATGGATCCCAGCATGAAGCTTTATGAAGATAACACAGAGGAGGTGGATAGGAGAAGATATAGAGAACTGGTAGGCAAACTGTTGTATGTCACGATCACTAGACCAGATATATTATTTGCAGTGAGTCGTGTGAGCCAGTTCATGGAGCAACCACGCCAGGTGCATATGGATGCAATACATATGATTCTTAGATATCTCAAATCTTCTCCAGGTGCAGGTCTGCTATTCAAGAAAGGAAAGGGGATCTCTATCTCAGCATGTGCAGATGCAGACTATGCAGGATGTCCCAAGGATAGGAAGTCCACCTCAGGGTATGCTGTCTATGTTGGAGATGCCCTAGTCTCATGGAGAAGTAAGAAACAAACGGTGGTAGCTAGATCTAGTGCTGAATCCGAATATAGGGCTATGGCCCAGGCTACTACAGAGATGATGTGGGTGAAAGCTGTGCTTACAGACCTATGTTTAGATGTACCACTTCCTATGAACTTGGAATGTGATAATCAGGCTGCCTTGTTTATTGCAAACAATCCAGCATTCCATGAGCGGACCAAGCATATTGAGGTGGACTGTCACTTCATACGTGATATGATTCAGAAAGGGTTCATTGCTACATCTCATGTTACCTCAGAGAATCAGACTGCGGACATATTCACCAAGGCATTGCTACGAGGTCCATTTCAGAAGTGTGCTTCCAAGCTGAGCATGATTGATATCTATGCTCCATCTTGAGGGGGAGTGTTAACGCATACAATAATAGTAGTATCTGTACTTTTCTCTATTTTGTTTCTTCATAGTATGCTTTATGTAATTTACCCATAGGCTACTCTCCTATATAAGAGAGCCTAGGGTTCATGGAATAAACAAGGTTATTCATTTTTCCCAACAGTGTGAGCAAGTGGAATAGGTACATTGCAAACCATTATAAATCCTTGTATCGTGCGATTGTGATGATTCTCTCATTGATCATTATTTTACTTGTGCATTGTTGATCAGATCCATTTCTAACACGGCCTCCATGCCCTATCATTCTCAACCACATTTAAAGTTAGTGGGATTGATTCGTCTGTCATCTAATTTCTAATTTCTGGAGGGTTAACTGTTCTGTTATTCTAGATTTTGCGTCTTACCTAAGATAGATGATGGGGAATGAGATCTCTTTTATATTGTGATTGGATGATTGGTTCAAGCAAGAGAATCCGACCTGTTTCCGAGGCTCTTTACCATGAAGACAAAGGACGTTGCAATGCAGAGGCATAGTTTAACAATGCTTGTCACCTACTTTTGGAGTTGCCGTCTTTGAGCAACGAGTAAATGACTTCTTAAGGATGACAGAGTGCAAGGTTGTAGAAAGCGGCTTTTGATACTCGGTCGGCAGGGTCACTGACTAAGGATTAATCGACAGTCGGGAGACTAATCGGATTTAGTCGGCTATTAGTCGGTTTTGAATTTTTTAATTATTTTAAATATATAAATCAGTTTTTATACACATATTCTTATGTATTTGTATTTATTTGTATATTTTCTATACTATCATAATGAAATAAAATAAGTAATTGTCTTTAAATATAACATGAAGCCTATTAGAATAAGTTTGATTTTAAAAAAATCGAAAAAACTAAAAAATTAAAAAATCTCTATGTAAAAGTAGGCTTTGTAGTCGGGCGACTAGGCGGACTAGTCGGCCCGAATAGTCGGGTTGACCGACTAGGGACCGACTAGGCCTAGTCGAGTTAGCTACCCCACCTACTCGACTAGTCGGGCCGATTAATCGGCCTAGTCGGCCGACTTTTACAACAGTGACAGAGTGAGTTGATACTATGGAGGGGGCATCTGATGGATTGGATCACTAGAAGTGATTTGAGAAAGATGTTTCAATCAATGATTTATACAAGGCTTTGGCCACTCCTCTAGTTTGCGGTTAGAGCAAATTGAGGCATGTACTTGGCAGTTGGCAATGGAGCTAGATTCAGTTTTGGTTAGATGACTGAAAGTGGGATGTGGTGGCGGGGAGTGTTACCCACACCTACTGCAGTTAGCATGTAACAAAGAGGAGCTGGTGCAGCAGGTCTGGGACCGAGGAGCGTGGTCCACAAGGTTTTCTTCGACGCTGTCCAATGCGACGTGAATCGAATAAGTAGGGTCTTATTTATTTATTTTTATCCGATAATTAGAGTCTCATTTTATAATTTAGTCATTGCATTTTTTACTTTAAATAAAGAGATCGCGTGTGATCTCAAAATTAGTTAGTCAGTTTCAATTTGAATTTCGAATTTAGTTAGTTAGAGTCAATTAGAGATTTGAATTTATTTCAAATCAATTAGTTAGTTGGTTAGAGTCCAAAATTAGGATAAGTTTGATTTAAATTTTGATTTGATTTCTATTTTTGTAATCTCATCCCTCCTATATAAAGGGATGATAGTCTATTGTTTTAAGGAAGTTCAGATGATATAAGAAAATTGAGTTTTTATCTCTATCTCCCTCTCTCATCTCTCTCTTCTCAACGCGATCTCCGCGATTCTCTTCTCTAAAATCCCTTGTTCTCCGACGAGCTTTCTCCTCTCAACCCCTCCAATTTCTTCTCCATCAAAAATAAACAATCAAATATTATTTTCACATCTTTGCAAAATTCCATTCTGCATCAATTGGTATCAGAGCATGGCATCTAGATCGTCCTCACGATCTGGCGATCCCTCCCGTCATTCACACGGAAAGTCCAAAGGATCTCGCTCCAACGACCGTGCATGGCGTGTCGAGGTTAGACAAGCATTATCTAATATGCTCCAAGTTTGTGCCGATATGCAAGCTTTGGTGTCTCAGATGCGAGAGCCACGGAATGTCGAGGCATTAACGCGCCAACTAGAAGAGAATGCCGCCAAAAAGGTCGGTGAAACTTCTGTCTAAGTTTCCAATGAAGAATGCCAAGAAAATATCGTTGTCTTCAATAATATGCTTGCTGTCCAGACCGTTTCAGACCTGCAGTCACCGGAGAAAGCGACTCCAGTGCCACCCACGACCCTCCCGCGGGCCCCCCTCCGCTACCCACACACGTCCAACAGTCAGTCCAGCCCCCTCACATCCCCTCCTCGCCCTTCCCGCACCTCCAGTGCAAATCCTGCCGCCATCTTTAGTCGAAGAAGTTGCTGTTCAAGGCAAGTTTGAGGGCAATAATGAAGAAAATGAAGGAAAAAGCCCCCCTGAGCTTGCTGTTCTGGCTGTTACATATCAACCACCAACGACAAATTTGACTCCAGCAATGTCTTTAGGCGACCCCTCCAACACCGTTGCAGCCCCTTTCCATCCCTTAATCTAATTCCGAAGTTGTTGTACAACCCCACATCTGCGCACAATCGCCCCCACCAGTGCCAACGACAACCCCAAAACCCTCTCCCACTACCCGTGTCGCCGCCCTCCCCCTCCCTACCCGGTGCCGCCTCACACTTCTTCTCATCCCACCAGCACGCCACCGAATCCTCCATCTCGGCCCTGCACTGCCACCACAACTCCCGCTCGCCCCAATCCCGCTGCAGCCGCGCCTTCATCTTCTGCGCCTCCCTCTCATTTTGTTGCTGCCACCGCTATTGAATGCGGAAGATGAAAACCCTATTTTTCTTTCCATCCCAAGGAAACTAGTATCCCAGGAAAAGGATGATAATTGGTTCATTTGGAAATATTATAAGAAACCCCTCCCACTAAGAATTCTTTATCTAAAGGATAAAGAATTATACATATGGGTGAGTTTTTATTTAAGTGAAGGGGTAGAACTTTTGCAGTCGTGCCCCTTGGTAGGAAGAAATTATAAACGTAACATGGAAAAGGAGCAAACTTACGAGGTCCGATCAATCAATCTTTATGGAATTCTCCACCAACAGATCGAAGATCAAGCAATTCGTCGGGAGACGAATTTTCAAGTGGAGGAGAACTGATTCATCGTGAATCGGATAAGTATGGTCTTATTTATTTATTTTTATCCGATAATTAGAGTATCATTTTATAATTGAGTCATTACATTTTTTACTCTAAATAAAGAGATCGTGTGTGATCTCAAAATTAGTTAGTCAGTTTCAATTTGAATTTCGAATTTAGTTAACTAGAGTCAATTAGAGATTTGAATTTATTTCAAATCAATTAGTTAGTTGGTTAGAGTCCAAATTAGGATAAGTTTGATTTAAATTTTGATTTGGTTTCTATTTTTGTAATCTCATCCCTCATATATAAAGGGATGATAGTCTATTGTTTTAAAGAAGTTCAGATGATATAAGAAAATTGAAATTTTATCTCTATCTCCCTTTCTCGTCTCTCTCTTCTCAACGAGATCTCCGCGATTCTCTTCTCCAAAATCCCTCGTTCTCCGACGAGCTTTCTCCACTCAACCCCTCCAATTTCTTCTCCACCAAAAATTCACAATCAAATATTATTTTCTCCATCTTTGCAAAATTCCATTCTGCATCACTGTCGGACCAGAGGGTGGAGGCAAGGTTGCAAAAAGCGGTAGTCAATACTCGGTCAGTGGGGTCACTGACTAAGGATTAATCGGCAGTCGGGCGACTAATCGGATTTAGTCGGCCATTAGTCGGTTTTGCTTTTTTTATTTATTTTAAATATATAAATCAATTTTTATACATATATTCTTATATATATGTAATATAAATCATTTTTTATACATATATTCGTATATATTTGTATAGATTTGAACATTTTCTATATTATAATGAAATAAAAGGAGTAATTGACTTTAAAATAACATTAAGTATATTAGAATAGGTTTGATTAAAAACAAAGAAAAAATAAAAAAAATAAAAAAACCTCTATGTAAAAGTCGGTCGAGTAGTCAGGTTGATCGACTAATGGCCAACTAGGCCTAGTCGAATCGGCTACCCCCCGACTCGACTAGTCAGACCGAATAGTCGGCCTAATCGGTCGACTTTTACAACAATGGGTGGAGGAATTCTAGATACTACAAGCGGATCTAGTCCAATTAGAGAGGCCTTCAACAGGCATGGGCCATTTTATGTGAGGAGATGGGAAGTTCACGGTGAGGAAAGCTTATAGATTTTTTATGGAGGATGGAGTCGTCGGGCAGGACGAGTTTGGTATAGACACATGGATGATATGGAAGAGTAAGGTGCCCAACTGGGTCAAGATTTTTCTTTGGCTGTCATGCTTGGGAGGATTCTCACAAAAGCTCGTCGGGGGCAGTTGCTTGGCACGGAGGAGACCACTTGTGACAGATGCTGGTCGGAGGTGGAATATGTGGAGCATCTGTTTTTCACTTGTCCTTTCTCGTCTCAGGTGTAGAGTAGAGCTAACATCACATGGCTTTTCAGGCATGATTGTCCTGATTTTTGGAGAGATATTAGATGGGTGTACGGGAATGGGCATGAAGACATCACATTTCTAATGGGCGATTTGGTGCGCTAGGAACGAGGTCATTTGGGGGTGGCAAACGTTCTATTCAGAAAATGTAATCGAGAATTGTAGGGTGCTTTGTATATCATAGAGAGTGTGATGTAATGTAACCCCACGCATTGTATCTCTAACTTTTATACTCTGATAAGTTCTGTACCAAGGTCTTGCGCAAGATTTACGGCGTCTGTGGGGTGCCTCTGGTGGCGGATGTTCTGGTGGGATCCCCCTCGCCATTTTGGAAGGGGGTGATGGAGGTCTTCTCCAAGTTCTTATCCTTGTTTAGGTCGGTGCTGGGAGATGGTGAATCTTTCAAATTCTGGACTGATGATTGGACGGGGAGGGGGCCCTTGAGCTCGCGGTTCCCTTGCCCGTTCGCTCTGGCGGCTGATAGGAGTGCTAGGGTCGCATCTTGCTGGTCAGACGGTAGTTGGTTGCCGACATTCTCTGCTAATTTCTCGGATCAAAGGCTTGAGGACTTTCTTACCTTGCTGGACTCTATCAAGGATGTGGGGCGTCCTTCTGTGGGAAGAGATCATTGGGCGTGGCATATGAGCCCTTTTTCGGCGAGGAAGGCTTATGGAGCGATTTGTAGGCCGCCACCCTCGCGGTCGGAGAATATGATTCGTGACTGCCGTTTCTTCTGGGGTCTCAGGCTCACCTAGCGGATTGGATTCTTCCTCTGGCTATTCGTAGGCAAAGATTAATGACGAGAGATCGGTGTGTTGCGCTACTTCACTCCGTATCGGATAGGTGCATTTTATGCGACAATGCGGTGGAGTCCCTTGAGCACCTTTTCTTCGCTTGCCCGAAAGTGACTGTCTTCTGGGATGATACAACTATGGCATGGGTTTGCACTACCGATTTGGCATCCTTTTGTGGTTCGTTGGTGGCCAATAGAGACAGAGAGAGGCGGGCGATCCTTTAGCCCATGACAACTTTGTGGGCAATATGGTTGGGCAGAAATGCATCTCTTTTTTCGGGACAATGCTTCTATAAGGAAAACGTGGAGATGTACTGTACGCGGTTGGTTGATGATTGGATTTTGTAGTGGCTGTGCTTGTTTAGGATTATCGTTACTTTTGTAAACTCCCTGTTTACCTTTTATTATTATTCTTTAAATAAATGGGGCGAACACCACTGACTGTATCCCCCTGTTTCTTGTTTCTGGCTTTCAAAAAAAATACTCTAATAAGTTCACTGAGGTGAATCCCAACTTGGGATTTCACCTTTCTTTTTCAAATAGTATGCAGTTAACAAGTTTAAATTTTGAAAAGTTTAAATTTTGAAAAAACCACATGAATTTCTCTTTTCCATATTGTAGAAAGAAAATAATGAATTGTATTAAGGAGAGGTCCTAGGGTTCTCTTATATAGGAGAAGACCCTGATGGAAAACTTACAAGAAGAATATAAAAGAAATAGATAATCTGAAATCAATAAGGAAGATAACTAATATCTCTGTTGAGATATTTGTATCTCTTTGTATTCACTTCTTATTTCTGTATCTTTCATGTGCCTCTGGTGTAATTTGCCTAGGGATTTTCTCCTATATAAGAGAGCCTTAGGGTCATTTGGTTGGGAGGGTAAACTCCCTAACCCATTCCCTCTCTCTCTCATATGGGTCCCACATTTCTCTTTTTTAAAAAAATAAATAAATAAATTTTTCATCATCAATTCCATCAAAAAAATAATATACTATACCATCATATCATATAAAAATTATAAATTACTCCACTTCCACTCATTTTTCCAAACTTCAATACAATCACATCACAATAACTACTCACTTTTTCAAACTCCAATAAAATCATATCACCACAAACCCATTCTAACCCACCCCCAGTTTAACCCTCTATCCAAACACCAAAACACAAAAACGGGTTACCCTCTATCAGTTTAACCCGCCCTAACCTGCGTACCAAATGCACCCTTTAGGGTCACTACAATGTCAGGCTATTCTATTCTTCCAAACATTGTATTGGAGCAACGGTCCTAGACCAGGGTTCCCGTATCTCACCAAAACCCTAACCCTCCCCCCTCTCGGCCGGCCGTTGCCAGGCCGCCACCTGTTGTCGTTGACAACCGCTCTTCAGGGTTGCGGGATGCCACCCCACCTTTGGCCGACCGCTGCCCAGTTGTTTGTAGGCTTCTCCACCTTCATCGGACTGCAATTCGACCACTGCTGAAGCCGGAAATGGTCTGTTTTCGATCAGAGCTCGTGATTTTAGACACATAAATCAAGATTTCCAACCCTAGACTACAACAAGAATTGAAGATGATGGTTGTATGAGTCTACACATACAACCACTCCATATGATTGTGTAGACTCACTCAGAGTAGTCTACTCCCCGGTTTTGTTCTGGATTTTTCGGCATTCTTTTTATCATATCAGAGAACAAGGGTGATGTATTTCCATCATCCGGTGCCTTCAAGGTCCCGGCTCCCATTGTAAAGATGGATGAGACCAACTACGAGTCATAGTCCATGCAGTTTCGCACCCTTATGTAGTGCCATAACAAGGAGCACATTTTGATGGATTTCGAGCCGACAGACAAGACTGGGGCTAACGGTTCTTGGAAGCAAGATGATTCCTATGCACGGATTTGGCTCTCCAAGACGCTCACCAGGGAGATTGCCAACAGCATCGTCAATTAACCCACATCCAATGCTATGTGGGACATCTTAACAGACACATATGGACAAGCCAAGAATGAGAGCAAGATTCTACAATTGCAATATGACATATTTTCGACTAAGCAGAATGGTTGGCCTCTTCATGCCCACTTCTTGCATCTTCGATGCATGTTTAAACAAAAGTGTGCATTTCCATTTCCAGTATCTATCAGTCAGATCAACAATATGTCTGAAATGACCGATATGTGTGATATAAGGTGTATGGATGAGAAATATGGGTGATATAAGTGTGCATTTGTAAGTTATTGTTGTTTTAAGATCTTGGATAGGATGATATCCATTTACAGTATGTATCGACCAAGAATCAATGTTAACATTGATTTGGCTGATATGACCGATATGCGCGATATAAGGGGCATATATTTCCAATATGTATCAGCCAAGAATCGACATTAACATTGATTTGGTCGATATGACCGATATGTGTGATATAAGTGTGTATTTGTAAGTTATTTATTGTTGTAATAACTTGGAAGATTTTAATTTGCAGAAAAGGGTCGAAAATGATTTTTTGAGCTATTTTCGACCTTTTTACCGAAATGGGGTGAAATTTCGATGGGGGGACCAAATGGAGATCGAAATCGAGATTTCAAACCTTGTTATAAACCACTTGGTATTTCTTCCTTGTGGTTTTCCCCTTTAATTGTGGACTGTTTCTACGTAAATCGCCTTCTTTTTGTGTTTGTTATTGTCTACAATGGTGAAGAAAGATTGACTTTTCTTGGGTCCACAGATTCCATTTTTATGCCTTCCATTATATAAATGATCTCACAAGTTAATTTCCCAACACTATGTCCTCAGTTCTGGTTTGATTACCCTAGTTTAATGTTAATCGCAGAATATATTTTCGTTGATGTCTTCAAAAAAAATATTTTTTGAGGTAGAAGATTTTGGTTGAATCCTGATTGAAATATTTTTTGTCCCATCTGCAGTATTTTGTCGATCCAGAGAAGACCCATGTATTTCGGTCGAAGACTGATGTCATTTACTATTTGGAGTACGGAGAAATAAGGAAAGGGGTTATCCAATGGAGTCCTGAGCGCTTCAAATCCTCGAGGAAGTTGCTCGTGAGTATTTCAGTCGAGATGTTTCATATTTGATCGATATACAATCTAAATTTATGTGTCATATTTGCCGTCTCTGATTGGTGTTTTTCCGATGTTTTTTAATGCTTGTTACACATAATGAAATGTTTGTTTATACCTTGAGTTCTATGACATTATTGGTGAACAAAAGCCGTGTTGGGGTACAAGACGATTGTATTTGTAGGTTGGTAATAGTTGGATGCATCGGATGCTCCTAAGAACATTGCGACACTTCTGCTCTGTCTTCCATTGTGATCCTTCTCACGGTACTAAAATACCTTATTATGTTGATTTTTTGGGGGAAAATCTCATGTATAGTAATTTTCTCAATTAAATGTAACTTTGGCCATGATTTCATTTGGGTTAAAATTGCTTCCATTTTAAAATCCTCATGAAATTTCGCTCTATTTCTTTGAACTTCTGTTGGAACCGAGATTTATAATTCTGGTCCATGTTTGATTGTTGAACATGCTTGGAATCTTTATGGAAGATAGGCATGGGTTCCCATGGAATTTTGCGAGCACATGCATGCAAAACACATAACGGGGCATTTGGAAACAATAGGCAGGATAGGAGTGTAACACGGAAGGCTGAAGCCCTAGGATGTGGTAAAGCTCAAGTTGGGTGATGCATGATTAAAGAGTTTTTATTTTATGGGATCAGATTGGGAACATTGTGCTCGTTATTGTAAGTTGTCTAGGTGCCTTTGTGTCATGGACTTTCCTATCAACTCGGGGCACTTGTCAATGAAGGTTCTTTTTTCCTGTCTTCTCCTTTGAAGATGGTGTTGATCATTTGTTTAACATGTTCATGAGAGGTAGGTGCTTCCATTTCGAATGGATATCTGCATCCTTTTGAGTAGTTTTGGAGCTGTGTGGTTGCTTCTCCACATATCTTTTCTACATTGAGCAGTTGCCAACATGGATTTTCAAAAGTTTGCCGATTGTAGATTAAGTCGGAAAAGAAGCTTTCCGACAGTTGGGGCTGCATGATCCTTTTTGAGGTGGAGCATATAGTAAAATGACCAAATTACGGTTATTTTTTCTTTTTTTTGGGCTGTAAGAACCTTTTCAAGGTGAAACATGTGAACTTTTTCAGTATAACGTAAAATGACCAAATCACCGTTACTTTTCTATTTAATACTTAATGAATCATTGAAATAGTTTTGTATATGTCAGATAAGTATCATATAGTTTGATGCACATACAAATGAGGGATAATCAGTTGTGCCCTCCTTATATATAACAATCAATTGTGCCATGTATCATACCATCTTGGAGAGGGACGTGTTGAGGTGCATCGGTGTGGTGCCTCCGAAGGATGTTTTTGTTCCTAAATGAAGCTCATTTCCTGGAATGTGAGGGGATTGAGGGGCAGCCGGAGAAGAGATTGGCGGTAGGGAGATTGGTGAGGGACCATCGTGCAGACATTACTTTGTTTCAGGAGACAAAACTATCAGTAGAGTTGGAGGGGGTGTGGAAGGAAGCTGGGGGAGGTCGTGTGGATTCCTTCAGAGATTTTGTAGCAGTTGGGGAGGGGGGGGGGAGTGTTAACGGGATGGAATGGGGACTGCTTCGCTTTGGTGGGTTTGGAACTGCAGGGTCAGTGCTCGCTCTCGCTTCTCTTGCATCGAGCTACAGACGGGGTGACTATCTTGGTCACGAATGTGTACGGACCTTCTGGGGGTGAGGGAGTCGGTCCCCCGCCAGCGGACCTTGCCGTGGTTAAGAGACATTTCCGAATGTGATGTGGATCATTGCTGGAGATTTCAATGTTACTTTGATGCCGGAGGACCGTCCTGGTGACAAAGGAGGAAGGGATGTTGGTTCCGAAGTGTTGAAAGGGATGGTGGAGGATTCTTATCTACAAATCCTCGATGCGGTTGGATACCGGTACACGTGGCGCAGTTCCAAAGCTATATCCCACATTGACTGGTTTTTGCTTTCTACCGAGGCCCTATTGCTATTCCCCCTAGCCGAGGCTAGGGTTTTGCTGAGGGCGTACTCAGATCACACGCCGCTTTTGTAGGTATTTGGGGAGGGGACCTGGGAGCGTTATTTCTTCCGTTTTGAGAGGGATTGGATGTTGGAGGACGACTTTCTGGAGGCTATAGCCGATTTTTGGAGGGGGCTCGATCCGGAGGGGTCAACGTCGTTGTTGTTAAGGCGCGCGCCTAGGTGCCCCAAGCCGTGCGCCTAGAAAGCACGCCTTGCATTCATAAAAAATGGCGCACGCCTTGGGTCGCCTGGGCGTCAAGGCGCGCCTGGGCGCCGCCTATGCGACTTTTTTTATGCGTACTTACACATATATCGCATTTTCAAAATGCGATATACATACATAACGCATTTTCAAATTGCGTTATACATATCGCATATTGGAAATGCGATATACCCGTTCGACCCTGTATTACCCCACTGCATTCGACCCGACCCTCATTACCATGTTTAGCAGAGAAACCCCTTGCATTGTCCCTGTCTCCTCCGCAGCCGCCTCCTTACCTCCTCCAGCGGGCTCCCTCTTCCTCCGACGGCCTCCATCCTCCTCCGACGTCCTCCCGAGTCCCTACCTCCTCCAAGGAAGCCCTCTTCCTCCAGCGACCTCCTTCCTCCTCCAGCAGCCTCCCTACCTCCTCCAACGGCCTCCCTCCTCCTCCGGCGACTTCCCTACCTCCTCCAGTGGCCTCCCTCCTCCTCCAGCAGCCTCCGTGTGTTCTCTTGCTCTCCCATTGTAGAATGACTTCAATGGAATCCTTGGATGGGGATGCCATTCCTAATCCCACTACTACACCAACCCCATCTACTGTGCAAAGGCCTGGAGAAATTGATCCCCGCTTCACCGACAAGATGAATAATCCATGCTTGAAAGCGGCATCGAAGGATCCCGGTTGGAAGTACTCTTTTTGGCCGAATACACTAGACAAGAATAAGCTGCAATGTGCATTGTGCGGCCACATTACTAATGGTGGAATCAAAAGGCAGAAAGAACACTTGATTGGTGGTTATCGAGATGTATCTATGTGTCCAAAAGCCACTATGGAGATTAAGAAAGAGATGTCTGACTTCAAAAATCGTAACAAGAAGAGGAAGATAGTCGTTGATTACAGATACAGTGGAGTTGATTCAAACATTCCAGATGCAGATGATGGTGATCATGGTGAACATGTAGTCATCTTGGATGACTCACATCCTACGGCCACAACAGGTAAAAACGCTAAATCTGGTTCTGGTTCATGTTCTGCAAATAGGCCACCTGTACGGAAGGATCCACATGGCAAGGGTCCTATGGACTCGTTTAGTTCTGCTAGCCCATGGGAGGTTGTGGCACAAAGGAGGGCAGCAAGGGCTCGTGGTGAAGCACAACAAACTACAATTGAGTTTGCTTTGAAAAAGGATGCTACACAGGTGGCATATGATGCCATAGCTGAGCTATTCTATACAGGTGGCATCCCTTTTAATGTTGCACAACGAGAAGCTTTTGAGGTGGCAGTGGAGGCTATTGTCCAAGCTGGGAGAGGATTTGTTCCTCCATCTTATCACCAATTGCGAAAGCCCCTACTTGAAAGATTATATGCAAGGACCAAAGATTTGCAGGTGAAGCATGAAAGCCATTGGAGGACATATGGATGCACGATTATGTGTGATGCATGGACTGATAAACGACAACGAAGTCTGATTAACTTCCTTGTTAATTCTCCAGAAGGGTCCTTTTTTATTTATGCAAAGAATGCAACATCTGATGTACACACCGGGGAGTATGTGTTCAAATTGATAGACGAGGCTGTGGAGATGGTGGGTGAGGAGAACGTTGTACAAGTTGTCACCGACAATGCAAGCAATTTTGTTTTAGCAGGAAAGTTACTGATGGAGAAGAGGAAAAACCTCTTTTGGACTCCATGTGCTGCACACTGCTTGGATCTGATGCTTGAGGATATTTCCAAGTTACAGAAATTTGCAGGAGTTATCAAGAGGGCCAGAAAAGTAACAACCTATATTTACCAGCATATTCGGTTGCATAATGCATTTCTACAATTCAGTGAGGATCACCAAGAGCTGTCTAGAAGCGGAGTTACCTGCTTTGCTACCAACTACTTGACCCTTACTAGTTTGCTCAAGCAAAGGAAAGCTTTGGCATCTTTGTTTATTTCTGAGGTGTGGAACACTAGTTCTTGGTGGAAGACACAGGATGGGAAATATGTCTATGAAACTGTGATGGCGAATGCTTTTTGGGAAAAAAATTGAAGATTATCTTAGAGTTGTGCAACCCATCGTTACTGTGCTGCGTTTAGTGGATGCTGACGAGAAGCCGCCCATGGGATACATTGCTAGGGCTTTTGACACTGCAAAGGAAATGATTATTGAAAACTTTGGCAGGAAGGAAACAGATTACATGCCTATTCTACAAATTATTGATTCTCGCTGGGATAATCAGATGGCTCGTCCTTTGTATGGTGCAGGATGTTTCTTGGATCCTGCATTTTATTACAAAGTGAATGACAACGATGAGGCATTGATGGGAAGGTATGAAGGTGATTTCATATTTTGCCTTGAGAGGATGGTTGATGATCCCGATCAACAAGACGTGATATGCTCTGAAATGGAGGTCTACAAAGGAGCTCGTGGTATGTTTGGCAGAGCAATTGCTATTAGACAAAGGGAAAAAAGCCACCATGTAAGTTACATTTTATTATTTATATAGAATGATTTAATGGTAACATGTGTTTACATTGTTGACTTATTGTGTAGTGGAATGGTGGGATACTTATGGAAGTCTCACCCCCGCTCTGAAGCGGGTGGCAAAGCGTATTTTGGGATTATGTTGCACATCTTCCTCATGTGAACGCAATTGGAGTGCTTTTGACTTTGTATGTATCAAAAACACTTATAAATTTACAAATATAAATGCCAACTTTATACTTGTAAATTTACGTAATACTTGAATTAATGTGCATATCCACACAAAGAGGAGGAATAAGTTGGAGGTTGATAGACTTTCCAAGCTTGTTTACATCCAATACAACAAGCAACTTGAAGAGAGATTCAAAAATAGGAGGCTCGAGAATTTAGCAAAAGATTTTGATCCAATTGCTCTTTCTGAGTTAGATTGGTCAAGTGAATGGATGACAGGTCTTTACGTGGAACCAGAGGTTGTACCGGGGCTTACACTGAAGGTTATTGATGAAGCATTATGTGCTTCTCAAGCATATGAAAGTTCTCGTCCAAGAAGGAGTCAACCACAAGCACAACCAAGCACTTCAGCACGTGGTAGTCTTCGTGGCCGTGGTCGTCGTGGTACTCGTCATGCACATGTGATTAGGCGACAATATGTACCTCATGTTCCGGACGATGAGGAGGAAGAAGACGAGGAAGATGATTGGATGGATCTTAATGATGATGGCCAAGAGCAAGATGAAGGATATGAAGAAGAAACTAACCTGTGTAATGATGCATATGAAAGTTCTCGTCCAAGAAGGAGTCAACCACAAGCACAACCAAGCACTTCAGCACGTGGTGGTCTTCGTGGCCGTGGTCGTCGTGGTACTCGTCATGCACATGTGATTAGGCGACAATATGTACCTCCTCATGTTCCGGACGATGAGGAGGAAGAAGACGAGGAAGATGATTGGATGGATATTAATGATGATGGCCAAGAGCAAGATGAAGGATATGAAGAAGAAACTAACCTGTGTGATGATGATGATTGAAGCATTGCTGTATTGGATTATTGTCTTTCGGTCTTTGAAATGTTGTGTTATGCCAAACAATTTGTCTGTATTTTTAGTACATTTTCCACTTTTTTTTGCCAAACAATTTGTCTGTATGCCAAACATAGCTTGTTTAATTATCTATGTTCTGATTACTTTATGTGTTGTGATTCTTGTGATTAATCACTAATGTTTGGTTAAATGATATTTATTACTCTAACACTCTAGTTACTATGTATTTATAAATACAAAAGGTCTTGACAGAGAAATAAATCCAATACTTACTGTAATTTTTCTTAAAAAAATATATTAATTGATATCGCATCTCCAAAATGCGACATACACTTAAAAAAATAAAAAATGACGTCGCATTTGAGACATGCGACATCCATTTGCTTTAAGTAATTAGATGTCGCATTTGGCTTCAAAAAAAAATAGATGTCGCATGTCTCAAATGCGATATAGGTCACATTTTGTTAGACGCCTAGGCGCCCAGGCGCCCAGGATGAACGCCTTGTCGCCTTGCCGCCTTAATACCTATGGTCAACGACGTGTAGGTTTGCGAGCAAACTGGGTGCACTCAGGAGGTTCTTGATCGGGTAGAACATGGAGATTCGTATTAGGCGTCGGGAGAGGAGGCAGCTGGTAGAGGAGGAGGTGGCTCGTCTGGACATATTGGAGGATGAGCGGGATCTGGTGGAGGAGGAGGTGGCTGAGAGAAGTAAATATCTTGACGAGATCTTCAAGATGGACAAGAAAGAGGAGGTCGCTTGGAGACAACGATCAAGGTAGCAGTGGGTGAAGGAGGGAGATGCTAATACCCGGTTCTTTCACGCGATATCGAGTGTAAGGAGGCGAAGGAATCACATTTACTCAATTGAGGTTGGTGGCGTAAAGGCGACGGGAGACGCGGAGGTGTTGGTGGCCTTGCGCTCTCACTTCCAGGCTTGTGGATGGTGCATTTCGCGTGGAGGTTGGGGTTGGCAGGGGAAGGGAGTGTCTACAATTCCCAAGGACAAGGTGGAGGATTTACTGCGTGATTTTATGGAGGCACGAAAGGTGTTGCATATGTTGAACGTACGGGGCTCCTAGCCCCGATGGCTTCTCTGTTTGCTTCTACAGGGAGTTCTGGAACATTCTCAAAAGTGACATCATGGAGGTGTTGGTAGAGTTTCGGATGGGGAACCATGATTTTGAGAGATTGAACAAGGCGCTAATCTTTCTATTGCAGAAGAGGAGTGTGCCGACCAATGTGGCAGATTTCAAGCCATAGGTCTGTCTAATGCTATCTATCTATTGATTTCGAAGATTCTGGCAATTCGATTATCTCAGATGGACTAGTTTATTTCCTTTGTGCAGCCGGCATTTGTTCCAGGAAGGGTTATGGCGGATGGTCTGGTAATGTCTTTGGAAATCATGACGAACTGGAAGAGGTCGAGGTCCATAAGTGTACTGTGGAAGGTGGATTTCTCAAAGGCTTATGATCGCTTGGATTGGAGATTTCTGTGGGCATCCTTGTTGAGGAGGGGCTTCCGGAGATGTGGGTGGACTGGATCAAACGGTGCATTATAACATCATCTCATGCTTTGCTCGTCAATGGTCGACCAGAGGGGGGTTTTTTCCAGCCTCAAAGGGGTATCAGACAGGGATGCCCGCTGGCGCCTATGCTGTTCGTAATTGTTGATGATGCACTTATAGTTATGGCTCGGTTGCCGACGGCAAAGGGGTGGTGGTCATGCTACAATTGTGGTGGCATATCTATTCTGCTATTGCAGCATGCTGATGACAAGGTCTTATTTTTGGGGGAGGATGAGGAGGGCCTTCGTAGAGCTTCTTTGGTCATGGAGATCATTGGTGACATCTCTGGTCTTCAACATGGAAAAGTATATGGTGGTACCTTTTGGGCTTTCGGATCAAGAAGTGGGAAGGACGTCGAGGTTGCTGGGTTGCATGGTGGTTGCATTGCCGATCACCTACCTTGGACTGCCTCTGGTGGCGGGTCGTCTCAGGTTTGGGGATTGAAGGTCCCTGGTAGAGAGACTGGAAGGTAAGCTGGCAGGTTGGAAAGCGAAATGGAGAAATCTGGTCCTTCTCAAGCAAGTTCTTTGGGCAATACCCGTTTTCTTCTGCTCTACTAGAGCCTTGCCAGCCGGGGTTTGTCAGAAGATTGAGGTCTTGATGAGAATGTTCTTCTGGTCAGATGGCAGGCAGTCTAGGGGAGGTATGCATCTGGTGGATTTGAATACTTTGACTTTGTAGAAGAGAAAGGGGGGGGGATCAGGAGGGTGGGGGAGATGAATAAGGCTTTCATGGCTAAGTGGGTAGTGCATATTTGGGGGGATTCAGAGGATCTGGTGTGCAGGTTGGTCAGAAGGATTTATGGGGTGTCGTCCTGCAAGTGGAGGTGGGGCGACTTCCTTCCTCGTTATGGAGAGGTATATCACAGGTGATTCCAGAGTTGGTTACCAAGCTGAGGCCCATCTTTGGAATTGAGAGATTTTGGATGGATGACTGGTCAGGGGAGGGGATCCTTGGGGAGCGCTATCCTATATTGACGCAGTTGGTGGCGGATAGGAGGGTGGTGGTGCACTACGTATGGGGGGGGGAGGAGTGTTCTCGTCGATCTTTGTATCTGAGCTTTCGGACCAGAGATATGAGGATTTCTTGGAGGTGCAGGAGTCGCTGGTGCGAGAAGAGATCCCCTCGGAGGGTAGGGATCACTACGTTTGAGGCGACAGGAGATTCTCGATTAGGAAGGCTTATGCTTTCTTCGCTGAGGAAGGGGAGGAGGCTGTCGCATGGAGGTTGGGGTGGACTTAAAATTGATTTGGAGGAGCATAGTGCCTACTCGCATTAAGGTTTTCCTATGGACTTTCAGGCTGGGGAGGACTCTCACGAAGACACGCTGGGGGCAGATGATGGGGTGGAGGGTACTCTCTATAGCAGTTGTGGAGTTGGGGAGGAGGATGTAGATCACATGTTCTTTCTCATCTGATGTGCGGGGCGGATATACATCTCTTGTTTCGGTTCTCAGGACTGTATGAGTTTCTGGAGAGATATCAGATCGATTTGCGGCTACAGTCATGAGGATTGTGCGGTTTCGTTTGCAACACGAGGCGATTTGGTGTGTGCGGAATGTGGTTATGTTTAGAGGTGGTGATTTTTTAGAGGTGGTGATTTTCATTATGAGAATCAATGTTGTAAAAGTCGGGTGACTAGGCCGATTAGTCGGCTCGACTAGTCGAGTCGGTGGGGTAGCTGGCTCGACTAGTCGAGTCGGTGGGGTAGCCGACTCGACTAGGCCTAGTCGGCCATTAGTCGCTCAACCCGACTAATCGACCTAGTCGGCCGACTACAAGGCCGACTTTTACATAGATATTTTTTAATTTTTTAGTTTTTCAATTTTTTAAAGCAAATTTATTCTAATATGCTTAATATTATATTTTAAAGACAATTATTTCTTTTATTTCATTATGATAGTATAGAAAATGTACAAATCAATGTAAATATGTAAGAATATGTGTATAAAAATTGATTTATATATTTAAAATAATTAAAAAAATTTAAAACTGACTAATGACTGACTAAATCCGATTAGTCTCCCGACTGTCGATTAATCCTTAGTCAGTGACCCCGCCGACCGAATACCGACTACCGCTTTCTGCAACCATGATGAGAATGTAATTGAGCATTGTAGGGCATTGTGTAGAACTTGGACCATGTAACAAGTTGTATCCTTAGTTTTTTTAGTATATAAATATATAATACTACTTGAGGTGGATCCCATCCTGGGAGTCCACCCGCGCACATTTCAAAAAAAATAACAATATAAGTTATTTCCATCCCCTTTTTGGAATATCAGTTGCGCCCTCGAGGGATCGATCATGAAGATCTGGGTTGATGCATGAAGGTGCATCCACGAGGGATCAACCGCCTATGCCTTGATGCGGGGGGAATGTGATTAGGGTTCCATAGGAACCCTAACAACTTTTACGAACTTGCTGAAATCACATCATTGATGCACAGAATTAGGGTTTTACGAAGAAACCCAATTGCATGCACAAAATCGAACCATTGGATGTATAAAGATATAAGGAGCCATGAGTAAGGGTTCCTGGACCCTAGAACAAAATATATGGAACAACTCCTTTCTTTTCAAACTTGAACAAATCTTGAAGATCAATGAATAATAAACATAATCGAAATCTGACCTCAAGAACAAGCCCTAGAATCGACTACTATGATACCATATTGAAATAAAAATACGGAAGCAGAATCAAATAAGAAAATAAAAAATATGAAACAAGTACGCTCAAGTTTTTTTACGTGGAACCCTATCATGTGAGGAGTGGGATGAAACCACGAGAGAAGGCCTCGAAGGGCCGGATATTCTATTATGAATCTCTTCAAGAATGTATGAAGTGTGGGGATCCTTATATAGACCGGTGTCCCCACAGATTGACGAAGTGGGACTAAATATGAGAGGGGTACCAGTCTATTACCTTCTCTAACACTTGCAATGAACCTTGTTTGACACAGAGAAATTACCAGTGTTTTATTTTGTGGATTACACTTAAACAGATGAACGTAACAATACGACAGATGTGTTTGATTAGCATGTGTTTCCCCTATATTGACATTTTTAGACGCCTGAACCTTCTTGACAGTTGACTTGCTTTTGGCCCTTAAATGTTGCGAGTTGATATGTCTGTGTTTTTCAGTCCCGAATCATATTGGATTCTGAATGGTATAATCTGCTTCTTCAATGTAATGTCCTTGTCCTTTTTATATAGAAGTAATTAAATTCTCTATGTATTGTCTGGATCTGCATTTTTTCCTTGGTTTCTTACAGATATTTCTACTTTCTGTCCATGCACCTCGAACCTGTAACTTATGCGTCAGCTACCATGTGTTAATGTATTACTCTTGAGGAAATACATCAGATTATTCTTCCTAATTTTCTTTCGTATGTGATGTTGGCATCTAGATGCCTCGGCAATCAAATAATCAGGGAAGCACAGTAAGACAGAGTCTATTTGTAGATCCAACATCAAGTTGTGAAGAACTTCAGAAAGAGTCTGCTGAACTATCTTCAGAAAAGGCTCCCTTGCAGAACTCTGGTCAGAATCTTTTCTCGTGTTTAACTTTTAACTTTTGAGATTGCTAAATTTCTGAGTGTTGAGGCCTTTCCCCTCAGGAAAGAATATAAAGGCTGTTGATTGATTTTATTTGAGTTGGTAATTATTTTTCTTTTGCTGTAGGAGGACATGATCCCCTCGCCGATCTCAGTAATTCGGGAACACCTAAGAGTTTGGTGGATGATACAAATAAAACCGGTGGAAATCAACATCCTCTCTCAGATGGGAACTTAGAATCACTTCAAGATATGGAGACGGAGCAGATGGATGGGAAGTCTAGTGATTTGGACTCTATTCCAGTGCAAATAAATGCTTCAACCCCTTTTGAGTTGAAGCGGCAAAAGGACCCTACGGAACCTTCAATTTTGAATCAGAAGGTCTCCATTACTGGTAAACCGGTGAAGAAAAAACTTCCGAACACTGCGCCTCTCAGGAGATCTCTTAGAAATAGAGGAAACACCAACTTACCTTCAGAAGCAGATTTATCACCAAGCAAACCTTCTCAGATTATGCCCTCAGAGCCTATCGTAATGAAGCATGGTATGCAAGTTGAAAGACCATCCGAGCAAGTGATGGGGAGGTTAAATAAAGCAGACAAGGAACCCAAGGAGCTGAAGGATGAAGTGTCGCGGATGGAATCTAACCTTCGGAATGAGCCAGTTGGTACACATCAGGATCGCTCATTTCTAGGAAAGGCTTGTGAATTATACAAGGGAGAACTGCTTGAGTCAACAAACGAGAAAGGGAATTCGCCCAAGGATATAGATCTGGGTTCGGAACCAATAGACAGAATGGGCTTGGAAACACAATCAAATGGCACTCTTCTCCAACATTCAGAGTTAAAAATTAAAATGGTACCATCTGGCAAACTTGGAGTAAGGGAGGATTCTACCCATCCTGCAAATGACAAAGAACATGATCAGCAGGCATTTAAACTGGCCGATGGAAAGGTCTCCGGGATGCTAAATGACGCCTTCAAGAATCCAGATATACATGTGAAAACAGAAGTATCCGTCGTAGTTGAAGCAAATAAAGGTGCAATTAAGCAAACCATAAACAAGTTGCCTGAATTCGAAAAGCAGCTTGTTGCAGGAGATATTCCAAGTCCAGCAGCCCAAACACCTGCTGAAAAGGCTACTAAGCCTTTGAAGCGAAGGCGGGGTCAACAGACTAACAAAACCAAAACTAATGCGGCACCATACTTACCATGTCGTGCATCCCGAGGGCTGGAAGGTATTGATACGGGCCCAACTGTTGAAAAAGACAGTGAGTGGACTCTGAAGAAGGTTAAACCTGGTGCAGTGATGTCAAGTAATTTACTAACACCAATTGTTCTGGAAACCCGGCAGATTATCAGCAACAATGACTCAACCAACACAAACAGTTTACTGATGCCAGCTCCTGGCTCATCAAAAATAGCTGAGGAAAAAGGGTCTCTGGAATGTAAAAGGCCCGAAAACCTGCGAGGTCCTGTATCTGTGGAAAGTGAACAGAAGAAATCGGAATCTTCAATGCAATTTCCCTTTGGAGATACGTGGCCTGATCCATGCATCGAATTTGCCTTCAAAACTCTTACAGGGGATCTACCTATCTTTGAAGACATCATTGCTATCGAAAACTTCTTCCATCAGCATTTGACACCAGCCAAAAAACACAGCCAAAACAGCATGCCCTCTTTCTCCTTCAACTTCAATTTCATCCCATCAGAGACGCCAGTCCAATTCGAAGACATGGGTAGGCTTAACCCTAATTCAGGAAGGTCTAGCCAGGAGTGTACCTTGAAGAATGGGCTCCAGAGCCCTGAAATGAACGGAAGACTCAAGAGAGCGAAGATGAACTAGTTGGAAACCGCACTGTTTTTGCCGCGGACATGACGATCGCATCCCTTGTCTTGGGGTGTAATGTGCATAATATGGGCTGCCTTCTGATGGCTTTATCATTACCTAACTTGCGGGCATCTTGGTGTAAACTCTTGGTTATGTCGTCAAACTTGCCACGGAGGTGTTCTACTGCTGACAGCAGTCAGGTATGTACTTGTAGTATTGTAGAGCCTAGGGTTGGATCGTGGATGCTTTGCTACAAGGCGTGAAGGAGACGCCGCTCGACGTAGCAGCTGCTATGTAGAGAGGTGGCTAATTCTGGATGCATGTGCTGATTGTATATGGATATGATATCGTATGGCAGTGATCCACAAATCAAAATAACGGGAAAGTTTCCCTTTAATGGCCTCTACTTATCTGCTGTGGTTTATTTGTTCACCGCATGCATTGATAATTTCGGAGAGAGTGCAGTTTATTTTTAGGCTAGAATGCGCAGGGTCCATCCTTGACGTATATGCGACTTGTGCTCCAGTGACAATCCCTTGTGTGCTTTCTTAGTTGGGTTCATGAGTTCCAATTATAGCCTTAATTTTAAAGAGGTATTGCACTGGCTTTGTAATTGTCAGATGGCTTGCAAAGATCTCAAAGATAAATGTGCATAATCACAGGTAATTGTAACAGTGTGTTTAATACTTGAAACCAATGCATTTGAAGTGATGCAAAGCATGTTTCATCTACTAATTCTATAAATACTATGCACACTTGTAACTACCCAAAATGTTGGTCGGGCTGGCCCATGGGTTGGGTTGAACGTGCCGATATTCTAAAACCTTTGTCCAAAGCCCACAATGGGTCGGTCCATGTGCCAACTTTATCTTTATTAGATTTTTTTAATGTTATTTAATAAATATAAATGATTTTATCACCATCATCTATACTTCATGTAACTAATATAAGTAGTTTACATGTTACTTGAGATGTAAACTATTAAATTTAAAGTGAAACTGGTATCAGACATGAACAATTTGAAGTATATCATATTAGTATATGTTTTATCTAACTTCTACATATATACACTTTTTTATTTTCTAAGGGTCTAGCTTTCGTATCTCACTTCTTCTAGCCCAAGCCTGGCCATGAGCGGGCTGGGCAGGTTGGGTGGGTGGACCTCCAGCCCATTGGCTAGGTCTATGTACACCTCAAAGAGGAAAACTTAGCTACACCTATGAGCTAGGTCATCCTCTACGGTGGTTTTTTTTCTCTTCCATTGATAATGGTTTTTCACGTAAGTCCTTGAGTTCTTGTTTGTTTGATTGCTTGTTTTTCGACATGATATTAGAGCCAATCTGATTAAGGAAAAAATGGATAGTGTATATGATGCATGCTCAGAGTACATGCAAGAGTCTGTATTGTTGAGACTTCTCACTTGCATTGATTTCTCCTACCGTCATACGTATGTATTGGTGACGGATTTCATTGATAAACTTGACCAAGGTTCGTCCTTCTCACACCCCAGTCTATTGTTCTGTTACTAAGATCTATCAAGTGCTTTCTATTGATCTACCAATGGAGCCTTCTGTTTGGTTGTTACAGTGTGTTGATCGATCCATCTTCCTTGACCAATCCCATATGTTCGGTCGATTAGTCTAGGCTATTCAAAGGTCTCTTGATGAGTTTTGAAGTGATCGGGATTCGCCTTGTAGATGGTCAATTTTTCTACATTAATCTATAACTCCCATCATGTTGATCTATCAAACTCTATCATGTTCCTGATAAAGGACAACTACGCTTGCTATTGCTATCGAGGTGGGAAATGTTGTCGTCAGCATGAAGGTTAAGTTTCATATAAAAAGGGATCCAAAGGAGGGTACAACTTTTTAGAGAAATGATTTGAGAATAGTAAAGTACATGGTTGAACCATCACCTCCATGTCTATGGAGTTGCAACTTATGATGTTATAAAGAAGGATGTTTACCTTACATAGAATATTCTTCCCTATGTGCTTCTACAAACCAAGAATAGAAGACAACCACGAGGTACATGATCTTCAAGTGAGATGATTGTGCCAAGTTTTTTGTGGAGCTCTCAAGTCCAAGTGGGGGGATTAGATTGCTAAACCGAGGACCGTAGAGATTACTCAATGATCAAAAGCACTATTATGATCAAGCTTGAAAGACACAAATATTCATTTTTCTTGACGATATTAATCTTGACTTCGAAAATTTAGAGACAAATCCTCGATATTAATAGACCTTATCCTTTAGAGGAAATGTACTATCAAAATCAAGTTAAAAAATATTGAAGGCATGTTCCAAGGATTCAATATGTTAGCTCCCAAGTCCCAGTCATGGATCATGGTGCATTTCTGATCCCTATAAGAAACAAGAATATTAAAAGATACACCTATTAAACTATGCATCTTATGTATAACTGCTGCGATCTTCATTCAAATAAAAAGTCTTTGCGGTGAAAGATAATATAGAAGATTAGTGATTAGGCCCTCCACCAAAAATTGAAGCTATTTCAGTTGTAGATACACCATAAATACAAAAGGTGGGTTGAAGGGCCTTGTTAGGTTAGAGAACTCCTAGTTTTCCTTTCAAATTCTTGACAGGAATTGATAAAGCTTTATAGATGTGACAATTAACACAGCTTTAAATGTCTAGGGCAAGAAATATATTTCTTCTACTTATTCCAACTGTGATGAATTGAAATGCACAATGTTTCAAAAAGTACAAACTTGATTTGGGTTGTAACAATTTGGTACTTGTAGATAGAACCAATGTTCTAATTTGTGGTGAAGACACATTGATATGCCTTGAATTCTAACCATTTAATCTAGGTTGAAGAACCGTCATATGTGAACCCCCTAGCACACTATACCCCACCAAATTTAGAGGAGGGCAGGGGTGGGGGGAGGGGGTTGTCTTGAGGGAGCATGTGTACCGTTCTTCTCTTCCCCTGGAGGGTGTGATGAAATTTTTTATTAAACGTTCCTTTTCTATTTGGGATTTCGAATCCATTTTGAGTCGAAGATCCATTTCTACTGGGAGCAGTATATAAACTCCTTTAAAGTTACTTTATGCAAGTGAGGTTGCTTTATGCAAGCTTTCATGGAAACTGGCGGGCTTTGAGTTATGGGAGGGCTAGGTTGTATACTTCCACCCTATTTGAACCCCCTTTTCCCTTGTTTTCCACTGCACATTTGCATGGACCTCACTATTTTATATGGTGGTCCTCACTTCATAGATTTGTGCATTTATCCTCTAAAGAATGCATTTTAGGGAAGTTGGTAGGAGAGTTCTTACCTAACGTGTTCCTCTTTTTGTTTCACCAAGCACCCTAAGGGGGAGTTTGATTCGGAAATAAACGAGAATAAGGATGGGGAGTAAGGAGAACAAGGGTCTATTCTATGTTTAGTTGGAAAGATGGGAATAAGGTGAATAAGGTGGAATAAGGGTAGGTAAGGTGGAATAAAAATAGGAATAAGGGTGTAATAAGGTGAAATAATGGATTGTAGATGGGAATAGTTGTACTCTTTGGAACCACACTGGACGGAGATTTGACCCTTATTCCAGTGCTTATTCTCCAAACGAATATGACCTAAGTGTTGGATGACCTAGGGGCAATGTTATCGATTATGCCTTAGCTTTTTGTTGGGACAAATATAAAACTTGTTTATTCCAGAATCCCTAGACTTTCTTATATAGAGGAGAGACCTATGGGTAAATTACATGAAAGAGATATGAAGAAATAAAAATAGGCGACAAGATACATAGAAGCATATAAATATCTATACACCCCCCTCAAGATGGAGCATAGATATCAATCGTGCTCAGCTTGGACAAACACTTCTGAAATGGTCCCCGAAGTAAGGCCTTAGTAAAGACATCTGCTATTTGCTCTCCTGAGTTGAGGTGAGAGGTAGAGATCAATCCCTTCTGGATTATATCTTTGGTATAATGACAATCCACCTCAATATGTTTAGTTCGCTCATGGAATGCAGGATTGTTTGCAATGAACAAAGTGGCCTGATTATCACATTGTAGCTGCATGGGTAGTGGAACATCTACATGTAAATCTGTTTGTACTGTTCGAACCCACATCATTTCTGTACTTGCTTGAGCCATAGCTCTATACTCAGATTCGGCACTCAATCTAGCCACAATTGTTTGTTTCTTGCTTTTCCAAGAAACACGAGAACTACCAACAAATACCGCAAAGCCTATCGTGGAATTCCTATCCTTAGGACATCTTGCATTGTCAGCATCAACACATGCAGACACCTTGAGACTTGTTCCTTTCTTGAAGATTCTACACTTAGAGAAGATTTTAAATATCTCAATATCGTGTATATAGCATCCATATGTACTTGTCGAGGTTGTTCCATGAACGAACACACTCGACTCACTGTAAATGCAATATCCAGTCTGGTAATGGTAACATACAAGAGCTTTCCTACAATTTATCTGTATCTCCTCTTGTATCATCATAATATAATTTCATGCTATGATCCATAGGAGTAGTTGAGGGTCGACACCCAATCATACCTGTCTCAACAAGCATGTCTGTAACATATTTTCTTTGGGTCATTACAAGACCCTGCTCATTTCTAGCAAATCCAACCCTAAGAAGTACCTTAAGGTGCCCAGATCCTTACTCACGAACTGACGGCTAGATATTCTTTTATCATCTTTATCCCATGCATATCATCTCCTGTAACAAGAATATCATCAACATAGACCATTATGATGACTGTATCTCTAGGTGTCCTTTGCACAAAGAGTGAATGATCTGCATTAGACCTCTTGAACCCTTGGTTCTTAATTAAATCCGAGAGCTTCTGAAACCACGCTTTTGGACTTTGCTTGAGACCATATATAGCAGCATCTGAAACCATGCTCTTGGACTTATGGAGTGTACATACCTGCGTACACTCCCCCTCAGCAACAAAACCAGGAGGCTGCTCCATGTAGACTTCCGCTTCTAAATCTCCGTATAGAAAAGAATTTTTAACATCCATATGAAATAAAGGCCAATCACGAACCGCCGCCACAGAGAGTAGGACACGTAGTGTAGAATGACGAGCTACCGGAGAGAATGTGTCCAAGTAGTCCACACCATAGGTTTGATTGAAGCCACAAGCTACTAACCTTGCCTTGTAGCGATCAAGACTGCCATCTGCATGATGCTTAATAGTAAACACCCATTTGCAACTGACCAGGATGTCCCAGGAGGAGCAGGCACCAAGCTCCACGTACCACGAGATTGCAATGCGATTGTCCTTGGCTAAGCTCCAACGATTGTCCTTCAATGCTTCTTGCTAATTCCGTGGAATTTCCCACAGCCGACAAGGCAACAACAAATCTCTGAAAGTCCTCTGTTAGACGATGAAAGGAAACCTGAGAAGCAAAGGGGTAAGATGCACAAGACCGCTTCTGCTTGCGAACTGCAATAAGAAGATCCAAGTCAGTAGGAACTTCCTCCAGCTGTTGGCTACATTCCTGTATAGATACATCTCCAGACCCATCATTAGAAGTTTTGTTATCAAAACAAATCTGGGGTGCTTCAGATAACGAACCATGACCATGAGCAGAAACAGGTCGACGAGTATAGAATTTTGGCAAAAGTGGAACAATGCGTGACTCGGTAGAAGATGGTTATGGTGGAGGAGGTGGTGGTATAGGTGAGGCATCATACACAGGTATAAACGGAGATGGAACTGTGGGAGGAGGCATGTAAACCTCATCATCGGAATTGGATGAGTCCCGTCTATCGCATGTAGGAGAGAAAAACCATCACATACTCAGAAAATGTAACATCAACACTGATATAATATTTCATGTGCAATGGATCATAACATCGATATCCCTTATGTGTTCTGGAGTACCCAACAAAGACACATTTGATAGCCCTAGGAGAGAGCTTATCAAGACCTGAGCCATTTGGTGTACAAAGGCAACCGAACCAAAGACACGAGGGGTGAGAGAGAATAGCTCCTTATTAGGAAAAATAATGGAAAAGGGAGACTTCTCACCCAAGACGGACAAGGGCATGCGATTAACCAGATAGCATGCCGTCAGAACAACATCACCCCAAAATGAATGTGGTATGCGACTTAGAATAAGAAGTGCGCGAATGATATTAAGTAAATGACGATGCTTTCTCTCTGCCACCCCATTCTACTGAGATGTGTAGGGACATGTTGTTTGATGAATAATGCCACGAGACGATAAGAAATGGGATAGATGACGAGTACAGATTTCCAAGGCGTTATCAGTTCTCACAAATTTAACAGATGAAGAGAAAACATTATGGACTTCATTGATAAAACTTTTGATCACATTCCCTACTTCAGATTTATTTTTCGATAAGAAAACCCATGACAAACGACAGAAATCATCAACTACAACAAGATAAAACCGGTGTCCCTGATGATCAGGAACATGACTAGGACCCCCAAATGTCAACATAAAACAAACTCAAACGGGGAGCAACTTCTCTGACTCTGACGACTAGGAAAGACGAACGATGATGCTTCCCCAACTGACACACCTTGCATAGGATGTAGATCTTGGAGAAATCTGCGGCAAAATATGAACTCAACTTCTGGAGAGGGAGATGACCAAAACGGAGATGCCAAGTGAAAGGAGAGACTGGTCTTGACGAGATAGAGGATGCGCCAGCATATGGAATTTGGACAAATCGATAGAGACCACCTTGCTCATACCACATCCAATCACCTTGCCCGTAAGAATGTCCTGAAAAACAAGAGATGATTGGGTCAAATATAGCTCGACAATGCAGACCCTTCGTAATCTGACTGATAGATAACAAATTCATAGAAAAATTAGGGGCATGTAACACATTTTGCGGACACGTTGATGGAGTTAGGGTAATCTCCCCTTGACCTACGATCGAGGAATGGGTTCCATCGGCTATCACTACAGTTCTTCCTGAAGAAAAGTTGTCCTTTATCTCCACATAAGTGATGTGTCACCCCATAGTCCATAATCCACTCTGAAATCTGAGATCCATAACATGATGTAAAGGCAAAAATGCTACCTAAGGTGCTTGCCATAGCAGAAGTACTGGCGGAGGCAGAAGCTGCAACATCGGACTGGCCTCCAGTAGATGATGAAGAAGAAGGCATGATGTCACGCAGTATGGCCACTAGATCATCAATTCTCACATTTGAAGTAGATGTGGCGGGTGACTCGATCTACTCTGCAACACGGGCTGATGCTGGGAAACCATCCTTAAAGTAGCATGTCTCCTCAGTATGTCGTAGGCGATGGCAAAACGTGCAGGACCGATGAATGTGTCCTCCTCTACCACGAAGTCCACGTCCACGAGACAAGAACCTCCTCTACCCCGGGAGGTTGCCATAGCTGAAGGTGTATGACTCGTAACAGTAGATGGAATAGTGATTCTGCTAAGTATGCGGAAAGCTTCCTCCATGGGAGGAATAGTAGGATCTGCAAGGATCTGGGAGCGAGCAGCATCATATTCAGAATCCAAGACTGCTAGGAATACACCGACCATAGTTGCATTCCGATACGTCTTCTACTGTTCCGGAGTGGCTGTGAGTGGCATGAAGCTATGAAGCTTATCAAACATCCCACACAAGGATGTATACAGAGAATGGAGAGGACGTTCGTTCTATTTGATGGTGAAGATATCATGCTGAAGTTGAAGTATCTTAGTTTCATTCCTCGCCTGAGAGTATGTAGCCACGAGGATATCCCACATAGTCTTAGCAGTAGGCTGATGCAACACATCATTAGCGATCTTTGTTGTCAATGCCCCTGAAGCCAAACTTTGTCAGATGCATCATATGCCTCCTAAGAGGCATTTACCCCAGTCCCACCGGTTCCTCGTCGGTAAGAATATGCTTCTTACCGTTCATGAAACTCATGAACTGCATTGCCCAGAGCTCGTAGTTCGTCCTGTCCATCTTGACAATAGGCGCTGGACCTCTGAATGCGCCAGTAGATGGAACAACGACCTTACTTTCTGACATAATGCCGATAGAGGAAGACTAGGCTTGATAGACGTTTGAAGATAATCGTCTACACATACATGAAGGGGTAGGGTTGCGTGTGTAGACTTAGAGTGCAACAAACCCCATCAAGTAAGCGAAGAACACGGGCGGGACTCCTTCCGGAGAATGAGGGCGTGTTAGAGCGCTAGAGCACAGAGACGCATGTCTATGAGAAGCAGCGCAAAGACACGATGCCGCACACAGCCCCACGCAGGCACGCAGATGCAAGCGCACACGTGAGGTTGTGTGAGGGCGAAGGACCAAGGGGCGGCACCCAAGAACTGTGGTCGCGAGACCTGGTGGCGCGTGAGGCTGAGGGGCGGCGCATGAGTGCTGGCGCGTGGGGCCGCGAAGCCGAGGGGCGGCACGCGAGGGCCGCGGGGAGGCACACAAGGGGCGACGTGTGAGGCTGGGAGGTGGGGTTAGGGGTAGGGCACAAGAGCTCCGGTTTAGGATCGCCGCTCTGATACCATGTTGGGAAAAATATAAAACTTGCTTATTACATAAACCCTAAGCTCTCTTATATAGAGAAGAGATCTATGGGTAAATTACATGAAAGAGACATGAAGAAATAAAAATAGGCAACAAGATACATAAAAGCATATAAATATCTCTACACTTTTCTCACAAGGGTTGATATCCCTATCTCATGTAACTGGAATGGTGATGACGCTCGGGCTTATCTAAATTTAAGTGTTTAAGAAACTAGTTAATTACCAATAGCTAGTCAATTAGCAATGGTTGCTAAGTCTGAGAAACTGGTGGATAACCAATGAATATTAGAGCAACTAGTTAACTACTACTGGTTGCCTACTTTCTTTTGTGTAGTTGAGGAGATGCCAACTATAACTCGATTGTGGATGGACAACAGCTGGTAACAGTTGGTTTCTAACAATTTTTATTATCCATATTTTCTTGAGCGATTGACCAACAATCAACAGTTATCCTTTTACTTTTTTGAGTAGTTGGCTGGAGACCAAATTTAGCTCGAGTGTGGCTAGTCAACTACCATTAGTCGATGAGTTTGAGCAGCTGACTGATTCAATGATTGCTTGTATGACTGGATGACTTCTAATGATCACCCCTTGCCTTTTAAGTAATCAGCTAGATGTTAACTTTAGCTTGGTTTTGGTTAGTAAACTACCAATGGCTATTGAGTTCGAGTAACTATTCGATTACCAGCAATTGCTCCTGCGGCTGATCATTGAGTTCGAGTAAGTATTCATTTACCAGCAATTGCTCCTGCAGCTGGTTGATTACAACAGTCATACTTTGCTGTTAAGCGAGTGCTTGGATGCCAACTTTAGCTTGATTGAATTTGAGATTGTCCAAAAACTAATGACTGTTGAACTTGAGAAACTGGTTAACTGCCAGCCTTTGCTCCCAGCCTTTGCTCAGGTGACTGGTTGACTACTATTATCACCCTTTACTAGTATGTAGTTGACTGGATGCTAACTTTAGCTTAATTGTTCAGTCAATTACCAAGATCACTGAGTTTGAGAAAATGGTCGACTACTAACAGTAGTCCCTCACCATTAAGAAGTTTACTAGAAGCCAACTTTAGCTTGATTATGATCTGCCAATTACAGATGGCTATCGAGTTCGAGCAACTGATCAACTATCTCGAGCAACAATATTATATATACTTGTATTCTTTATTACATGATCAATTAAAGTTTGAATTAGGATACTGAGAACTTAAGAGATTAATTGATAGTTGTAGGATTTTGTGGCATTGAACTGATTGTGGTAGCCAATATTGAGATGAGGATAATTTTTTAAAAAACAATACCATATAACAAATGAATCTGTAATGCTTTCTTATTCTCTGTAGATGCAAGTCATGATTCCATACAAATTTCTTTAATGTACTTGCACTTGTATCTGTCTTACTTCAAATAAATACGTACGAATTCGTAAATTGGTGATTGACTATTTGTTTGAACTATACTCCTATCATTTATGTAGACCCTATTATTCTCGAATGATCGTTGATAGATATCTTGTGTATTTGAACTATGATTGTCTTTATATAGAAAGTATTTAGTGAGTCATAGTTCCCTTTAGTTGATAAAGAAGGATATATATCCTAATACACCATGGGGACATAGGTTGATGGCTTTGACATCATTCGCTATTGATCTAAAGGGATCAAGATTATTCAATTACACGGCACTTGCCACATTCGTTATTGATCACATTATGTTACAGAAATTGAGGGGAAAATTTCGCGTTTCGAATGATTCATGATAATGATAAATAATCACAACTAATAAGTATCACCAAATTCATATTTGCATTAATTTCCATATAACAATACATGTAAATAACATCCTGTCCATGTATGCTAAAACATAACAGAAAAGATAAATAAGCACATGAGAGTTACATATATCCTGAACAAAAGCTATAACATGTACTGTAAAAAAACAGTCCGAAACACGAAAGCTCAGGGTCCAGTTGTTGGACAACATAAGCACATGAGAGTTACATATATCCTGAACAAAAGCTATAATATGTATTGTAAACAAAAACTGTCTGAAACACGGAAGCTCAGGGTCCAGCTGTTGGACTACTGTAATGCATGTGTTTTACCTGCCATCCATGTTGGGAACAAGAGAAATATCAACAAAAGTTGAGTACAATCTAATTTATTAAAAATAAAACATGAATTTCAATGGTTTTAAAAAAGAAACATGTAGATAGGTGTTGATATGTAAAATTTAATAAGCTACTTGCATAGAAGTTGGCTTTCAAGTTGTGTTGTATATATGGGTAAAATGGAGCTGCCCCCATGGGTATGTATGTATGTATGTATGTATGTATGTATGTATGTATGTATGTATGATTTCTCTTTTTCACTCACCACCTTAACTATTCCCACTTAATATTCTTATTTAAAATTATAAGATCCATATTTAGGTAAAAATCATTTTATTATGTATAAGACATGTTGACGGATCTTTAGAAGATGTAGATCAATACAAAAAAATTGAGCTATAGTGGTGGTTTTTTCAAAATCTGTCACTAAATTAGTGTTGTTAAATATATAGCGATGATATTATCATCGCGAAATGATTTTTCGTACTCAAAATTAGCGACGAATATCATATATGTCATTATATCATTAGCAACAATCCATATAGCGATGCTTATTCGTTGTTATTTTCAAACTTCTAATTAATCATCGTTAAATTTTGAACTCAAAAAATAACGACGATTAATTGATATTTTGAAAAATAGCAACGGGTAGGCGTCGCTATGTGGACCGTTGCTAATGATATAACGATTGATATGATATTTGTTGCTAATTTTGAGTATGAAAACTCAGTTCTCTATGAATAATATCGTCATTATATATTTAACAACGACTAATTTAGTGACAAATTTTGAAAAAACCTTCACTATAGCTCAATCTTGTTGTAGCAGATGATGTGTTTCCTGTTATGATATTTGACCTTGTCTAATTCCTCAAGATCAGTGGATAGTATGTGGTCTTGGTCCGGATGAGAACTCACATTATGGCTCTAAGGCAGGAAGAACGTCTTAGGGTTGGGGTGCCTCTGTAGGCATGAGGTGGAGTATAATGCATCCTAACTAAGTTCCCAACACATCCACTAGCTTCACCTAACAACTTGTAGTAGTAGCTCTCATTCTAGTGCAAAAGATTTTCATGCCACGGTCCTATGTTCCTTTCTATTATTGTGATATACAATATGTGATGATTGATCTTATTAAATATTGATGATTGATAATTTCTAGGATCTAATCTCTTTCCTTGCCAGCAACTACCAGTGGAACAATACTCACAACTCAACTCCATCTGACAACGATCTTTTCTTCACCAGGACCTACTAGCGAAACAATAAAAAAACTCAAGGTGTGGAAGCCTTTTGAGAGACTCTTTCGTCTCATCCTCTCAGTAGAAGTGCGATCCAGGAGGGGACTAGGAACAGTCCAAAATTGTGCCCTGATAAGTGTGGAAGAGACTCTCCGGTCCGAGTCACTCCAAAATCGACATAACCAGTACATGCAAAACGAGCTCGAAAAGCAAACCAAGGATCCTCCAACCTAGGTAGTAGGTACACTACTAAAACAGGGTTAACGGAACTGGTCAAACTTCTGGATCCCAATGAAGCGTAAAAAATACTACAAGCTCGCGTAAAAATCATAAAAAGGATTGTGATCCTAAACCCGCACACTAGGCGGTCGCTGCCCTAACTGGACTTTATATTTCCCATCCAGTTGAGGGTCACCGCACCCTCACACTATCAAGTGTAAGGGTCACCATGACCGACACAAGTAATTGTCATCACCGATTCAGCTTTATATACAAGATTTACAAAACATTTATGAAGATCATCTAGGGGATAATGGAATCTTCTATTGATATGAAAGATCCATCTTTGGCCATTTTCGGCAGATAATTAAGCCAACAATATCACAATATACTATGGAGGAATAAGAACACATTACAGATCCTCACCAAATGTAATAGGCAATTGATTCTCTAGCTCACAATTTACCTTTAAATTATATTCCCATCTTTCTGCAACTCCTTTTAAATTGATCTATGTATCATGACATACAAGCTATTGTAACTACCTAATTTATCATATCATAGCTTCCCTAGGGCATTCTTTCTGAGAAAGTTTAATAAACTCCAGTACCAAATACCAAGTTACAATGTCCTTCCCAAACCCTTTGCAGCAAAATATAACCCACCACGCTTCTATTGTGCTTTATTGAATACAAATGGCAAGTTTGAAACAGTTGAAACATGTCAAAGAAAATATGCACATAAGATAATTCTTTGATGGTACAAATATGATGAAGATATAGAATAACAAACTATCTCTCGTTTTAAGGGTTCTGATAAATAAAAAAACATTACCAGCAATCCTACTCTATAAAAGATGTTTACAGTTCAAATGAAGTTACAAACAGTTAAACAAGTTACTTGATTTATTATTATATTTTTCATTTTTTAAAGCAGAGGAATATACTATACACAACTTTTAATAATGGTAAAAGGGAGAACACAAGGGACTGCTAACTATGGGGCTAATACAAGGAGTACTCATGATCTATAGTCCAATCAACATTCTATTCTTTGAAATGATACATGGACATCAAGGTAAACACAACATCATGGTGAGGTCCATTTTCTAAGTCTTAAACTTCTTGTAGAAATCAGAACGTTTTAATTCCACAAAGAAAACTGGTATTCTGGGAATAACAAGGTCTTGCATCCGTGGAATATCACATAGCACCTTCTTTTCATTCACCTTAACCCATTCATCAGATTCTTCAACCAAAATAAGTTGTGTCAGACCTAGCAGGCGGTGATGACAATAAGAATGCTAAAGGATATTGATAAAGGGCCAACACTTCCTTAGATATCATCTATGCAATTATCCCAAGCAATTGAGAGTGAAGAGGATGGGGAAATTTTCATGGATAACAATAATAGGGGATTTAGTTGTACCTTTGGATCTTCATTTTTTAGAGATCAAAGCATGCATCCAGTTCCAATTGAGAAGGAGAGCATCACCTTGCAACAGCTTCAAGGAGTTTCAAATGCTTCTCCAATTGGACAACAACAATGGATGCTCTTGGAGCAGCACAGTAGCATGGGGAAAGGGCTGCAGTAGCTCCTCCAACTGCTGGCACAGCTTGCTACTTGTTGAATTGGTGGCAAGAAGAGAAGGGGAAGGGTTTGGAGCTCCTTTGACTGGAGTTTGGAGAGGAAAAAAAGAGAGAAAAGTGAGGGAAATTAAGAAGGGCTTAGTGGTATTAATAAGCAAAGGAGTGGCTTGGGGTTTGACAAGTGGAAGGAAAAAAAATACCAAGTGTTGGATGCTGACATTTGTGAATTATATTTATTTATTTTTAAAAAATCCTTTATCTCTCTCTTATCTGGAATACCTAAGTCATCCGTATTTGCATCTCGATTCTTCGATTCAAATGTATAATAGATCGTTTCGATTGTCTATGAATGATGATCAAACAGTATAAAATGTACACTTTTTTTATCCAAGATGGATTAAAAAATGGCAATCTTATTTTGCAATCAAACTTTTGCGATTTAAATGGTCAAACGAACTTCGATCGACGAACAATCGGTTTTGCTAATTTTATTTCGTCGATATGATTTTTGATGTCTCTGAATATTTTTGTGATTTTTTATTGTGTTATGATTTTTCCTATGACACATTTTACGATGCAATCAATTTTTAATCGATTGATCCCAAACAAATTTTAACTTATGATCTCTGGATCGATTTAGATCATTTAATGTTGATCGATAGCTTTGTCAGATTATATGGATCGTAATCTGGTCGATTTCAGGTTATTCGGATCCGGGTGTCAGATTTCCTCATACAAATTTTTATCTACAAGTACACAAGAATTTAGTTCCAAAAAATTATTGTAGGTCTGTTTTGTTGTCTTTTAATTTCTGTCCAATTTTTGTGCTTTAATCATTTATAAAATCAAAAATATTTCTAAAAATGAAAAATATAAAAAATGTAGAAAATTCTAGAAAATCCAAAAAATCTGATTTTAGTCTCTGGTTGTAGATATTTAATTGCACTTTATAATAAAAATAATTTCCAGGAGTATTGGACACTTAAATTAATTTTAAGTTGCAAAATACTCTTTGGTTGTTCATTGTTTCCCTTTGTATTGACAATGGAGGGGAGTACACCTCTCACAGTCTCCAGAGCTACTGTGCAGAGCACAGAATCATGCAAGAAAGGACAGATCTCGACACACCCTATATATAAATGGGGCTGCCCCCTAGGGGGAGCTAACTTGGCTCCCCGCCCCGTGTTCACCACTTTTTTTAATTTTTTTTTGGAAATTTCTTCCATGAATATTCATCACTATATCCCTATATTATGCTATTCAAATTTCATGTGAAACAGAGACTCCTACGGCCTCCATCCAGACAATCATTTTTTAACGTTAACAGGATTTTTTAAATCGACCCCATTTGAATGGAGGTCGTAGGAGTCTCTGTTTCGCATGAAATTTGAGTGACATAATATAGGGATTTAATAATGAATTTACACGATTTTAGATTTCAAAAAATAAAAAATTGTGAAAAAGGGGTGGGGGGAGCTAAGTTAGCTCCCCCTAGGGGCATACACATTTTTCCCTATATGTGTGTGTGTGTGCGCGCGCGCGCGCGCGCGTGTGTGTGTGTGTGTGTGTGTGTGTGTATGGGTTAAATGAGGCTACACCCTGGGTGTAGCCAATTGGCTACTCCCACCCTCATTTTTCCCCCATTTTTTATTTTTTTGGAAAATAAAAATATGTATATTCATCACTACATCCCTATAATATGTCATTCAAATTTCGTCAGAAACAGAGACTCTTATGCCCTCCATCTGAAGGGGGTCATTTTCAGCAATTCTGAGACCGTTAAAATTTGACAGTCTTGTTGGAGGGGATAGAAGTATCGAATTAAGTCGAATTTTGAATGACATCATGGTGACATATTGTGATCTAAATTTCAATATGTATCATTTCAGAAAAATAAAAAAACACAGGGGAAAAGAGGTGGGAGCACATAAGTTAGCTACACCCAGGGAGCATATTCCTTTTTCCCTATACATACATACATACATACATACATACATACATACATACATACATACATACATACATATATATATATATATGAGGAAAATGGGGCTGCCCCCTAGGGGGAGCTAACTTAGCTCCCCTCGCCCTATTTTCTTCAAATTTTTTACTTTTTTTTAAAATTCTTTCCGTGAATATTCATCACTGTATTCCTATATTATGTCATAAAAATTTCGTGTGAAACAGAGACTCCTATGGCATCCATCTAGACAGTCATTTTTTTAACGGTCTCAGGATTTTTTAAATCGACCCCATCTGGATGGAGGTCGTAGGAGTCTCTGTTTTGCATGAAATTTGAATGACATAATATTAGGGATATAATAATGAATTTACATAATTTTTATTTTCAAAAAAATAAAAAAACATGCGAAAAATGGGGCGTGGGGCATACACATTTTACCCTATATATATATGGTAAAATGGGACTGCCCCATGGGGGTACCTAACTTAGCTCTGCCCGCCCCATTTCGCTCACTTTTTTTATTATTTTTTTGAAAATTTCTTCCATGGATTTTCATCAATATATCCCTATATTATGGCATTAAAAGTTCGTGTGAAACAGAAACTTCTACGACCTCCATCCAAACGGGGTCGATTTTAGCAATTATGTTACCGTTAAAAAATGATTGTATGGATGGAGGCTGTAGGAGTCTCCTTTTCGCACGAAATTTTAATGGCATAATATAGGGATATGGTGATGAAATTCCATGGAAGAAATTTTCAAAAAAAAAATAAAAAATGGTCGAAATTGCGCGGGGGAGTCAAGGTAGCTCCCCCTAATGGGCAACCCCATTTAACCCTATATGGGTAAAATGGGGCTGCCCCATGGGGGGAGCTAACTTGACTCCACCCGCACCATTTCACCCATTTTTTTGTTTTTTTTGAAATTTTCTTCCATGGATTTTCATTAATATATCCCTATATTATGTCATTAAAATTTCGTGCGAAAGAGAGACTCCTACGACCTCCATCCAGACAGTCATTTTTTAACGGTAACATAATTGCTAAAAACGACCCCATCTGGATGGAGGCCGTAGGGGTATATGTTTCGCATGAAATTTTAATGACATAATATAGGGATATAGTGATGAAATTCCACAGAAGAAATTTTCAAAAAAAATAAAAAAACGAACGAAATGGGGCCGGGGAGCCAAGTTAGCTCCCCAGGGGCAGCCCCATTTGACCCTATGTGTGTGTGTGTAGGGGTTGGGGAGCCTGCACCGGGGGGTGTAGGTAAGTTCCTGCACCCGGCTATTTTCCCCATTATTTTTAGTTTTTTTTAAAGAAATCTTTGGGGGATATACTTAATATAGTTAGTGGAATATGTGATTCAAGTTTCATACAAAACAAACACTCCTAACATGTTCATCTAAAAGGGGTCAATTTCAGCAATTCTGAGACCGTTAAAATTTGATACTCTTGATGGAGATGATAGAAGTCTCGAATTAAGTTGAAATTGGAATGACAACATGGTGATACATTGTGATCTAAATCCCCCAAGGTTCCACTTCAAAAAAATCAAAAAAATAATGAAAAATATGGCCGGGTGTAGGTAATTTCCTGCACCCGCCGGTGTAGGATCCCTTTTCCCATATATATATATATATATATATGTATGTATGTATGTATGTATGTATGTATGTATATATATACACACATATATATATATATATACATATAGGGTCAAATGGGGCTGCCCCTGGGGGAGCTAACTTGGCTCCCCCACCCCATTTCGTCCGGATTTTTTTAATTTTTTTTGAATTTTTCTTCCGTAGATTTTCATCAATATATTCCTATATTATGTCATTAAAATTTCGTGCGAAACAGAGACTGCTACGGCCTCCATCAGACAGTCATTTTTTAATGGTAACAGATTTGCTAAAACGACCCTTCTGGATGGAGGCCGTAAGAGTCTCTGTTTTGCACGGTCCCCTTATTTCAGTGTTTTTTAATTATTTTTGAAAAATATCACCTTGTATATTCATCCCTATATCCCTCCTATATGTCATTCGAATTTCGTCCAAAACAGAGACTCTTACGACCTCCATCGAGATAGTGTCGATTTAAAAAAGGGATTTTTACCCGACAGACCGTATAATCTTTGTCAATTACCTCCACGACCTTTGAAACAACCTAATTCCTCCCTCGACCTCGTAAACTTGCTCCGTCTTACCCCACAGACCCTGCCGTCAGTTTTAACTTTATTTGAATCAACTGCTTGAGTTAGTCTTGAGTTAATCTAACCAATGGAAATCCAACGGTGGATATTCCACCCCCATAACTTGAGATGAGGGCAAGTGTTAGGTATGAGCATGGGTCGGATTAGGCCGGACCCTGAAGGGCCCAGGCCCAAGCCCACTTAAAAACTTTGGGCCTTGGGCCGGGCCTAGGCCCACAAAATTTTTTTTGGTTTCACCCAAGCCCAGGCCCGGCCAATTCCTATGGGCTGGGCTTGGGCCGGGCCGGCCCATCTTAACCCATTATATATTATTATCTTTGATTTGTGTTTAAAGTCAATCTCAATTCAAGTTAAATGAATTAAAATTGTTTAAAATATATGCCATAATATTTGTGAAACAACTAAAACTCAATTCTACTGGAGATGATTTCTCATTTTATACAAGTCCACTCAATGTCATATACCATAAACGTCTCTCATTACAGAAATTGAAAGAGTGAACCATGTTTACACAGTTAACAATAACAGGTGCACCAGGCACTGCATGCTAAAAAAATGGGAATAATGCTCGTATTGGGTAAAGGTTCAATAATAGAAAATATTATAATAGAAAAAATAAACACTAAAAACTCAAGAATAACCACAAGAATCTAAGACATAGACTAATTAAGAAAAATTAATTCTGAAATAAAATACAATGATCATCAACTCATATGTCCCACACATGACTTTTTTGATTTATAAACATTGTATGAAGATAGGATACATTAACAAAGTGTGCATGACAGGTGAGAGTTTCCATACGTGTAGGATATGGGAAGGGTTCGGTCCCTCTTCAGGTCGGGCTGGGCCTGGCCAGGCCCGAGCCCGGCCCAAAAAAATTTCGGGCCTAAAAATTAGGCCCAAGCCCGGCCCAATGTTCGTTTAGGCTTAGGCTGGACCGGGCTTTTTGGGCTGGGCTTCGAGCTGAGCCGGGCCGGCCCAGCCCAATGCTCATCCCTAGCAAGGGTTCATTGGAGGGCTTCGGGATGGAGCGGAAGATCACATTGCGGATAACGTGGATTGTCCTGCGAAATTGATAAGATAACACTCTGAATTGTAGCAGATCTTCATTTGATACACGTCAAAAGCTTAAAGGTACAGATTTTCATTATTGTTTAAAAGCAAAGCTCATAACACAATGAGCAGTTTCTGGAGTTTCTACGGAGGCATCCAAAATGAATGTTTTCCGATGGTTTCGGTTCGAACAATGCTGAAATCAAAATTCGAATTACATGAAGACAGAAACAAATGGCCTGTAGGTGTTCGGTTCCTGTGCTCGCCGCTGCAGCAGTACTCGTCGGTTCCGAAGTTCTCGCAAGTGCTACAGCATGCCTAGCCGTTGTCGACTTTGAGCTCGACGAGACAGACATTGTTGAGCTCGACGAGGCAGTCGGTGGCGAGGCAGCCGAGGGTGGAGGGGGAGACGAGGATGGGGAGGTTGTAGCCATCAACGAGGCTGACGTCGTAGAAGTCGCAGCCGGAGGAGGAGAGGGTGAACTCGATGAAGGTGACGGGAGGCATGACGAGCGCAGGTGCCGTTGTAGCAGCCGATGGGGGCCCAGAGGGGGCCGGACTAGGAGGAGGGGAGCTGTAAGGGGAGAGAGGTGAAGGAGGGGAGCTCGAATCCGGTGGTGGTGAGGGAGGGATGGAGGTTGCGTGGCACGAGGGAGGGGGTGGGAGGTCGGGTGGTACAAGAGGAGGGGTGGAGGTTGGCGGCGTGAGGGGAAGGATCGGAGATCACGCCAGATAGGGACGACTGGTGTTGGGGAAGGAGGGTATGTTCTGTAAATTTGGTAAAGAAATAAGGCAATATATATCTATTTTAAACGGAATCTGGTTATATTTAACGGTTAAATGGATGTGAGTTAACCTTGGGGTTTATGGAGTAAGGGTTAGCAAGATTACGAGGTTGAGGGAGGAGTTAGATTGTTTCGAAGGTCGTAAACGTAATTGGCAAAGATTACAGGGTCTGTCAGGTAAAAATCCCTTTAAAAAATCATGTTACCGTTAAAAAATGACTGTCTGAATGGAGGTCGTAGGAGTCTCTATTTTTAACGAAATTCGAATGGCATATAGGAGGGATATAAGAATGAATATGCATGATGATATTTTCAAAACAAATAAAAAATACCGAAAACGACACGGGGGCAACCATGATTGGGGCAGCCCCATTAACCCCCCTCTCCATATATAGAGGGTAAAATGGGGATACCCCCATGGGAGGAGCTAACTTGGCTCTCCCTACCCTATTGCGTCTGATTTTTTATTTTTTTTTGAAAATTTCTTCCGTGGATTTTCATCAATATATCCCTATATTATGTCATTAAAATTTCGTGTGAAACAGAGACTCTTACAGCCTCCATCCAGACGGGGTCGTTTTTAGCAATTCTGTTACTGTTAAAAAATGATTGTTTGGATGGAGGCCGTAGGAGTCTCTATTTCGCAAGAAATTTTAATGACATAATATAGGGATATAGTGATGAAATTCCACGAAAGGAATTTTCAACAAAAATAAAAAAATCGGGCGGAGTAGGGCGGGGGGAACCAAGTTAGCTCCCCCAAGGGTCAGCCCCGTTGAACTCGTATGTATGTATGTATGTATGATAAACTTCAAATGAGTCAGGGTCTCACCAATATTATGGTGAGCCTCCAATCTCGTCCTTCTATTTTAATCACACGGATGAAATTAATGGTGTATTAATTATAATACTTAAATGGTCGAATACCCATTTTGGTCATTTTGTTCACATTCTAAATATAGAATGTGACAACTATTAGACCTAATCTCCCTTCCTCTCTCTCGATTAATCAATGATGGCACCCTATCTCTCTCTCTCTCTCGCACGATCGTCCAGCAGCGACTCTCTCTCTCCCTCTCTCTCTCTCCCTCGCACGCGCGCGATCGACCGTCAGCGCCATTGTAGAATCGAGGACGTCCTGGCAAAGTACGTTAATCTTCCGAAGCATGTCACCGAAGGGTGAGATCGATTTTCTTTTAAAGATCTTATCTCTAAATTTGTATCGACGATTGGCATCTGAGAGAGCATTTGTTCTTCCTTTTTTAAAAAATTCAGGACTATTCAAAATCGAGAGGTACGTGTTCCTGATCTCCTTTCCGGCATAACAATATAACATTGGATGTTTTCATTGAAAATTAGAAAGAAATTTCAAATTTCGAGATGCCCAACGTACAAGGATATATATCTGCGTAAATTTGACACAAGATGGGTAATATTAACTGCAAAGTACTGCTCTGTGGCTGCTACATGAACACTATTTTTTTACAATTATCGTTACTTCTATAAGTAAGTAGGTCGACAGCTTTTTTTTTACAAATCACATAATGGATTTTACATGTCGGATTATTTTTTACATTCTCGTAGCGTTTTTACATTTTATCAAATTCTAACAGTCTACTTTTATTTTGCAGAGTTCCATACAGATATTACCAAGCGGTTGCGCATTTTTACAAAGAAATGCGTAATAATTACAAAAGATTGTGAAACAATTACAAAGATCCAATGTTGACACATAAATATATAAAACATGAAATTTACAAAGCAGTTCGAAGAAACTGCAACTACATATGATCTTTTACAAATGGCAATATAAAATTTACAAATTAAAATAATAATTTCACAAAAAACTATTCTATGGGAATGCTAAAAATATATTATTTGAAATTTACAAAATCAAAATATAAATGTCACATAATCTCGTTCATATTTACAAACTACATGCATTAAGTTGTATTTGTTGAGAACATTTTTAGAAAGCAGCGAATAGAGGAATTAACGAAAAATTCCTAATAAAAACGAGCCTAAAATAGCACCGACATCATTAAATGAACATCCAATTAAATTCGAAATAGAAAGACGGAAATACGCTTTTTGACTTCATACCATTGGATCATGATCTAATGGATCTCGTTAATGGCTCACCACAATATTGGTGAGACCCCACCTCATTTGAAAGGGTCCCTATATATATATATATATAATATATATATATATATGGGAAAAAGGAAGGCTGCACCCGGTGGTGCAGCCAACTAGCTACACCTGAGCATTTTTCTCATTGGTTTTTTATTTTTTGAAGGAAACATATAGGAATTTACTTAGTTTATTAAGTGGAATATGTGTTTCAAGTTTCATGCAAAACAAACATTTCTAACATGTCCATCTAGATAGGGTCAATTTCAATAATTCTGAGACCGTTAAAATGTGATAGTCTTGATGGAGATGATAGAAGTGTCGAATTTAGTTGAAATTGGTATGATATCATTGTGATATATGGTGATTTAAATCCCCCTAGGTTTCATTTCAAACGCTTAAAAAATCAATGAAAAAATGGTCGGGTACAGCTAGTTAGCTACACCCCCGGTGCAGCTTCCTCAACCCTTATATATATACACATATATGAGTGATCATGTGAGAGAAAAAAGCTGTGAGAGTATGAGAGGAGTGATTCTGGACAACCAAATTTTATTTTCTCTCTCTTGATCTTCTCTCTCCTGGTTGAATCTAGTGGTCTAGAATCACTCCTCTATTCTCTATAATAATAGAGAATCACCTTTATTGAATGAATCAAGGTGAAGATTATAGAATATAACATTCAAATAAATCTTTTATATGCACATGTTATTATAGAACAAATGCAGGTTGGTCAAAGTAAAGAGGAGCCTCTATTGTTCTATGTAAAAAAGAATCCTTTGAAAATCAAAGGAAAGTACTACAAAGCAGCCGTGAAACTTGATATGCTATATGAATCTGAATGTTGGATTGCGACCTATAGACATATGCAAAGAATGACAGTAGCATAAATGAATTTGTTAAGTGGAAGTGTGATCAACATAGAAAGATTTGATTCTGAACGATGTGATTAGAAAGAAAGCCCGTGTAGCCTCGATAGAGGATAAGATGAGAGAGAACTACCCGGTTAGAAGATGTGAGATTCTTTATGTTCAGCATGTTAAGAGACGGTGAGGAAGGCCAAGGAAGTCGTTGGAAGGAAACTATTTGAAGAGATCTTAGTTAACTCGTTTTAAGTCAAGAATGACCCAAAATAGATCTGAATATGGGAGAAAGCTTTGTTGTTGTTGTACTTCATGGGACCCTCAAACTCTCATTTTGATAGTGGAAGAAGTTTGACCTCCAATACTACAAATATGCATAGATACTGATTCAAAATTCACTAACCTCACAAAAAAAGGTTGGACATTCTAGCAATTCATGGCTTAGATTGATTTTCCTTTACATTTCCCCAAAACTTTGTAGTAGTAGAATAGATGGAACATGTGCTAGCCTTTAATATGATAGACACACAAGCAAGAAGCAAAGAGAGCACATAATTAAACTTCTCACCTCCAAAACAGGAATGGTTACTAAACTAAAAAATTAAGGGATTTTATCACTTGTGCCCCTCCGAGATATCGCAATATCAGTTATACCCCTATCTTTTTGGTAATATCAGTTGTACCCCTCAAAACTTGATAATTTATCACTTGTGCCCCTCGGGTTAGTGACCATCCATCCACAGTGCAAACGGCCGTTAACTTTGAGGACATAGGCGGAATTACTTTAAAAAAAGGTTAGGAGGTCATTTTACACCCTCCTCATCTTCTTCTTCTTCCTCCTCCTCCCCATCCTCTTCTTCCTCCTCCTCCACCTCCACCTCCTCCTCCTCCCTCTCTGCCCCCGCCCCCGCTCCTGCCCCGTGCCGCCCAGCTCCGCCTCGAGCTCTCAGCACCTCCTCCCAGCCCGCAGCCCCCGCCCCTGCCCCGCACCGCCCAACCCCGCACCCCCCTCCGCCCCGACCTCCCTCCCAGCGCCGACCTCCCGCACCCCCCTCCCAGCCCCGCCCCCTGCAGCCCCGACCTCCCACCGCCCCTGCGCCTCAGGCCCCGTGCTCCTGCACCCTCTCCCTGCCTCCCCCCGCCCCTGCGCCCCGCACCCCCGCGACCCCCGTGCCGCCGTGACCCCTGCGCCCCCTCTCTCCTCCCCCCGCGCCCCTCCCGCGCCCCCGTGCCGCCGCGACCCCGCACCCTCCCTCCTCCCCTGAGCCCCTGCGACCCAGGCCACACGCCCCTGCGCCCTCGCCCTGCCTCCCCCCGCCCCTGCGCCCCGCGCCCCCACCCTCCTCCCCCTGCGCCCCTCCCGCACAACTGATATTACCAAAAAGATAGGGGTATAACTGATATTGCGATATCTCGGAGGGGCACAAGTGATAAAATCCCAAAAATTAATTCTCAGTGTTGGCTTTGTAACATTTATAGATAGGATTTTCATCAATCAATGATTCGTATATAATTGAATGAATTGATTATTAGATTTATTATTCAAGAGGTTTGCAACTTGTAGGTGGGGTCTATGATCCTAATCTCATTGTAGCAAGTTGGAAGGGTACTTTAATAGCGACTTCATAACATGGGAGAGCTTATACGACAACCGTGTGATGGCGAGAGGATAAGAAAATGGTTCGATAACTAACTTCCTAAACTCAATATGGAGGATAAGAGAAGATAACCTAAGGATGAGCTTACAATTACGTTGTCGAGTCTAGGAACGAGCTATTGGGTCCGATGAAGAGTTGAAAATATCCCAAAACAACCGTTGAGAAGAAGATATTAAAAAGAGAAGATATTAAAAACTAATTAGCCAAAAAAAAGAAAAAAAAAGAAACACGATGGACGCATTGTCCTCGACAAATATGTGCATAGGAATAAAAGGCGATTATTGGTGACAGAGTGGATCCTCTGTTGTACTGCAGATGTCTACTGTACCGCTGGAGTCACTCGATCATGATCAAGCAGTTCACACGTAAAAGATCACCAAAATTCAAAATTCATGAAATTTACGTGTGAACCGTTCGATTGTGATCGAGCGGCTTTGACTGTACACCACTCACAAAAGCTGAGGAGCCGGTCTCTTTTGGTGAAGGCAGCAACTAGTGCAGTACGTAACGTAATTCCTCTTCCGCACTGTCATGTTGAATAGTGAATACTATTAAGAAATAAACAAAACAGTCCACGGCCTCCATTTCATATCACAGATCGGGTCCTCCCTTAGGCGTTAGAATCGCAGCAGCATCATGCCGAGAGGAAGGCTCGAGGTGCTGCTCGTCAGCGCGAGGGGCCTCGAGGACATGGACTTCCTCTGTAACATCTCGACCATTCTCCATCTTCTTTTTTATCCATTTAATATTGTTGGGTTTTTCCCCTTATGTTCCCCTTGATGATCTGCTTCAGATCTCGTTTTCTTTGGTTCTTCTAATTCGAATTACTGTCATCAGTTCTTTTAATTTGTGGGTTCTTTTTTCAAGGAAATGGTACTGTAAGGTTTCAACGTTTGTTTTTTTGACGATAGACACAAACTGTTCAACCACGAGATCATTAAACGGGTGGATTTCATATAAAAGCTTTTCCGAATTGATGGATTTTTCGCGGCAGCCATCTTGCAGATTTTCATGGATTTTTCTCATTGGTGGAGTAATTTGTTTAATGCTAGTCCAAACTTGAGTTCCTTTTGTTGGAAGTTGCATCAAATGCGAAATTTTTATGATGTTAATTACAGGACTGAGTCTTTCAAGGTTACACAATTTACCATTTATTCATAGACATACGCTGACAGTGTTCTTCACGATTTTGACGGCAACCATTTTGTGAAATCACGGGCTTTAGGCAAATGTTTGGTAGTATGCGTTTTCTCACAATTTATATGAGCATAAGGATGGTCATTGCTAATCATCAAAGTAATGTATCTTCTGCTAGCTGATCTGCCCCCTTGGAAATAGATGAAGATGTATAGCTTCTGGATGGCGTTAGGTGATTATGATGTTTCTTTTTCTTGTGTTACCATGCAGCGAAGATGGACCCCTATGCCGTCCTCAGATGTCGCACACAGGAGCAAAGAAGCAGCATTGCTTCAGGTATGTCTAAGGATCAGAATCCTGTTTATTTGGATTGGAATATGATGAAGATCCTAAACGAATTTCCTAGCTAAAAATGGCGCACAATTTCTCAAAATTACGCTTGTAGTTCTAGATCATCCTCCTTTAATGGGGAAGCTAATTTATCGGTATGGATAGAAATTGGCTGCAGAAGAATCGGTGCTCACAATTTGACAGTACATCTTCACGAAACCTATGCCTTCAAGGCTTCAACATATTTGATCTTGTAGTTTAAGCAGATAATTGGAAATGGAGACCCTTCTAAGACAGTGATATTCAAAGTTTGAGTAGTTCTAAAGTCTGTGCTACTTCAAGATTATCAAGAAACCGATCAGACCGTATGGTTTTTATGTGTATTCATGTCTCTACATACATCTTGTTTCCTCATCATCATGCATAGATAATGCATATTCTAGTTAAATGGGTATTATGGAGATCAAAACGATTCTAAGTGTTCATAGTAAATCTCTCTCAAAATAGTTTTTATAGGAAATCTGATTGCTTGTGAGCTGGAAGATTTCAAATGTCTTGTTCATCGTTAAGTTGGCACCATCCGTTTAATGTGTATTCTAATAGTTTACATTTGGTTATATCTAATGATATATAAATTCTGGTGGAATCAGGACAAGGAACAGAACCACAATGGAATGAAACCTTTATCTTCACTGTCTCCGAGGGCGTATCAGAGTTAACCATCAGACTTATGGACAGTGATAGTTTCTCGGCCGACGACTTCGTAGGAGAAACTACGTGGGTATTTCTGATTCTTCTGTGATATCAAGCCTCAACTGTATTTTTTATCCAAGAAAAATATGCGCAGGCTTTTATAACCGGTAGAATTTGATGGAGTTCAAAGCCAAAAATCACGATCATTCAAGATATAGAAACTGGAGTTCATTATTCCAATCTCTTACACGTTGTCTGCTTGGGAAAACATTCTTAATGTAATTTTAGACTTTTAAAGTCAACATTACTTATATCAGATTTTGTTTAACTGATCGGGCACTTTACTTTCAGCATTCATCTTGATCCAGTATTTAACGAAGGATGCCTTCCCCCAACCGTGTACAATGTGGTCAAGGACCAGGCATATCATGGAGAAATTAAAGTCGGCTTGACTTTCACCCCGGAGGTAGCTCAAAATATCCAAATGAACACTATAAAGGATTGGTGTAAATATTCTATAGATGCATGTGCCCCTGATTTTGCACCAAAGAATCCAGCATTGAAGTAAATCATCTCTATACATGTTAAATTCAAGATGGCCTTTTCAAGACTGTGATTTGGTTAATTGGTTTGAATTGTTTGATAGTATTCATTCTTCCTGCTGATCAACCCTGCAACCCTTTTGATTTCACCGGCTTGTAGAAATTATAACTTATCAGATTTTGTTTCCATTCATGCTACCTCAAAAAGGAAAAAAAGGGACAACAACAACAACAACTACAAAACCTTTTCCCACATTAAGTAGGGTTTGCTACATGGATTCTTTGCCTCCATTCAGATCTGTCATTCTCAGGCTTAAATCCAAAAAAATGTACTAAACCTTCTCCCACTATAAGCAAGGTCGGCTGTTAGAGTAATTATATTATTTAGTCTTTCTAATTGTCATGTCTATGTAAATTACCCATAGAACTTTTCTCCTATATAAGAGAGCTCTAGGGTTAATGGAATGCATCTCATTTTATTCCCTTTCAACATGGTATCAGAGCGACGGTCCTAGGCCGGAGTTCTCGAAACCCTAACCCTACCCTACCCCACCCGCCGCCCCTCTCTCTCTCTCTCGATCATGCGCAGGGCGCCGCCCTAGGTCGGCGGGCTCCTCTGCTGGTCGGGGCTGCAAAGGTCTTCTCCAGCCCGTGCGCAAGGCTTTGCCCTAGGTCGCCGCCCTAGGTCGTGTGCAAAGGTCTTCTCCAGCCCGTGCACAAGGCTGTGCCCTAGGTCGTGCGCTACGCCTGTCCCTTGCGCTGTGCGAGGCCCGTTCTGCGCGAGGCGAAGTTCTGTGCGCCAACACCGCCCTGCATGCACTGCGTGCTACTGTGCACGTGCACCCCTGTGCATCCCTGTGCACCGCGCGTGCATCTCTGTGCATCCCTGTGATGAAAGTAGCGTGCCACATCATGATGCTTGCATGCTAGCTGCGAGTTGTGGTCTGAAGGGCGTTGTGGTTTGAGTCTACGGACACGACGACCCTCGTCTATGTACACATAGACATTATCGTCTAGTCGTGTAACCCCAGTCGCAGAATATTGTTGTCATCATGTCTGATAACAAGGTAGATCTTCCGTCTCTGGGTGCCTTCAAAGGACCAGCACCCGTTGTGAAGATGGACGGTACGAACTATGAGCTGTGGGCCATGCAGTTCATGAGTCTTATGTTGTGCAATGGCAAGAAGCATATCCTCACACAAGAGGAACCTGTTGACAAGACTGGGGTTAACGCCTCATGGGAGGCTGACGATGCTTATGCGCGTGTTTGGCTATCTGAACTGTGTCCATGGAAATAGCCAACGACATTCTGAGTCAACCCACTGCGAAGGCTATGTGGGATATCCTGGCAGCCACATATTCTCCGGCGAAGAACGAGTCCAAGATCTTACAACTCCAGCATGACATCTTTACATCGAAGCAGAACGGGCGTCCTCTTCATACCCTGTACACCTTTCTGAGGGGTATGTTTGAGAAGCTACACGGGTACATTCCATTGACAGCTACACCGGAGCAGCTCAAAGCATACAGGGACTCGGTGATGACTGGAGTGTTTCTAGCAGCCCTTGATCCGAAGTATGATGCCGCCCGAGCACAGATTCTTACGGATGCCACCATACCACCTATGGAAGAGGCCTATCGCAGGTTGAGTAGACTCTCCATATCTCATGGTGGAGTTCCGACACCTTCAGCCATGGCATCTTCTCGCGGCAGAGGAGGCTATTCCCATTTTCGAGGTAGAGGTGGTCGTGGTCGAGGAGGAGGTAACAGACCTCCTAGACAGCCGTACACCTACTGTCGCAGGACTGGACACACTGAGGAAACATGATATTCTAAGCATGGGTTTCCTACTACTACGGCACGTGTGGCGGAGCAGGCTCAGCAGGAAGGGGGTCCTTTCCTTGCCCCGGATAAGAGGTTTGAGGAGTTAGTATCGAGACTTCGGGAGATCATGCCTGGCCAGGGACCAGCTAGTACTTCAGGATCTTCAGAGATAGCCGGCTCAGCATTAGCATCCTCTTCAGGTACAACGTATGCACTTACTAGTAGTTACAGAGCAGATCTATCAGAATGGATTATGGACTCAGGAGCATCTCACCATTTATGTGGTGACAAAAAGCAATTGGATGATTTTATTGCGACTCAGACAGGACGCTCTGTGGTAATTGCTGACGGAACACACTCTCCCATTAGTGGCCAGGGGGAGGTGCAATTGACCCCTGGGATACGACTTCAGAATGTTCTTTATGCTCCTGATTTTTCCATGAATCTACTGTCCATTAGTCAAATCACTAAAGATTTACATTGTCGTGCCATATTTGACCCATCTGCTCTTGTCTTTCAGGACATCCTAACGGGCAGAGTGATTGGAACTGGCCGTGAGCAAGGGGGTCTTTATAGACTGGTGCAATCTCCTTATGCTGGTGTCTCTTCTATGAGGGCTGGATCTGTCTCACCTTACACTTGGCATCTCCGATTTGGTCATCTTCCGTCGCAAAAGATGGTCCATATCCTTCCATAGATTTCTCCCAGGTCTAATTTTCAGTGTGAGGCATGCCAACTTGGCAAACATCACCGGTCGTCATTTCAGAGTCGTATAGGTCCAAGTCGTCATGGTCTGTTTGAGCTGCTACATTTTGATATTCGGGGTCCCAGTCGTGTCCCTGATCTTCAAGGACACAGGTTTTATCTTGTTGCAGTTGATGAATTTTCTAGGTAATCTTGGGTTTTCCTACTTAAAAATAAGTTTGATGCTACTTCTGTTATCCAGTCTTTCATTATTGAAATAAAAAATATTTTCTCTGCTAGAGTGAAGTTCATACGGTCTGATAATGCTCTTGAATTATGTAGTTCTCACATCTCAAAATTTCTTATGTCTCATGGGATTGTGCATCAGACGTCATGTGCTTACACCTCCCAACAGAATGGGGTGGCTGAGAGGAAACATCGTCATTTGTTGGATATCACCAGGACCCTATTGATTCAGAGCCGTGCCCCTCACTCCTATTGGGGGGATGCGGTTCTAACTGCTTGTTATCTGGTCAACCGTATGCCTTCGTCAGTGTTAGGAGAGAAGATCCCGTTCTTGACTGCGTTTCCCGAGAATGATCTTTTCTCCCTAACACCACGTGTCTTTGGGTATGTTGCATTTGTTCATTGCTTCTCTCCTGGTCTTGACAAGCTCTCTCCCAGAGTTGTCAAATGCGTTTTTGTGGGTTATTCCAAAACCCAAAAAGGGTATGGTGTTTTGATCCAGTTCGACGACGGTACTATGTGAGTGCAAATGTCACCTTCTTTGAGTCCATTATGTATTTTTCTCCTACAGATGACAGACTCACTCACTCAGAGGAAGAGGACAATTTCTATGTGCCTCCTCCTCCATCTGTTCCATGCTCTATTCCGACACCACCACCACCGTCACAGCCCAATCCACCACCACCATCGCCACCACCACCTACTGTTTTTTATCCTCAGGTTTATCAGCGCCGGCCCTATGCTCATGTGCCTCCTCCATCATCCAGCACGCCCGAGGTATGTACTGATCATTTGAGTTCTTCTGATGGCACGGGTGATTTGCATGTACAGATGGATGTACAGGTTACAGATGATTCTACTCCTACAGTTGATGATCTGGACATTCCTATTGCCCATCGAAGGCAGAAGCGTGCTCGGACGATGAATCCCAAATATGGGATGGACTTTGGCTCTCAGGCTTCGTTGGAGCGTTTATCTCCAGACTTTCGTCAGTTTGTTGTTGGGTTATCGGCTGTGGAGATCCCACGGTCATATCAGGAGGCCCTACAGAGCGGTCCGTGGCGTTTAGCTATGGAGGAGGAGATGGCGGCATTGCAGTCGAGTGGTACGAGGAGTGTTGTGCAACTTCCCCCAGGTGCGTCAGTTGTGGGCAGCAAATGGTTCTTTACAGTTAAACATCGGCCTGATGGTATGGTTGATAGATACAAAGCCAGATTGGTTGCTCGTGGGTTCACCCAAACATATGAGGTGGACTATCAGGAGACGTTTTCTCCAGTAGCATGACACTCTACCCTACAGATTCTCATTGCGGTGTCTGTTGTCCGTGACTGGCCTCTCAGTTGGATGTCAAGAATGCTTTCTTGTATGGTGACCTGCAGGAAGAAGTGTATATGCAGCAGCCACCAGGGTTTGTTGCTGAGGGGGAGTCAAGTATGGTATGTCGTCTTCATAAGGCCATATATGGCCTGAAGCAGAGTCCACGAGCCTGGTTTCAGAAGCTCTCGGAGTTGATTGAACAAAAGGGCTTCGTCAGATCTATAACAGATCATACTCTCTTTGTAAAGAGAGACCAGCGAGGTACTGTGATCATCTTAGTGTATGTTGATGATATTGTTATTACAGGCAGTAATGAGCAGGGCATTCAAGCAGCCAAGGATTTTCTTAGCGAGCAGTTCGTTATGAAGGATCTGGGTACACTTCGTTACTTTTTGGGGCTGGAGTTTGCGCGAAACAAGTAAGGCATGGTAATGACACAAAGGAAGTATGTTACTGATCTTTTATCTGAGACAGGTATGGCATGGTGTAGACCAGCTGCTACTCCTATGGATTCTAATGTCAAACTTTATAATGATGACTCTGAGGAGGTAGACAAGAGACAATATAGAGAGCTAATGGGAAAGCTCATGTATGTTACTATTACCCGACCGGATATAGCTTTTGCGGTTAGTAGGGTAAGCCAATTCATGGAGCAACCCAGGTAGGCTCACATGAATGCTGTTTTTATGATCTTGAGATATCTGAAGACGTCTCCGGCAACTGATCTACTGTTTAGAAGAGATACCTCTATATCCGTCACAGGTTGTGCTGATGCAGACTATGCTGGGTGTCCCAATGATAGAAAGTCAACTTCAGGCTTTATTGTATTTGTTGGCAGCTCACCAGTAGCTTGGAAGAGTAAGAAGCAAACTGTAGTGTCTCGATCCAGTGCAGAGTCAGAATATAGGGCAATGGCCCAAGGTAGTGTTGAGATGATATGGGTTAAATCCGTTTTGACTGATTTAACTATTGATGTTCCTCTTCCCATGCATCTGAAATGTGATAATCAAGCAGCCTTGTTCGTAGCCAATAATCCAGCCTTTCATGAGAGGACAAAGCACATTGAAGTGGATTGTCATTATACACGGGACTTAATTCAAAAAGGACTTATTTCAACTTCTCATGTATCATCAGGAGAGCAGGTTGCGGACATGTTCACCAAGGCCCTTGCTAGGGGTCCATTTCATCTTTGTTGTTCCAAGCTGAGCATGTTGGATATATATGCTCCAGCTTGAGGGGGAGTGTTAGAGTAATTATATTATTTAGTCTTTCTAATTGTCCTATCTATGTAAATTACCCATAAAGCTTTTCTCCTATATAAGAGAGCTCTAGGGTTATTGGAATGCATCTCATTTTATTCCCTTTCAACATCGGCTACATGGATTCTTGCTCAAATCCATGTTGAAAGATTCGACTCTTTTTTACGCTGGCCGTCAACTACCTAATGCAACCCCTGCAAGAATGGGATTTGAACCTTGGTCTTTTGTGTGGTAGACACACTGTACTACTACTAGACCATTAAGTGGGTACTAATGGGCTTAAATCCAAAAGAAGAAAAAAAAAAGAAAATGAAATAAAATATGAAAGGATATAAAAATGAGTTGAAACATTATACTGATGAACACACAAAACCTAATGTGCAATTTACTGCGGATTTAGAACTTCAAGGTGGTGGTTAGAATGTTGTTAGTAACTAATATAAGTATCTTTATTAATTTTTGAAGTGGAACTGCCTGCCGAATTTCTCATCTGTATGTACAACAGAAAAGACGTTCTCTGATATCTTCTTTACATGTCTTCTGCTTTTGCCTTTGAAAGTCAACTTTTTTTCAAGTATCAACAGCTACTTTAGTTTTGATTTATAATGAAACGGGGTTTCTGAAGTTCCTAGATGCAAGCTTAGCACACCTATAATTTAAGCAGTAATAACAATTGACGAAATTTAGATCTCGTATTGGTCCTCGTGTTTGACCATTGTCTTCTCAAATTGAAGCTACCCTGATATCACAAGTAGTTCTGTGAGAAAAACTGCACTGTTTAAAGTTAAGCAAGGCAAACAAGGTTATTAATGAATGAACATTTGCCATACATTGATGAAAGAGCTACCTGTCCAGTGAAATTTTAAGAAGAAAAGTTGAGCTGACTTCTTGACATCAAAAAAACAAGCTTGAAGGTACTGAATTATTTTCTTTCTGATCAGGTGGGGGGCTATGACCAGTATGAAGGGAGCTATGGCGGATGGAAGCAGTCGTATTGAGAATTGAGGCATTCTGTCAATCAAGCTCCATGTCCTTTGAAGGAGATTGTCAACTGATCGCCATGTAGAGCGATCGAAAGCCTTCATTTTCCTTGTGTGATATTTGCTTCCTTAGTTCTCTATTATATAAATTCTACTTCTGCGAGAGTAAAGGAACCTGTAACATTTGTGTACTCTGGAAAGATATTCGACTGCTGGCACGAGTCATTTTGTAGCTCGGGGGATGTAATCAAGTGGGACTCAGTACGATCTCACTTTGTTATTAGTCAACTTGTTCGACCTAATGAGGTCGTTTTGGACTTTGAGTTAGGTTTGTCATTATTGAGCTATTTAAATTGTTGAAATAAAAGGCATCACCAATTTCTCTCGGTTCTAGAAATTTTCTTGAGTAAACAACTACTCTAAGTTTTTAGATTTTTCTTGAGAAGATAAGCCACTCATTTCTATGGGTTTTCTTAAGTGGAGGAGACTAGATTTCTAGAGTTTTCTCTGGTGCATCAACATAAATTTTGTAGAGTATTCCATACTTTTCAAGGTCATTAGAATACAATTGTATATAGACCTTGGTTCCATTGTGTGGAAACATCAAACAACGAAGCAAGCAAATCAAAAAGAGATAAAGTGAAAAGAACCACCAAGCGAGAGATTGAGTATTTTGTTGTTATGTCAATTGAGTGCTGATCTTGCTAGAGAGTTGAGTGATTGTTGTATGAAGTAGTGTACTTGTATTGCATTTTGAAGCAGCGATATGCAATACATCACTTTATTTAAGTCAAGTATTCTATAAGTGGTATCATAGACTTGTCCTTCCTCTAGGGGAGGAGACATTGTTAGGAAAAATTGTGTCCATCCACCAAATAAATATAACCATGTCAGTCCTCAAAAAAAGATAGTTGTATCCTTTCAAAGACAGTAAAAGGAATTTCAGTATTCATTTTGAGTCGTTCTTTGAGATCTTCTATGGGGAAGTCTACTCGCGTACAGTTTGAGACTATGAGTCGATTTGGTCAGAGACCAATTTTCTTCAACGAAGCTAGAGAAGATCATTTGATCGAAATGGTGGGCATCCCCATTAAGAAGTTGGCCAGACATAACTATAACTATGAGAAGACATGCATGGAGACATATCTTCATGTGCAGAACCTTTGGGAGGTCATCGATGGCGATGACGAGATGCCACCAGTACTTTTTGAGTTGCTTTATAGATTTCAGAGATAGCACAACACTCATTTAAAGACATATACTTAGTCATGAGTGTGTATCTGGTATGGTGCAATCTAGTCATGGTGTATTCATTTATGGGTATTCTCCTTGCAACGAGTAAGATGGGGAAAATATATTGAAATTGAAGTTGGAATCATTTGATTGGGTTCAATTTATCCAGTATATGGAGTTCAATTGTTAAGCTTCTTGTGGTTTTGAACTCAATAAATAAATTATGGCAGATATCTTGAATATTGTATTTGTATGTAAGTTAACTTATACACAATTAATACTATGAATAAGTATATGTAACGATGAGCCCACAATGTAAATACTAAAACTTGTAGAGTACAAGTATTAAATTGCATATAATTTGGAAGAACATCGATAAACTATAAAAGAACAATATCTAATATGTGTAAATTAATTGTAGCACTTATTCAACCCTAATTACTCGGAATTTTTTTTCTTGACTAGACAAGCCTTGGGTCAAACTCAGGGATGTAAAATGGACTAGCTCAACTTAAATTAACCCAAACCCACGTCGAATGAACTACTTTTATGTGGTTTATTTATTTTCTTATTGTTTTAATATGTTTTTTACTTTTAGATATATTTTTTTGAATTGTTTTTGAATTTTTAAATACATATAAATGGTGATAAATGTGGGTATTGTAATTTTTATTTCTTTCCATTTTTCAATTTTAGGTGAATAATATAATAAAATAAAAATGAATTGATTTACATTATATAATGAGAAAAAGAATGTCTTTTAATATATACTAATGTGATGGAAATAAAATAAAGATACGAATAAATTTGTTTTGGTCTTTTATATTTTAATATTTTTAGGTAGCTTTCAATTTAAAGAAAAGAATAAAACAAAGGAAAATGAAATAAAGTTTTGAAAGATTCAAAAAGGAAAATAGAGCAAATTTTGGAAAATAAGTTTATTTTACAAAAAGTGGCCCTGAAAACATAAAAATATTTTTCTTTCAAACTGCATAAGATCAATTTCCAAAACATTACTTTTTTCTGGTATTTATGAAATAATTCATTTTCTATGATAGTTAGTAGTCTTTTAGTATTTTGAGGTTTTTATGGTATAGATGCAATGATTATCTATTAAGTTAGTATGGCATACACTACAATATGAAATGTGTTTACCCTAATTATTTTAGACTTTTTGGTAGAATATGCAAGTAATTAAAAATGAACAAAGACAGAACAAAGAAAATGAGTTTTTGATTTTTTTTCATATAATACTAAACATCATCCAAAAAGTATCCAAAAGGAACAAATGAAGCTCTACCTACAACACGTTATTTCTACTTTTGAGAAATATTGCAATGAGAGCTCAAAATAAATATAAGCCAAACACCAAATAATTTCCACAACCTACAAACTTAACATCAATATTCTTCAACCAAAATTTATCAAGTAACCAACATGGAAAGTTTCATCCTAAAAACGTATGCAATTGATTTAATATGGATTTAATACCATAAAGCATGCTCTTTCATTCAATGTTTCCCTGTAAATCTGATTTACTGAAAAATATTCCCAAATTTCTATACTAAGTAGAACATTAATTCAGGAATCCATAAAAAATATCATCCAATAAGATCAGGGGTTGATGAGATATTCAGCTCTGATTCTAGGGGGTCTTTGCAGCAAAAAATAAAAAAGATTCAAAGCATATAAAAAAACTTATCCATAAAATGGCATAACTGGCGGGGCTCCAAGCAAATGCCCATCGTGCCTCTCATGTGCAGGTGTTCAGAGAGATTCCAAGAAGTTTTAAGGGCCTCCATGCAATTTGTTTCTCATGCGTGCAAAGCATGTGAGCCTTAGGTCATGATGTTATGGTTGAGATGACTTGGCAGTATTTTGATATTTGTATTTGTATTCGTTTTAAATAGATGTAGATATGGATATTACTTTGACATTCGCTAACGCTAATATCCATGTTCGTATTCGTATATTCGTTTCCATACATAAGTATAGTAATATGTTTATTTATAACATGTGTAACAATATTTTATAACTGCATTCACCATTGTTTATATAATTGTTATGAAATTACTATATCTAGTATATATATTATGTGTAAACCATCGTAAACACGTATATTTTAGTTAATCTATTAAAAATTTCTATTAATTCATATCCGATTCGTATTCGTTTTACGTTTGTATTCATTTTTAAGGATATGATAACCATTTTTTACATCCGTCAATATCCATATCTGCATTCATATTCGTATTTTAAAATAGAAAAGATATGATTATATCTATATTTGTATCTGTATCCGACTGTTTTCATCCCTAGTAGCACGTCACATGTAGCTCCTTTCGCAATCAGGGGCAGAACCAGAAATTTTATCAAGGGGGGACAAGTATATATCTATCATGTATAAGTAAAAAAAAGATATTTTCAAATGATATTTTTTAAGTAGAGTTAACAATTTCAAATGTAATTTTCAAAATTTGATAAACTTACCATTTCGATGTTATTTGAAATTTCAATAAGATGTATACTTTTTTTCCAATAGTGATTATTTAATAGTTTTAGTTAAAAAAATCACATTTGAAAGGAAACAACAAAATTTATTTCATTACAAAGAAAATTAGAAATAATGAGAGAGATAAATGAGCCTTAATCTCATTTTATATCAAACTATTCTTATAATATTAAAATATTAAAAGTGTGTGGAAATATTTTTCTAACAAAGAAAAGACAGAATTAATTTTTTCAACAGAAGAAAGGATGGAGAGAGAGAGAATATACATAAATTTTAAACAAAAAGTGCACCAATGGGAATCGAACCCAGGTTCATTTATCAAAAGACACAACAATTTTCCAATAAGCCACTAAATGCTATATAATTGTTCGAAATAATGTGTGTCTGTAGGAAAATTATCCAATGAGCCCTGTGTCCATTTGAGATGAGATGAGCCCACTCATTTTTTACCATTATTTCCTATCTTTTTGAGCTTAATAGGTATTTGTTTACAAGTGTTATATCATATTCTTACTACAAGTAACTATTTTCAGGAAAAAAACCTTAAATTCATACAAAATGATTGTATTATTATTTGTATTACTAGTCTCATTTTTATTCTTACTAATGACCATTTCTTGTGAATCTAAGATCTTCTTTATATGAAAATAGTTACTAATAGTAAGAATATGATATAACAACAGTAAATAAATAAGCATTGAACTCAAAATGATGGAAAATATTGGTAAAATATGAGTGGGCTCATCTCATCTCAAATGGGCACAGGGCTCATTGGATAAGCCCCCCCCCCCTATATATATATATATATATATATATATATATATATATATATATATACCTATATATAGGGAAAACTTGAATTGAGGTGGCACCTTTCTACAAAGATGGTGCGACACCTCTGTTTAGCCGTCCGATAATGATCAACGTCCCTCATCAAAACCACTAATTCTCTCCCAAAACCACTTATCTAATCGGAGTCTATATGCCAAATTTAGTAACATGTCTCTCTCTTTCAATTTGAATCCCGGATTTCATGCTATATAATAGCGTATTCAATTAATTACTAAAACGACCATACTAAAAATAGTGGCGCTCACGATCGAGAGCCCCACGCGCAGGCTATGGTGCAGCCGCAAGGAGACGAGGTGGAGGTCGGTGCGGCCAAGCTGCTGGTGGCTGCGACTTGGTGGTGCGCGACTGAAGGCAAGGAGGTGGCGTGGCGACGGCGAGAGGTAGGCCGACACACGACCAAGTCGTCGAGGCAGAGGAGGCGGCGCGGCTACGGCGAGAGGTGGTCGGGTGCTAAGGTGGAGAAAGAAGAAGAGAGAGGGAGAGAGAGATGTGGGGGAGGGCAGAACAGGGGATTTCACAAAATCCCATGTTCTGCATGCATTTGTTTAGGGTGCGCGAATAAGTGATTAATCGGTTGATGAAAGTTCGCCAAAAAATTCAAGAAAAATCACCGTTGCGTTCGCAACGTATGATTTATCCGTGAAAGTGTGATTTGTTTGGTGATTCTGTGATCGGAAGAAGATGAATCGAGGAGAGAGAGAGTGGGTGTAGAAGAGGAAAAAGAAGAGAGGAAGAATCGTCTCGCTACTGGAAATCTTTATTTTTTCCATTACAATCTTTATATATTTTGATACCTTTTAATGTCAAGTTTTAAATGATGAGGACGATTTCTCGGTTACTTTATGTATTGCATTTAAAAAATATGTTATTTTTAGTTTCGTTTGTGCTACTTTAATTCTTTCATTTATGTTATACTTGTTCCTGATATATACATTTTTTTGGACCAATCTGAATATCCATGTTACATTTTTCACAAAGTTTTATATTTATGTGCTATCCATGTTAAATAAATAGTACATATTTCACTTTCATATACTTTATTTTACGTTCTGTTTATAAAGTTTTACGTTCATTCAAACGCATGACCAACACTCGCTCAAAATGAAGACTCGTGGTACATAGCTACATCATTTCATTAACATATTTTACAATTGTAAGTATGTTTTACATTTAACTCAGTTATTAAACAATTGTCTGATATTTTCTTACAGTTATTTCCATGCGTCTAATTGAATATTACTGATTCACTTTATATTTTGCAGATCAGCATAAAAATTTTACAATGTGAGCGTGGATTTTACAAAAATATGCACAAAGTTTACAATGGCTGACGAATTTTGATGGACCCACGACGTTGGAAAACATATCGGATGGACATATAAAATAATTTATACATTAATAATAAGCAATCTATTTTACGAACATCACATGAATTTTACAAAACAGAAACAGATTTTACAAAAAAAGTATCACAGTTTACAAACATTGCTCTAACAGAATGTTCTCAAATAAGACTACAAAAAGTTTCAAAATAAATAATGCGGTTTAGAAAAAAGATTACGAAATTTACCAAAAATATAATTACAAAAGCACATAATAAAAGCACTTTATATTTTAGGAAACACATCTACACAAAAAATACAAATCTTCGTCAGATTTGGACATTTTTGTGAATATTAGTGGTTACGCGTTTGTAATTTATAACACAGAATTGTAAAATATCTTAAGCATTTGTAAATTGTTAACGGTTATTTCAAAATATGAACATTTATTTCATCCGATATTTCTGGAAAATTCTGTACGTCACTCGATATATACTTAAATATAGAATGATCAATGACGTGTAATTTACCAAATTAGCAATAATTTAATCCAGCACCATAATAGGAATGTTAGTTGGCACGAAAACCACCTAGTGGTTTCAATCTCATTCGCACACGCATCATCCGACGGCTTAAGATGGCACCTTTCCATAGTCAAGGAAAGGTGCCACCTCAATTCAAGTGCACCATATATATATATATATATATAGGGTTAAATGAGGCTACACCCAGGTTGTAGCCAATTGCCTACTCCCACCCATATTTTTCCCTCATTTTTTTATTTCTTTGGAAAGTAAAAATTTGTATATTCATCACTATATCCCTCTAACATTCTATTACAATTTCGTCAGAAACAGAGACTCCTAAGCCCTCCATCCATACGTCATTTTTTTAACGGTCGCAGGATTTTTTAAATCGACCCTGTTTGTATGGAGGCCGTAGGAGTCTCTGTTTCTGATGAAATTTTAATAGAATGTGAGAGGGATATAAAGATGAATTTACAAAATTTTATTTTCCAAAGAAATTAAAAAATGAGGGAAAAATTGTTGTGGGAGTAGCTAAGTTGGCTACAACTAGGGAGCATACTCCCTTTTCCCATATATATATATATATATATAGGGAAAAGTGAGTATGCTCCCTGAGTGTAGCTAACTTACATGCTCCCACCTCTTTTCTCCTATATTTTTTTATTTTTCTTAAATGAAACCTATTGGAATTTAGATCACAATATGTCACCATGATGTTATTCAAATTTTGACTTATTCAATACTTCTATCCCCTCCATCAAGACTGTTAAATTTTAGGGATATTTACCCAGCAGACCCTGAAATCTTTCGAAATTACCTCTACGACCTTTGAAATATCATAATTCCTCCCACGACCCCGTAATCTTGCTAACCCTTACCCAATAGACCCTGTGGTTAACCCCCATCCATTTACCCGTTAAAACTAACCAGATTCCGTTAAATTCTTTTATCTTATGCCTATTTTATTTGTCGAATTTACTTTAACTGCCACTCCCTCTACCCTCCTCCTTTTCCCCACCACCCAACACCCAACACCTCCTCCCTCCATGGCCCTCCTCCCCGACCTCCGCCTCCTCCTCCTCCTCCTCGTTCCCGACTCCCGGCGGCCGCTCGAAGCTCCCCACACCTCCACCGCTCGAAAGCCCACCCCCCCCGCACCCCAGTGCTCGAAGCTCCTCCCCTCCCGGTGGCCGCTCAAAGCCCCCACCCGCTGCCCCCGCTGCCCCCGCTGCCCGCTGCCCCCACCCTCCTCTCCTTCTCCCCTGTTCTCCCCACGCCCTCCCGGATTCCCGGGCTCATCCCAACCTGAAAGATCCATCTTTTCCGACTCTACTGCTCTGGATTCTCGAGTCTCCGTGAAAACCAGAGATTTTTGATAAACTTTGCATCTTGATTTTGGATTTTCTTCCACCTTTCCGAGGGGCAGAGCTTCATGGAAAGAAAGAACCTGAGGTGGGTTGCTGCGGCGGCCATCGTCGCCGCGTCCGTGTTGGCGTCCGCGGAGAGAGATCTCAAGAGCGAACCTTCGTCTGCGGATTCGACTCCGATTGTGGGTCTCTCGGACTACGTCCTGAGGGCCGTGAATTTCCTGTGGCAACCCGATGGTTCCGATTACACGCATGTTTGGCCGGTAAATGGGAGAGAAGAAAGATCCCATCTTTTGCATGTTTTTGGTGTTCAACTGCGGCTCCAGCTCAACGCCACCACCGCCGCTGTCGAGGAGGCACGCGGCGATCACGGCAGTGGCACCCAGAACGAGATCGAGGGCGAGGTACACTGGAGGCGAGGGCGAGGAAGGCGGGGAGGGATAGAGTTGAGTCAGAGAGGGGGCCTCTCTGGAAGGAGAAGAGGCTTTTGGTTGATTCTAGCCGTCCGATCACGGATTGGTTAGATTAACTCGTTTTTAACTCAATGAAGTTAACTCAAGATGTGTCAATTTAACGGCAGGGTTTGTGGGGTAAGACGGAGCAAGATTACGGGGTCGTGGGAGGAATTATGATGTTTCAAAGGTCGTAGAGGTAATTTCGAAAGATTTCAGGGTCTGCTGGGTAAATATCCCTAAATTTTAACGGTCTCAGAATTGCTGAAAATGACCCCCTTCAGATGGAGGGCATAAGAGTCTCTGTTTCTGACGAAATTTTAATAGAATGTTAGAGGGATATAGTGATGAATATACATATTTTTTATTTTCTAAAAAAATTTAAAAATGGAGGAAAATGAGGGTGGGAGTAGCTAATTGGCTACACCCAGGGTGTAGCCTCATTTAACCCATATATATATATATATATATATATATATATATATATATATATATGCAAACGTCTAGCAGGGGCCACATAAAAAATTAACAGCATTATATAAGTGAAATGTGATAACTAAGGAGGGACCATGCCCCCCCCCCAAATTATATACTAAATCGGCCCCCGTTTGCAATGATACTGATGGAGTGGTGGGGGAAATTCCTCTCTTGGACGATATAGATTGACCACATTTGGATCAATATACGATTTTGCTCACGAGCCTCTTTGACAGTTGCGATCATCTTAGGATGGACACACAGATAGTAGTTATAGGTCTCCATCTCCAGTCTTCTCTGTAATGTACGCTCGGAAGGGGAGGAGCAAGAAGTTAGGGACACAATTGATTTTATAAAAGGAGAAGGGGCATAACTGATATTTCAACATTTAAGAAGGGAACAAGTGATAAAAACCTAAAAATAAATGTGCATACTTGTACTATAGGTATAATGTACAAATATTGTACATATATGTTTTTATTTATACTTGTATATGATAATGTAAAAAGAATTTAAAATATAGTTAAAATACTTAAAATATATTTTAAATATATAAAATATGAATCATATAAGACGTGTAGATATTTTACATAAGCAAAAAAATGCATACCTATTAAAGGTATTTATTGCATAACTACCTTTATTTAACTCCAAATTCAACATGGAAATACTCTCTTATATAGAATAAAATTTCCTACAATTCTATTTTATAAAGTTTTGAGTTAAAGAAGTTTATTATTATCATTATCTTTTATTGATTTTTATTTATTTTGTTGACTAGTCCTAGTTGGTCAATCGACAGGTGGACCAGTCTAGGTCACCCCCTTCATCCACCCTTCTTAATATCGTCTCCTCCTCTTCTTCTCTAGTTTTTCTTAGCCTATTCTCTTCACCTTCATGAACCTTCGCTTCACCAGTCGTTAGCTAACCTATGATGATTCATCAGCCATCTAATAACATGTCAAGATTCAATAAACTTACTCAAATTCCATCTCCTATATATACCCTATTTACCGGACTAGAAATCTTTGGCCATTTTCTCGAAATCTCCGGTGAACTGAATGTTCTTCAAGGATGTGACAGTTCATGTTATCATTTTCTCATTGCAACAAAGCATTTGAGGTGTTTCAGGTTAGATCTGGTGATGATTTCTACACCGCCATGCTGTTCTGCCTCCAACGAGCTTCAGAGGCTTCCAACCACCTTTGTTTGAGGCTAAAACCCTTAGAGCTTCTCCCCCAGACCTCGGGCGATGTCATCTACTAGTTAATTAGGCTAGATTCGTTATATTTATCTCTAGTGTCTTCTCGATTTATCCTACGTTATCTCTCCCTATTATCCCTTTCTTTATCTCGATTCATCCACCAATTCAGATTGATTCCCGTCCATCAAGCATCACCTCATCTTATCCCTCTTCACTTTATGCCTAATTACTAATATCTATCACCTCCGACCACATACGGTAGCCAGAGGATAGGGCCCAATCCTTCTTTTGATCAGAGCTTCTCAATCATTTGTTCTTTATTTTTTTAGACACAGGTTCCCCATGACTCATTATATCTTCTTCAGAAGATCTGGAACCTAATTGAAGGTCAAATCATCGATCAAATACCATAATCAGCGGAGGAGCAACTCATGTATATTCAAGCACCTGGAGTAGAGCATCATCGCTTCCTCTCCAAACGATATCACGCCTGGATCTTGGACCTTTATCTAGAGCATCAAGATGAATCATAGGAACAAGCTTCATCAGAATCAAAATGATAAGCATCTGGAGGTATGATCATCGAACCACTACTTATTTTGTTCACCAAGATCGGCAACCACCTAAAGTCTCATCACCATTCACTTGAAGATCATCAAGCTTCTCCTATGATGAAGAATCAACTGGAGTACATATCTGATCCAAGATCAGCCTCCATCAGAGATGATCAGAAGACCTAGAATGATATAATTGCTTGGAGATAGAAGATTTGGGGAAGAACAAGGTGTTCTTCTAGATGCATTCACATCCTCCCTATTTTCATTGAAAGAGCTGTCTATATATGTTGAATCATGTCATATCAGAGCCATTCAATTAGACTCTTCATTCGTATACAATGCTTATCAGTACACCATGTGGCAATGTATTAACTGGTGGGTTAAATTGACTACTTAATCCAGGTGATGCACCACATCAGACAAAAATACATGAGCGGAGACGTCCTTGAACATCTATACTATATACTAAAATGAGGTTCTTCTCCCCCTGCTCCCCTACAACTACCACATTGCAGCCTCATATCCTACTTTTCCTTCTCTCTCTCATCTATTAGTAAAACTCCTCTTTCTCCACTTGTCCTCTCTCCCTCTCACATATTCTCGCTTCTCTCTCTTCCATATCACTCCTCTTCCTTCTTCTATCCTTTCCCTTCTCCCAATTTGTCTAATAATATTTTCATATTTATATTTGGCAAAAGATATGAAATACATTCAAATTAGAAGGATTATGAAAAAAGTATTCTTATCCACTTCGTATTATCATGTATCACTAATTAATTATTTTAAATCTAATCTTGTTAATATTGTTTATCATCAAAAGTATTTTATTTATTTTATAAGTTTTATATATTTAAAAAATTAATCATGGAAATTTTATTGATTTAATTCTTAAAAAATGATTTTTTATTCATGCAATATTTTTTATCTAATATATTTGGTTATTGTACAAAGAAGTATGTCTTTTTAGTCTTCTATTTATGTATAATATGAAGATGTTATCTATATTATTTTTAATACATATTTAAAAGTCTCATATTAAACATTGATACAATGTTATTAAGTTGTTCGGATTGATACACACAATAAATGAATATGAGCATTCAGTTCATTGATTATTATAAAAAGATATATTATATATGATATAAATATCATTCTCATCACAAACACGCACACGCATATTCTATTAAAAAATGCATCTTATTAAAGTTTATTGGTTATGGAATAAATATATCATCTTTGTTATGTTATAATAATTGAAAATTAATATGTTCATATAGGATTTACTAAATAGATACCCTAGGATTCTAATCCATGTAAATCTAAAATCCACTTCATCTTTTAAAAAGGATTTGAATTTGGTTACAATAAAAATTTAGACTCATAATTTGAATACATATTATTATATCTTCTTATGTTAAATTTAAGAATCTATATTCAAATATGATGGGTTTATATTATTTTTTTCAAATCATTCCATAATCGCGCTCTATTATCCTCTGGCATGTTGTCTCTACTACTAGCTCAGTCATGGCCAGTCCCAAGCCCGAGTAAATGAGGAAGGTTGCGTTAGGTAGCCGACAGCCAGCGTAAAACAGTCAGAGACAACTTCCTAAATAGTACTTTTTTTCTAAAAAATATTATTTAAGAAGTTACCTCATGACAGTCGGATCTTTGAATTTAAGCAAACATATAGATTTTGTTGAGGCATTCCCTACGTGGATATAAGCCCAGAATTGACCCAAGATAGATCTGAATGGAGGCGAAGAATCCATGTAACCGACCCTACTTAATTGTGAGAAAAGGCTTTGTTATTGTTGTTTATGTTGTCTCTACTACTGATTGAGCACTCTCTTCCCCTATTCTCTACGTCACTCTCTCACAAAACAATGCTCCCATACTCTTCCCATTTTCTCCGCTTCTCTCTCTCTCTCAACAGCTCTCAATCCGAAAATCCCCTCTCTCTCTCTCCATCCTTTTCTCTCTTTGTACTCTCAAGTCACATGGCTCTGCCCTTAAAGATCCTCTCAGCCCAGATATCTCTATTGATGCACACATTTTAAATTTCATCGCAAACACCGAAGTTTGGGTCGCAAAGATGGTTGTGGTTGCAGATACGGTGATGCGCGGGATACTGGCTCTGCATGGTGATTGCCATTCACGCGTGTGAAAGAAGAGAAAGAAAAATGTTCGGTTCCACGTCACAAGTGAAGTTGGCATCCAGAATGGGATCGGATGCACTTTTAGTTCCTAAATGCTTGGGATTGGATTTGGTTTTGAAATTTAAGTGATCGTTTTCCATATGCTTGCATGATCAAGCGAGACAACAGTAGAGTTTTCGATTATGTAATGTGCAAGTGGAGTTGGCATCGGGATCGGGATCGAATACGTATCCCCAAGGTTCGTTTGGTTGCTAGGCTGAGTTGAGTTGGGGTACCTTGTAAATAGTGAACTTTGAGGAGGATTGGGAGGGTTGAAAGGAGGGATACACCGGTGTACCCCAACCCAACCCTGCAACGAAACGAGCCACAAGAGTAGAGTTTTTGGTTCCGCGACGTGCATGAGCCTGCTTACTTTGGTGAAATTGTAGACTATATCCCTAAACTTTGTATTTTCACAAACAATCCTCGTCCATGGATCACATGGTCAGAGGCGTGCATGACATTGACTTTTTATGCGAATAACCTCATTTTTATATTTGAAATAAGTGAGATTATTTTTTGTTTATTATGCCGAAGTCCTTGTACTACAACATTAAATAAATGATGTGGTGCAATCTATAATAAGTAAAATACATATAAAAATCAAAATATAATGCATATTAATATACTGTATTACATGTAAAATTAGTTTTCAAATTTATAAACTATTAATGCTTTTAATACATAATAAACATCATTCAAAGGAACCGTTTTACTTTAAACAACGTTAAAAGTTTATGTATTTTATAAAATTCCAAAATTATATAGATATTAATACAAGCTAATACATATCCAAAAATTAAATAGAAATACGTAATATATATCTCAAAACAAAATAAATACTAAATGTTTTATAAAAATCATATAAAATCGTAGGAAATTATAAAAATATATATAGTATGTCATTTTAAAAGTATTGAACTCTCGAAATAAAAATCAATTTTTTATTGTTTACTATTTCAAAGTCAATAGAAAAACAGTAATGTGTATGCATAATACATTATTTTCCTTATTAAATCAATTCAAAAATCAAATAAAACCATTAAAAATACTTTAAAATTTTAAAAATATCTAAACATTGAATTCACATAAAAAATATAAAACACAAAATTCAATAAAAATCATAAAATAAAAATCATATAAAAATATAACATAAAACCACAATATCATATTAAAAATACTTATACTTTACCATATATCTAGGGCACTGCCACACTATATACACCATTATTATACCCCCTAGAGTTCTACATTCTTGACTTCTCGCTATAAACATATTTTAAGAGTAAAAATATAAAGAGTTTAATGGGGTTGTCCCTGTGCTATTTTCGGCATTTTTTTTATTTTTTTGAAAAATATCGTCATGTATATTCATCCATATATCCCTCATATATGACATTCGAATTTCGTCAGAAATAGAGACTCCTACGGCCTCCATCGAGATGGTGTCGATTTAAAAAAAGCATGTTACCGTTAAAAAATGACTGTCCGGATGGAGACCGTATGAGTCTCTGTTTCTGACGAAATTCGAGTAGCATATAGGAGGGATATAGGGATGAATATACATGGCGATATTTTTTTGAAAAAAAATAAAAAAAATACCGAAACGGCACGAGGGCAGCCATGTTGGCTTCCCGAAGGGGGCAGCCCCATTAATCTCAAATATAAATGTCCTAGTTGGTTGTTCATTTCATTCAGCGATACTGTACTCGAATAATCGATCTGAATGTTCACCAAGATGGTGGTGTTGCCAGGGAGGTCTTAGGGCACGTGTCACTGTTCTTGTGTTTGCAGTTTTCCAATGCTCCTCGAATTTCGAGTTCTGTTTGAGTCTTTTCAACTCGAGTTCATAGGTAAGAGTTTGGTGCCATTCGTTTGTATTTGGTTATTGGTTTTCATGTATGTTTGTTTGTGTTGTATTAATAATTGTATTTAGATTTTAATTTGAAAATCTATGTAATTACAATTGAAGTTAATTTGGTTGTAATTGGGAAACCAAATGGTTTGGAGGGAAAGTTGAGAATTCCCAAATTTGAAACAGAGATAAGTTTGGGTTGAAGTTTAGTACCATACCTTGGAGCTCTAAACTTTTGATGGACTTATATATGAGTTCACACCCCAAGCTCTTGTAGCAATAGTAGAGAGGAGGAATGGAGGACCACACGCGCGCGCGCTCCGCTCCGCTCCGGCTCTGGCTCAGGAGAGTCAATTCGGATCTCGATACTTTTGCCGCGGGTTTCATTTGGCTCATCGATTAAATTAATCAGACGGATTAATTTGATTTCGATCACATTGGGAATCTGACTCGATCCAAATGGCTCGATTTAGCCGCGGTTTTGGAATCCGAAGGGACACGCCCGTTGAGGGGCGTTTTCGGAAACCAAGGGTCACCGCGCGCTAGGGCACGCGAGCCCCTCTTTTTATATCCCTCACTTGACGTCGTCTTTCTTTACTCGCAAGAAAAACACCATCCGCCGTCGTCGTCGTTCTTGTTCTCATTCCTCACGCCAGCGACCCTGTTCTTCTCGGCTGCAAGTTCTCGGAGGTGCTTTCGAGGACTGTCTCGTCAGTGTGCGCGGACGCGGATCGTGAACCGTCGTATCCTGGGAGCGGATCGCCAGTACCCTTCGCACCAGTATTGTGGGGGCGAAATCCTCTCTACGGACAGTCCATTTCATGGACGCTTCGGTGATCTCTGATCTAATCTTTCTTATCTATTGTTTGCTGCAATTGATTTATTGCTTACCCTTTTCTGGATCTCGTCGGTTGTTTCTTTCCGTGTGATTAATCGGTACATTCTTGCATGTCGTAATCGGATAATGGAATGGAAATATATGACGTTAATGATATTAATCTGTGATACGTTTATTTCCGTTCATTTGGATCCGTGTAATTACTGTTTAATATATGTTTGGTTGATCCTGTTTTCAACAATCTTAGAGAGGATTTCCTGAACCGATTATAAAACTATGTCGGAAACCATGTTTAAATCGAGGGTTGATATGACGGTTATGCCTGAAAAATTCGGTGGACAGAATTTTAAGCGTTGGCAATAACGCATGAAGATCCGGTTAACTACCATAGGATTAATCCCGATGCTTGAAACCGACTGTCCTACGGTGGAAATGGAAAACCCCTCACCCGATAGTCAGAAGGCGCAATCTGCGTGGAAGGAACGCGACCGTATATGTCATGGTTGCATCTTGTTGGCTCTGTCCAACACGTTGTTTGATGTATACTGTTCGTCCACGCAGACTGCGAAGGGGCTATGGGAAGACTTGAATCGAAAGTATAATACCGAAGACCTTGGTATTGAGACATACTCCGTGGCCAAGTTTTTGAAGTTTTCCATGACCGAAGGAAGTTAGTTTCTGAATAGGCAAACGAGTTTTTACTCCTGCTCTATGATTTAGAGGATGCCGAAATGAAACTTCCAGAGAAGTTTCTGGTCATGTGCATCATAGAAAAATTCTCCAAGTCGTGGGAAGACTTCGGTATGACCCTCAAACACAGGAAGGGGAAAATTTCTATGGATGACTTGATGGTGGCAATTACCATAGAGGAGGAACACAGGAAACAAAAGCATGCGCTTCCTGTCGATATTCAGGCTAAGGTCAATTTCATGACCTCGAAGGGCAAAGATAAGAAGGGAAAGGGTTCTAATAACAATAAAATGAAACCAAAGGGCAAGATCCAGAAAAAAGCAAACAATAAACCCTGCTGGCACTGTAATCAGGTTGGCCATTGGAAAGACTGTCCGTCCTTGAAGGCTCAATCTAAAGCTGTAGAGGGGAGTCCACAAGTGAATATGATCACTATGGGACTCGGGGCTAGTGAGGGGTATGTCTCTGTAAAACCTGAACTATACCATATCTATGATCCAAATGAGTAACTCATGGATACGGGAGCCAATGTAAATATCTGTTCTGACAGAACTTTGTTCTCTTCTAATCAGACCTGCAGTGGTGGGACTGTGAAGATGGAGAACGATTCTGCAGCCAAGATGCTAGGGTCGGGACAAGTCAACTTGAGGTTCTCCTCTGGACGTGTCTGGATATTGCACATGGTGCTGCATATTCCTGACATCAAGAAGAACGTTTTATCTGGATGTATCTTAGTTAGAAATGGTTTTGAATTAAACTTTAAATGTAATAAAGTTGTAATTCTGAGACATGGTATTTTTTATGGAAAAGGCTATTTGGCAGACTTTGATTTGTTATTTAGAATTAGATGTGATTCACTAAACATTAATGAAATAAATGTTTTGAATTCTGAATGTTCTAGTTCTGTGTCTCATTATGTGAATAATCTAGAATCTTGTGATCTGTAGCATGGTAGATTGAGACATGTAAACTTAAATTCAATTAAAAGAATGATGAATTTAAAGTTGACCCTAAATACACTATTGATAAAACTCGAAAATGTGAAATCTGTTTACAAGCTAAGACATCTAGGAAGTCTTTTAAGTCTGTCTCTATAGATAGTGAGATCTTGGATCTAGTGCACACAGATATCTGTGAGTTTAATGGTGTGTTGACCTGGGACAATAAGAAATACTTTATCACCTTTATAGATGATGGCAGTAGATACTGCTACGTATATCTAATGAAAACCAAGGATGAAGCCTTAGAGAAATTTCTTATATTTAAGAATGAGGCTGAGACACAAACAGGAAAAGTGCTTAAACGCCTTAGGTCAGATAGAGGAGGTAAGTATACCTCTAACTTATTTGATGAACAATGCAAATCGTTTGGCATAGTTCGTGAAGTTACGGCCCATATTCACCGCAATCAAATGGGATAGCAGAACGAAAAAATAGAACCTTAATGGACATGATCAATGCTCTCCTACAGAGTTCTGGACTTCCAATCTATATGTGGGGAGAAGTCTTGAATACGACTTGCCATATTCTGAATAGGGTTACTCCAAGACATATGGAAAAGTGTCCTTTTGAACTTTGGAGAAATAGAAAATCGAGTTTAAAATATCTTAAAGTGTGGGGCTGTCTCGCTAAGGTTTTAGTCCCAGAACACAAGAGAAAGAAACTTGATCCTAAAACTATTGATGCGGTCTTCTTAGGTTACCTGCAAAATAGCTATGCATATAGGTTCTTGGTAATTCGATCCGAGATGCCGGGCATAGAAGTCAACACCATTGTTGAACTCCCTGATGCTACGTTCTTTGAGGATGTCTTCCTGTTGAAGACTGGGATTTCTCAGAATCTGACCATTGAGGGCGCCTCTACATCAGGATCTATTCCAAATCAAGTGAAAAGGATAACAAATGTGGGGGTTGAGACTCAACCTAAACCCAATGATCTTTCTGAAGAGATTGAGCCAAGGAGGAGTAAAAGACCTCGGATAGTCAAGGATCTGGGTAGCGACTTCATTGTATACCAGATCGAGAGTGATCGACCAAGTTACAAAGAAGCCATGGCTTCATCTGAAGCGAAATAATGAAGGAAGCTATCAAATATGAGATGGATTCCATTATGGCTAATGGAACTTGGGTGTTGGTTGATTTACCCAAAGGGTACTCTACCATTGGGTGCAAGTGGGTGTTTAAGAGAAAGCTTAGACCTGACGGATCAATTGAAAAGTATAAAGTCAGATTAGTTGCCAAGGGCTTTAGGCAAAAGGAAGGTATCTATTACTTTAATACCTATTCCCCTGTGACTAGGATGACCACAATCCGGATGATCATAGCATTAGCATCTGTATATGATCTCTCCATCTACCAGATGGATGTGAAGACCGACTTCTTGCATGGCGATCTTGAGGAAGAGATCTATATGGATCAACCTGATGGGCTTGTGACTCCTGAGAATAAGGGAAAGGTTTGCAAGCTTGTCAAATCCCTTTACGGATTGAAACAAGCACCAAAGCAATGGCATGAAAAAATTGGCAAGACTATTTTGTCATGTGGCTTTAAGGTTCATGAATCCGATAAGTGTGTCTATTCCAAGGTGAAAGGTGATGAGTGTATTGTCTTGTGCCTATATGTTGATGACATATTATTGTTTGGATCACACATAAGTATTATTAATGAGATGAAGGCATTCTTAAGTAGCAAGTTTGAGATGAAGGACATGGGTGTTGCTGATGTGATCTTGGGTCTCAAACTGACAAGGTCAGTTGATGGGATTGTAGTTTCTCAATCTCACTATGTTGAGAAAGTACTTGAGAAATTTGGATATCAAGATTGCAAGGCTGTAAGCACTCCTTTTGATTCATCCAAAACGCTGTTTAAGAATAAAAGTGGAGTACATGTAGCTCAGCTAAGGTATTCACAAGTGATAGGAAGCTTAATGTATCTTGCAAATTGCACGAGACCTGATATTTCATTCTCGGTTGCAAAGTTGAGTAGATACACTAGCTGTCCTGACCGTACCCACTGGGAGGCTCTAGATCGAGTACTGAAGTACTTGAAGGGAAATATTTCCCTTAGTTTGCATTATGGTAGACATCCATCTGTACTAGAAGGATACAGTGATACAAGCTGGATAGGGAAAATAGAGGAGTCTGAGAGTAATGGTGTTACAGGGTATGTATTTACCTTTAGAGGCGGTGCAGTCTCCTGAAGGTCTGTGAAGCAGACCATTCTAGCTCGATCCACTTTTGAGGCCGAGCTGTGTGCTTTGGACACCACTGGAGTTGAGGCTGAATGGCTAAGGGAACTTCTGTCTGAAATTCCCATGGTAGGTCAGCCCGTTCCTGCGATCTCGGTACATTGTGATAATATGACCACAATTGCCAAGATCAAGAGTTCAAAGTTCAATCAGAAAACAAGGAGACACATACAAATCAGACTTAAGATGTTAAGGGATTTGGTGTCTCGAGGTGTGTTGGCTGTGGATTTCGTTGGATCCAAAGACAACACGGCAGATCCGCTGACTAAGGGACTTGATAGATCTTTAGTCCTAAAGTCTAGGCTTGGGATGGGACTGAGACTCATTGGGAGTTCCTCTACAGTAGCAACTCAACCTATCTGATTGGAGATCCCACAAAGTAAGTTCAATGTGGTAATAACATGCTGTTTGGAGAACTGGTTGGCACTCTAATTTTTATTCGTAAGCATGAGTGTCTTATCCCTGGAAGCCTGAGTGTCGTTTAACCTGTAAGTTTAGGAAGAGCGTAGGCTCTGAATGGGTTCAAGCCTTTGGGCAAGATGTTAGCAGTGCATCCTTGGAGAACACCACCTATGTGAGTGTTACTATGGGCCGCAGTTAAAGGAAGAGGGTCTTTCTTGAACACACTCATGAAACAGGATAAGGGTGCATGGCCTTTAAGAGCACCAACCCTGAAGATTGCACCAAGAACAACGTTTTGTTATTTCTACCGTATACTTTAACACCAAGGTCTGAAGTTCAAGACGTAGTTCACTTCGTTCCTGTTAAAGTGAAAGTAGTAAACTCAGGTAGAGGTTCAAACCGGAAGGTACCTTTAGTGAAAGCAAAGTATGGCAGCTGAAAGAAGTCTCTTAACTCTTTTTGAATCTCTTTTTCAAATTGGTGAATTCGTGGGGGATTGTTGTATTAAAAATTGTATTTAGATTTAAATTAGAAAATCTATGTAATTACAATTGGAGTTAATTTGGTTTTAATTGGGAAACCAAATGGTTTGGAGGGAAAGTTGGGAATTCCCAAATTTGAAACATAGATAAGTTTGGGTTGAAGCTTAATACCATACCTTGGAGCTCTAAACTTTTGGTGGACTTACATATGAGTTCACGCCCCAAGCTCTTGTAGCAATAGTAGAGAGGAGGAATGGAGGACCCCACAAGCACGCGCGCTCTGCTCCGCTCCGTCTCCGGCTCCGGCACCGGCTCGGGCTTGGGCTCGGGAGAGTCAATTCGGATCTCGATACTTTTGCTGCGGGTTTCATTTGGCTGATCGATTAAATTAATCAGACGGATTGATTTGATTTCGATTACATTGGGAATCTGACTCGATCCGAACCGGCTCGATTTAGCTGCGGTATTGGAATCTGAAGGGACACGCCCGTTGAGGGGCGTTTTCGGAAACCAAGGGTCACCACGCGATAGGGCACGCGAGCCCCTCTTTTTATATCCCTCACTCAACGCCGTCTTTCTTTACTCGCAAGAAAAACACCACCCGCCGTCGTCGCATTCCTTTTCTCACTCCTCATGCCAGCGACCCTGTTCTTCTCGGCTGCAAGTTCTCGGAGGTTCTTTCGAGGACGGTTTCATCAGTGTGCGCAGACGCATACCGTGAACCGTCGTATCTTGGGAGCGGATCGCCAGTACCCTTCGTACCGGTATTGTGGGGGAGAAATCCTCTCTAAGGACGGTCCATTTCATGTACGCTTTGGTGATCTCAGATCTAATCTTTCTTATCTATTGTTTGACACAATTGATTTATTGCTTACCCTTTTCTGGATCTCGCCTGGTTGTTTCTTTCCGTGTGATTAATTGGTTCATGCTTGCATGTCGTAATCGGATAATGGATTGGAAATATATGATGTTAATGATATTGATGTGTGATACGTTTATTTCCGTTCATTTGGATCCGTGTAATTACTGTTTATTATATGCTTGGTTGATCCTATTTTCAACAGTTTGTTTTTATTTTATGGTTTTCCTATTTTTATAGATTTGTAGGGTATTAGGATCGTGATCATTTTTTTAAGAGAGCTACTTTCTCGACAAGGCATCTTCCTCAAGCAAATACCTTATCAAGGTATTGGATTATTATTTTTATCGATTAGGGCATCGATCGGCGAACCGTTCACCGATCGGTGAACGTTTCGACGATTAACTCACTATACGCTAACATTCAACGGTTGTTTCCCCAGGGACGTAGTCTTCGAGGAAGAAACGACACGGTCTTCATGGTGTACGCTGGAATCGGTGAATCGTTCGCCGATCGACGAACGATTCGTCGATTCGAGCGCTCCCTCTCGCATATTTAAACCCTCCACTCCCCTCATGCATTTCACACACATAACTCATCTTCTCTCTTACTCTCTTCATCAAATACTCGTCTTCCCCTCTTCATCTCAAGGCCTATATCTCATCAATCCTTTCACCCTACTACGAAGAGGTCCTCCCCTTCTCTTGTAATATCCCTTGCCTGATCTTCATTTGCATAAGGTATATTTAAATAATTTATAATACGTAATGTTGTTAAGTCTTAAATAAATTTAGTAAATGATGTGCTTATTGTTGTTTTTATCTTAATTTGGTATATGCAGTACAATTGGTAATATTTTAGAAAATAATTAATACCATTTTATGGAAAATAATCTATGTTAATTTATAAAAAAATAATCATATTATGGAAAATATTTGATTTTTGCACTATCTATTTCTCGTAGAAGTGAACCCATTTCATTCAATTGTGCATCTATGCCCTTGTAAAAGTAAATTATTGTTAGGTTTATATCATGTACTAAAAATATTAATTAAGTATTTATATAATTTAATTAGTGATACATGATTACTTAAGTGTATTTGTATTATCCAATTATTAATACATGATTAGCTAAATTTTGATGCAAAATATAATTTAAGTGAATTCATATTTAGTTAAAATTTGGATTAAAAAATTTATGTAGGCAAGTCGATCATACCCCAACTACATGTCCATGACGTTAAATATAGCTTGTCATATTTTAGGAGAAATAGTTGCTATCTTTGATATTATATTTGAAAAAAATTGTCTTTTTATTGCAAATGTTATCATACTTGTGATAAAATGGGAATGGATTCATTACTGGGACCTGTTGATACCTCAGTCTTGGTCCAACAGAGCAACCACATATCTGCCCGTCCATTGAATGATGATACTTTGGTAAGCACTATATACCATTAGATGTGTGGTGAAAATTATAGTGTATCTAGTTTTACAATATATCATTGTAACAACATTATAGATTCGTGGAATATGGTTGTGTATTTAATAAGGTTCTGCTAAAATATCGTAGTGGGCTTTTGACCCACTGCTTAGGTGGCGGAATAGATTCGTGGAATATGATCGTGTATTTAATAACAACTCGTTAACTCTTTCAAAATTTGCATTTATCACCAACTAAAATGGACAAGATAATTTGGCCGGACCTTTATGGCCTTCACATCGTTCAGTTGTTGAATTTGGGGTTTGCTCTTGTGTTTGTTTGTGTGTTTGTGTGTTATCCCTCTGTGTATCTACACATTTTTCACTTCAATCCGCTTTCACTTCTTGACAAAGATGTCAGCGTATCGGTATTTGTATTCGAATTCTTCACATCATTTATCTTCTATCGATTACCGAGCATCTTCACCATTTCCCTCTTCCATCTCCCCACCCCATCACGAGTGTAAAGTTAGATCTTCGACCGACTTACCCACTCTTCGCAATTCTCACCTACCCCATATTCTTACACCCCTGGACCACTTCCAACCTGGGCTAACTCACCATATTATCGTCTGCTTGCTGGAATTAAGGAACCATTCAAAGAGAAAGCCATTGTTGAGACCAATGATTGTCAAGATTATGTGACCCCACATACCTCATTCTCACCTCAAGTTGGGACCAGACAACAATTGGCCTATACACATCCTAAATTTTCATTAGGGTACAATATGCTTGACCAAACAAACCAAATGGAGAGGTCTGCACCACTTGATCTTTCTGACTTGATTGACCTTAGTGATCAAACTCACATTGATCAGCCTTCATACCACCTATTCGGAGAGCCTACATATACATGGGACTGGATTCATGAGACCGACCCACAGACCCCCTATCTATTGACTCCACCACATGAGGCCTCGACCAATATCTTCCATATAGATGAGACACGCTCAACCCAAGATTACATGCATGAGTCAAGGTGTGCTGAGTATGAGATCCCACGTTCTCGACAGTACCCTCCAACTGAGCAGACTTCTCTCATGATATGTCATGAGAAATTTTTGGAGGATAACATTTATATACCTGTCGGGAACCCATGTATGAAATTGGATAATGGATTTTGTTTATTGAATTTTGAAAACCTGGAAGACACTGGATTGACCACACATTATGTACAGTGGAAGTCACTTCTACATCCCTCTTCTACTAGTCACTTTCCCTCCAATATAGAGTTTGTTCAACCTTCAGCTATTAAAAAGGCCTAAAATTTTGAAAATCAGAAAACTCATAAATTTTGAAAATGAAAAAGATCTAAAAAATCGGATCCTGACCCAAGGGAAACACTCGATGAGGAACTGATTTTTAACTTCACTTAATAAAGGCCATAGATCACTTCTCTGACCTCAAATGATTTGTGAGAAGTAAATTGATATCGAAGAGGTCAGGAAATAAGAGGACAAGGATAGAGAGACACGTAGTGTCTATGACCACCTCCTTGGTGATTGGGAGAAAGACTAAGAGCCGTAGAGTGAAGCGAATGCCTAGGGTTGACTGTAAAATCAAAAACACTACCTTCACCCATACCATAATCAATGATGACTCATCGATAAATATCCTCATGATCTCCATTTTTGCCAAGCTCAAACTCGGGTCAAGTAGGAAGATGAGAGAGATCGTTCAATTGGCTGATTGGTCTATAAAACGGTCGAGAGGAATCACATCAGTCATCATTACTTTCCAAGGTGCTCTATTGCAGGTGGACTTCATGATCATTGAGATTGAGCACCGATGAGAGTTCACAGTCTCCAATCATTCTCTAGAAGTCGTTCTTAGCCTTGCTAAGGCAACTATAGATTGCAATACTCGAGAGATCGATTTCACATCATCGGGAGCACTCCAACCTCACCCGATCATTGAGGACACACGATATTCTAAGGTAACCAGTAATGTAGCAGACAACTGTGACCTCCGAGAGACAGATGAGTCCGGTATCTCTATCATACCTAAGATACCTACTGTCCAGATGATCATTGGTTTAGAGACTCCTCACACCTCCACTTCACTAACTGCTTGCATCACTAGCATTATGGCAACTTCTAAAGAAGATTCACAATTATAAGCTATCCATGAATCGAACATGACCTTTTTTGATTGCCTTGACCATTTCGATGATCTGACAAATGAGTTCATCACTGCCAAGCCAATTGAGAACACTAGCTCCTATAGAGACATGTGTTGACCCTTCAAGAATTTTACAATCTATATGGTGACTTGTCTGATGAGGAACCCATGGTCAACACAGCACCACATCCGGACCTTCAAAGCAGACAACCATGATTGAATTGACCTCACCCAAAAACATGGTTGCTCCTTCCTTTAGTCCGTTATGCAGTGAGATGAGGTCGAGAATTGATTCCTCAAGGTGTTCCCCCGAACCCCTCAAGGCGTGTCACTCTCCTCTCCCTCACAATGTTTTAGTATCTAGAAAACCGACTAAGAAAGTTTCCTTCAACATACCAGAGAAGGAATTTTCTAGGGAGTCCTCATAGGATTTGTATGAGGTGATTTATACGAGTGAGCTTAGTTTGGTTGTTCTTAAACCATATCTGAGAAAACAGCCGTGTGTCGACCCTCATTGGACGATCCCTTCACCTCACTATTATTCACATGAGGACAATTTCTACAGTGACACATATGCATATTACCCACCCCCTCGCTCCCGCAAGAAGATTCGACACAAACCTTCCTGATCCTTGTATATTCTCACTTCTTCTATTCTTTATCATTCTATGTATATTCTGAAGATCTCAATGGTTCTCACATTCACTTATGTTCAAGATTTAGGCTGACCATAGCCTAAGTATAGGGGGGATCGATGCCCGTCATATGTATATACGCATCCATTTCTCCTCTTAACCTCGTCCGCCTCATTTTTTGATCTTCTTCTACACTTAGGCTGATCAGAGCCTAAGTATAGGGGGCGGACTTTCATACTTTATGTTATTTTAACACTCCTACGCTTAGCGCTCTGTCTTTTCCTCACTTCTTGTGCTCTGAGGACACAACACATGCTAAGTATATGGGTGTGTGTGTGTGTATTACATATATACTTTACCCATAGCTCTTACTTTCCCATATTTTTGTATATATTACGCGTATTTGTATATATTATATAATAATTATGGGATGGGTAAAAATTGAAAAAAAAACTTTTACAATACATGTATATATGTATAATATGTATATACAGATATGTTGTGTAACTTTCCACTTTGCATATGTATAACTTTTTAAAATTTAAAAAACTTTTTAAAATACATATATACCTTGTAATATGTATATTGTGTAATAAAACTTGCATAAATTTGCAAAATTCTTGTAAATAATACTTTTTATAAAATTTGTTATAAAATAGGAGGTATATCAAAAAAATAATTAGAACTTTTGAAAAATATAAGAGGTTTCTTATTTACTCTTGCATATCATCGTTACATTAAAAAAAGTATTGCACTTCATTCATGTATGTTGCATGTCATCAGCATTTCATTTGCATATCTAGCATATGTAAAGTGGAAAGTTAGCAGGTTCTGAACCAAATTATGAATAGAAGTCGAGGATGGATTTGATTTGACCTTAATCTACCTAAATTCAAAGGAACCTTATCGGAACTGGAGTTAAAATTTTTCAGGTCGAGCGACTTAGTTCTTTGAGTTCACAAGACTATGTTCACATGTCATCTTGATTGGTCTGAGTAGAGTATTTCATACACACGCACAATTCTCTTAGCCAGTGACATAACTTGGACAAGCACCATGCGCATATCTCTTCATTGATGAGGTGGTGAGGAAGCAGAATCCTTCAGTTTGGAGTATCACAAGGGAGGAAGCATCCGTCCTCCTCTAGGAAGGGTAGTGCATCTCAACCTAGTCTAGTCGTGTCGACATCTAATGACGGGATGTTGTAGGTTGCAATAAAGCTTCCAAAGAGTGATAATCTACTAGCTCAAGAAGAAAAACTCCTTATGTACATGATGTACCTTGTATACAGTTCAAAAAAAAGAAAAAAGAAAGAAAAGAAAAGAACTCCAAAAAAATATTTGCTTGATTGAAAATAAAACGCCTTCCGGAGCATGTATATGTATAGTCAAATAAGCAAGGCATATGCTTCAAAGACTCATACCAAGGAAGCATGCATCTGGAGACTTGGTTACACTGGTCAAGCTTCACGGATATGTGACTACACTGGTCACATTCCATTCTTTTATCTACCCCTCTTCTTGAGCTGGTTGTACTTGAACTTAGAAGGGAATACCCCACTCCTCGAGAAAAGAGTTTCCAGACCAGGGAATTAGAGTTATCTACTTAGAGGAGGTTGTTTCTTTGTCATTCTGACGTGGAGAGATATATTTCACTTACATAGTACAAGTAAGATTTGTAATCATCAGAATTTGTGTATGAGTATTTGTTCTGACCTGACTGTTGAGGCAACCTGAATAGAGACTTATGGAACTTAATGGTTGTTAGGTCTTAAATTAAATTCCCAATAAGGTTCCACCACATTATCAATCCAAAAGTTGAGTCAAGATCCATTTTTAATTTTTATTCATGACCTTGTAATGAATCTACGTTTTATAATCTTTATTCTATCATTTTGACCTTAAAAACCCTAGTAAATGCGTGTAAATAGGATTAATTTAGACATTTTAGCATTCAGGCATCATTGTGTAAATAGTGTATAAAATGCGGGTTTTAAAGCCAAAATTGTAGAATAAAGAAAAGAAAAAGAAAAAGAATAAAATATTGTAAATATTTTATGACAGGAAACCCCGAGACCTAGGCATCTCGATGAATAGGTCGACAAGGAATAAAGTAGGGGGAGATAAGGGCCAGAATACAGTAAAAGACCTTTTATTTAATTTATTCCTTATTCATTTTAGGACCTATTTTTGGTTCCACTTTTATATCAAATAGAGAAACTTTTAACATGAAAGTTGTAGATAATTTCATATAGAAAAATACAAAATTGATTTCACCCAAAAATAACACACAGATAAAAAGTTATGATCTGAATAAGATTCCAGAATTCCAACTTCCCAGACCTGTATCTCGCAAATAAAAACTCGAAATGTACCAAACTCATCTTTAAATGTATATAATTTTAAATAAGCTATTTAACGGAGGTGGTTTCGTATTTTTCAGAGCTACGATTTGAAAGTTGAGTTTTGGACCCCTATTGTATACTTGTACATATTAAAATATTTATTTTATTATTTATTCATTATTCTTATAATTTTATATTTTTGTAATTTCGTAAATAATATTTATAATATATATGTATATTAAAACTGTAATTAAAACATTAATAAAACACAAAATAAAATACTTGTATCTATAATACCTAGGTATAATACCTATGCACAGACCTATATAATTAATACTTATATTTTATTAAGTATATAAATATTTCAGAAAAATAAAATAAAAATATATTTAAGTTTATAAAAATACTTTATAAATTTGTAAAATAATAAACAAAAATAAATAAATTAAATTCATAAATAAAAATGAAATAATAAAATATATAGAAGAATATACCTATAAAGGATATAAATGGTAACTTGTAATTTTATACCTCATAAAAATAAATAAAAATCACTATAAAATAATTCCTAAAATAATAAAAAAATTTTATTTAATAACCAAAAAATAATAAATTGATTTGCTATTTCTAAATGATTTTACAAAGGTTTTTTCAGGATTTTTCCTGATTGGTCCACGTGGACCAACCAGGGGGCCTGGAGAGTTGATAGGTGGGTCAACTCTCTGGCCCTAGGTCCTGCAGGCTGTCAGAGATGTATTTTTGCCCATCTTCACGATTTTTTGGAGGCCACGCTTTCACCATCTTGTGTTGCCCTCTTCTTGAGAGTTTTTCCTTGATCTATGGTGCTTCACGCCCAAGGTCTACCTTGGGCTTTGGATCACTGTATCGAGCTGCGCACCTCGATTTTGGAGCCCCCTCGGCCACTTCTTCAAAAACTGCCCATCACCTCCTTGACCTCTTTGAACCCTCTTTTGAGCAAGCCCTTCTCCTCCGACTTGTGCCCTGGACCGGCGAGAGTGATAGGCTCGCCTCCGGCCGAGTGGCATGGCGTTAGGCGAGGTTTCGAATGGTCTCCACCCACCTCCAGCATACCTGCCGTTGAGGTCCCCCACTTCTTGGCTTTTCCGGCCAATCGAGGTACCTTTAGCTAGTTTTTCTCCACGTTTTCTTGCATTTTATTTAGTTGTAGCGCCTAGCTTCATCGTAGCATCCTTGCTTGCGCTGATTCATTCACATTTCATCTCCGCCACTGCCTTGCCGGAGCTTGCTCCGGCGAGCTTCTTTTTCACCTCCCTTCCATCGTTTCACAACCAGGAAGGTTGGGGCACTTTGCCCTCAATCTCCTTAACGATCTTTGCAGGCACCTTGAACGAAAAAGGCATTGGAAGGAGCTTTTGCGAGAGGTCGGAGCTTCCTGGGCCCCCATGCGTCTCTGACGTCGCAGCGGCTCCACGGCGCTTCTCCCCTCATTTTGCCTCCTCCAGCCGATAGAGCATCACCGCAGGAGTGTGTTTCTGGATAGTATAAACTCTAACGGCTGATGGAGGAGGGAGTTCTTCGCGGGGAAAGCTCGTTCCGACGAGGTTTCCTCCCTGTTCTTCCAGTGTTGCCCTCCGCCGTCCGATCGTCTAGAAGCTCTAGATCTCGCCGCTTCCGTTGGATCCGCTGCAGCCACAGCCGTTCGATCGACATCAACGACCTAATCTGGGCCGCACAGGCTGAAGGGGTATCGTCGCGATGTATGCTGACACGTGTATAAGTGGAGCACGCGGAGCCGTCGGATCGCGCCCTTTGGTTGGGTATTTTGCACTAATTGCCCTTCCACTTCTTGTACTTAATAATTACTCTTTAAACCTTCATCGAAAGTTTTAATTATTGTGTATATTTTGCATGCCGCCCCCTAGGATTTGTAGTATTAATATTGAGCCCCTGCCAGCCACGTGATCCATGCACGTGACTTGGCCATTTTGCCGTAATACTCCTAAGGTTGGTTTTATTTCATTTTTGCCCAGAAACCTTTTACTGTAGTCATAAAATTTTTGTGACAATTGCAAACGGACCCTCAGGGTTTTGATTAATTACTAACTAGTCCTTGCCAGGTCACACGATTGGGCACGTGTGCCTGGTCTATTTGCGATAAGACCCCTGGGTTTCAGTTTATTTCTAATTGGTCCAGACAGTTCTTTACTGCGTTATATATTTTCTGGAAGTTTTGCATTTGTGCCCTTGAACTTCTCACATATTGCAAAACTGCCCCTGGCTGAATGTATTTTCTTGATGTTTCTAGTCTTTATTGCATGCATCTCTAAATACCTAAAAAATCCACAAAAATTACCATACATTCCTGTTGAATTGTAGATTCACGGCAAATTTTTATTTTGCATTTTCATTGCAATTTATTATTTATAAAAATAAAAAACAAGCACTTTCACTGTTGTTTGTATTATAAAATCCATAAAAATTATAAAAACATCTCAGAAAATTCCCAAAAAATATATTTTATGTGTTTTTACCTTTTAGCTTCAGTCTAAAAATAAAAAATATAAAACAAAACTCCTAAAAATAGAAAAGCCCAAAAATCTTCATAAAAATATTAAAAATCCACAAAAAATCATAAAAATGTAAACTCTATTTCTAAATTTTCTGTGTTTTATTATCTTTTATTTAAAATTATTTTGAGGAATTTTAGGAACTGTTTGATATTTTTCATCCTCATTTTAATTTCAGCCAGCAACTTGGCTCACTGTTTTCTAGTATTTTCACTTTTAAAAATACCAAAAAAATAGGAAAAATCTAGAAAAATCACAAAAACATTAGAAAAATATAAAAAATCACAAAAACATTTTATTTTCTGTATTTTGACTATTTTCCCCTATTTTTTATCTCTCTTATCTCTAGTGTATATATATATTATATAGATATTATCTCTATATTAAAAAAAGAAAAATAAAAAAATACAAATTACCTAAAAACAAAATACAAAATCCGAAAAACCAAAATATAGAAATATAAAATCAAAAATTAAAATAAAAAAATATAAAATTAAAAACCCACAAAAATAGCATAGATAGACACTTATTCATATTCACATTCTTGAGCTTAATTGCCCCGTTCTACATGTATACTCCTTGTTTTCGACCTCTACACATACTTGCATCTATAAACATCTTGTTGTAGAGTTATAATAAATTTTAACTCCACACATTTACTTTCATTGCTTGAATTACTTGTTGTGGGTTAATTGATGTTTTAATTCGAATTTCGTGTGGTCGATTCAACGACTGAGTTCCCACCTTGTGTGGAACTTAAGACCACCGGTTTTCGGGTTAAACACCATGGTATGGAACCCAAAATCATTTCACTTTTTGCATTCCATTTTAGTTGCTCGGGGACAAGCAAGGTTTAAGTATAGGGGGTTGATGAATCAGTGATTCATCACTCTAAAAGTCGAAAATAGAGCTTCGTTCCCGAGTGGTTGGCTGTATTTCTCCTTTTATTTTGCATTCTCAATCATGCATTTAGAATTAATGTCTGCATTTTAGAATATGTGTATTTGCATGAAATAAGAAGCTAAATTCACTTGTAAATATCACAAGCATGTTCACCATATTTCCTTTATTTTTATCTATTTTTCTCTAACTCAGAATTGAATAAAATCAACTACACAGTGTATATATTACTAACACTAATAAAGAAAAAATATCAAAAAATACTAACTTGTAACAATTGACCAGTAAAACCCAAACCCTAGTTTGAAACTAAGAACCTTAAAACGTAAATATCTTTCTCATACGGTATAAAAAATACTAACTTGTAACAATTGACCAGTAAAACCCAAACCCTAGTTTGAAACTAAGGGATCCTAATCACTTTTAAATTATTGTACATTCAATTGCCTTTAAAAAAGACCAAATTCAAAAGAATCGGAGTTCGTATCTGAAACTTGGGTTTTAGGCCCCTATTGTATATTGTATAAATTGACCAGACTACCCCTTTATTTTATCTTTTTATTTTCTTAATTATTAAAAATTCAAAAAATAGTTTAAGTTGTAAATATTTATTACATATTTTATCTGGTTTTATTTTGATTTTTATCTAATTTAAAAATGCTAAAAAATTGCTAAAGATAAAACTATGGAATTTTATACCTATAAGATACCCATAAAAATTTTTTTGTATAGATGGTTTGTTTTGTTATTTAGTCATTCATGAAAGTTGTAAATCTCATTGAGAGGAGAAGCTTTCATGTTGATCACTTTTTAATTTGACCCCTTTTGTTATTTTTTTTATTTTTTATTTATATTTATTTTTTTTATTTTGCCAAGTATGACACGTTGCTGCTCCTGGAGCCGCCATATGTCACCCTATTTCATAATATCTTCATATTTTGTTTATTTTATTTTTTTATTTTATTTTTTTATTTTTAATCTATTTATTTTTATTTTATTTATTTATTCATTTTAATTTTAATTGATTATTTATATTTATTTAATTATGTAATTATTTAATTTAATTTTTTATAATTTTCTTCCATTTTTATTTTCTTTTATCTTTATTATTTTTAGTAGCTAACTTATTTTATTTTATATATTTTTTCACTTCTCCTTTACTCCAACTTTCCACTTAAGCCGCCATCTCAACCTCTTTTCTAACTTCCTCCTCCTTTTTCTTCCCTTCTCCTCCTTCATTCTTCCCCATCCATTATTCTACGAGAGAGATGTTCTAGCCCCATCGAAGTCTCAAGGTGTTGAGCGACGATGAGCCATCGACGAGACCCAAGGTGGTTTCTTTCACCTCGTAGCGGCGACCCTTTAAACGATATGCAGAGCTTCGGAGGTCATTCTCCGCCAATCTCCTTGAGGCGGCGACAAGAGTACAACATAGCTACTCCATATCCTCCGACGAAACCGCCACAAGTATCCCTCTACTTTTATTATTTTTTATATAACATCATTTTTTATTCCGATCATCTTCAATCATTTTTTTAATCAATCCAATCATTCCATAATCGCAATCACCACCATCAACACCACACCACATCATGTTCGTCAACATCATCCCCATTCACCGCATCATCACCTTCTCATCATTTGATTGTTTCCTATTTGAGACACCAATTTTTTTATAAAAAAAAAAGAAGAAACAAAAAATTATAAAAAAGACTCAAAAAAGAGAAAGCAGATGCTAGCCAGTCATTCTTCCCTCCTCCACAGGAGTGTCATCCATCCTATGTGTGGTCGTTGTGCGCACAGTGGCCGCAACCATTCCATCATCTTGCCTTCATGTGCTCTCCAGCGGTCGACCACCCCTCTCTGCCCATATGCATTAGTGCGCTATCACACCCCCCACAGCAGCAACCCATGCCTCTACACTCCTACCGCACCCGTAAGCCACCTACGGCTACGGCTGCGGCCGACCCCGCTTGCGGTCGCGTGCCTCTGCCAGACCTATGCACCCTAGTCGTGCCTCCACACGGACACTACAACAATTAAGATCTATAATGACGATTTTTTTGTTAAGAGCGCAACGAATAAAATGTCACTAAATCATCTTGTCACGAATTTATAATTCGTTGTAAGAATCGTTGCTATATAAGTCGTTGTTAAATTTTTAGCAACAATTACTAATCGTTGAGAAATTTAAAATCGCAACGAATAAAAATCGTCATGAGATTAAATTTAACAACAAATAAATATCGTTGCCATTTGGATATGTCAACAATTTTTTGTGTCACTATATAGACCTTATTATTAACTCTTTATGTATAACAACAAATTTTCCGTCACTATTTGTGGTAATGCTAACGAATAATTTGTTGTTAAAATATAGTATATATTTATTGATCATCATATAAATTAATATTGCCATTTATTTGTTGGCTATAATTACACATATTAACTAATAATAGATGTTTATCAATGATGTGTTCAATTCAAATATCATTCATGAACCTCCAAACAAAGACTACTAATTATGAAATTGCCTAAAGATAAAAGCTAATCAAATGTTAACCAAACATCGTTATGTATGGAACAATGAAAACATCAATATTGTTAGAAATATCATAGCTTGAAACACCATCCATATCAATCATGCCATTCTGATATCTTGGAAAAATTCAAATGCTCATTTGCTAGAGTAGTTCGATAAATCAGGAACCTGAACCTGTAACGTTGAAAAGAAAAGTGATTAGCAAAAATCATTATAGTATTTTGAAAAATCACAAGTAAATGAGTGCTAATATGATCTAATTGCACTAAAAAATAACTTTATTTGACAACAAAAAGAAAATTCTTACCTAATACTGAGGGGCATATCAAAATCATATCCCATGAATCATGGAAAATTAGTCAATCCTACCTATAAAATTATAAAAAATAAACAGTGAGGTTGTCTTGATAATTTGAATGAACAATTAGTAGCATATATATAATGTTCTTTGAATTCAATACCCTATTCATTTAATGCTCTATTTGAATAAGATAAATGTAACAATTGATATAGGGATAAGAAGCACAAAATTGTGAAAAGGATTGTGATTTCATTTCAAACAAAACGACACAACTCTAAGAAAATAAAAAAACTTATTAGATATATTACCACTAATAAAGCATATGAATCGCATGCCATTCATGTAAAGTAAATAGATTATAGTGTTGTATCCATTAAAAAAGAATCATGATAATATGAGGTCTATATTAATTGCAACTAGCCTGTGAAATATAAATTGTGTGCATGCTTACCCTATAAAATTGGGTGTTGTGCAATTAGCTGCATTATCATTTTCCATTTCCAAAAATGGATAGTTCTCGCAACCCGACTCTCCAAACTGAAATATCATCACAAAGAACAGAGGCCAAGGTTCAGTACGAAAATTATCTTTAAGGAGAATAAATAAAGAAGCTAATTAACAAATAAAAAATCCACATAGAAACCATAATTGTGTACCCACTTCAGGAAAATTCCTCTACTTCTCGCAATGTAAAGCTTGATGTTAAAAGGTATCATGAATATATGAGTCAAACATAGAAACAGAGCCAAATATGCATTATTTTTTTGAAATAAACTGAAACTAGATATGAGATATGTAAAAGGCATAGGTTATTGGCACCATCAAATGAACATCATTTTAATATTATGATCAATGATATCCAAAATATCGCAACAACATCCAGGAAGTTTATCATTCCACCTATTTCTAAATTATACATTTTTACTGTGTTTTTAGCTCCAAAGATTCTTTAAATCATAGAACTGGTAGCAAATATGAAAACAATAATTTTTCTAGCTGACAATGCGAGATAAAGCTATGAAAAACCCTAGAAAAGGCGAGGAGAGCGGACCTGGTCATATGTCTTGACAAGGAGGCAGCAGAGGCACGTTCTGAGTTGGTGGCTGAAGCTGGCGGGGATCTATGCGAAGTTGACGATGTACACCTTTGCAACTTGATCATCATGGTTCTCCAAGGTACAAAAAACACCAGGGCAAAATCACCGAATTTATGTCATTGCAAAGTTGCAATCAAAGATTTTGATAAGTACCCATATGGGAAGAAATCTGTCCATATATCCATGATAACATGATCCTTCCATAACAACTTGCGCAGTTGAAACTACATCTCTAACATCAGCCAATTAGCCAACACATACATGAAGAGTGGCATGATGCAACAAAGAACATAAACTGATAAGGTGAACCATGGAAGACGTAGTGGTACAATTGTGTACATTCTTGTAGCGAATTCCATTAATGTTTGATTGGCTGATCAAGCTACTTAGATTAGGGGTACAAAGTATATACTTAATGGCCTCAGATTGTTGATTCAAGATAGACGTGACAAGGATGTTCTGATGACTGTTGTTGAGGCAGAAGCCAGAATCCAGGCAATTGAATGGATCAGACAAAGATACTCATAGTTGTAACATGTGATTGCAATTAAGTAGAAATATGACAATAGGTCGAACCGCTTAGGCATAGTAATAAACTGTAATCTTGGTTTCAGGCCGTATCAAACCTTTTATAATCTGTAAGAAGAAAAATGGAATTAAAAGGTGCCAGTAAATGGAGACACAAGTTTTTATATTTATTACCGAACATTCATTATGTAAACCTTATGTTATGTCAACACATCCCAGTTCAGTTCTTTAGTTTTAATTAAATGCAATTAGGAATTCAATAAAAATCTGACATTCATACCTTTGTGTCTAGTAAATATTCAAACAAACATATAATAAATAGAAGAAATCTTGTTGGCTACAAATTTCTCTATTCAACTAGTCTGCTTTATAAAAGCAAACTGCATTAAGCATCTAGCAGTGACGGAGTTTCTAATACAACTGTTGTTGTTCCCTCTTTCTTTTGGATCTAATGATATGCTAAATGACAACATTTTAATCATGTATTTGTTTGTGTGCTATCGTTCATTTTGTGAGATGAAGCATGTGCGTCTATTTTTATTTTTCCATATAGAGAACATATCAAAATACCAAACCACATGAGGATCTCCAATAGGTCTAAAATTCTTAAAAAAATTAATCTAGTTACTCCTACTTCCAGTGACAAATTCGAATCAGTTACAAAGCCCCAACCTGCAGACCGTTGCAGTCAATCAGGTGCTCGTTGTCCTGAAAACTCATCAAAAAAGGGATCGCTCTCAATAATGCCAAAATAAAAGCATCCGATCTAGCAATGTCGTGCATCATAGCATCCGAACCCCAACAAATATCAATCATATATCACACATACCAATTAGAAGAACATGGAATGCAAATATAGTCGATAGGAACCTATCGACGATGAGAGGGTACTTCTGGGCCTCCTCAACCTGGTTGGCGGCCTGCTGTTGGATGATATTATGATCCTTGCACCACGACCAGTCCTCGAGCACGTAGAGATAGGCATTGGCTCCAACGACGGCGAAGGCAGAGGAGGAGCTAGGGTTTCGCGCAGAGGAGGCCTCGAGTTCGGCATAGTCCTCCATATTGAGGAGTTGTTGAGAAGTTGGGTGAGAGTTTGAAATGTCATCGGCGGCCATTGGGACTTTGGTTTTATAGGGTTAGGGTTTCCTAATAGCGAGGAAGAGGGGCGAGAGGGTCGGGGTGTACTGGTGTACTGGGGCGAGAGGGGCCATTGGGACTTTGGTTCTTAGAGTTAGGGATTTTTGAAAATTGTGCTCACGACCCCTAGATAATCAAATTATTGCATAAGGCACTGGAAGTATCTCATGTGAAAGATGACACAATAACGATGAAAGCACTCATCTATATTCGTTGCTATTTAAGAAATTTACCGACGTTTTATTCGTCATAGTATAAAGTTCACGACAATTTATGATAATTGTCGCTATCTCTAAAAAAATAACAACGAATATCTCTAATCGTCACCATGTTATAGTTTAGCGACGAATATTGCTAATCGTTGGCATATAACCGTCACCTTAGACACCTTTTGTTGTAGCCGGAGTCACCTCCACCAGCGGCCAGGACAGGAGCCCACCACCCTTCGTGCATGCCTACACCAGTTCACCTATGTTATCCTAGCCGTGTCCACCAACAGTCGCATCCGCGCCTACGGCCAACTGCTGCTCCTGCCTGCGGTCGCACCACCACCGTCTAATGCTGCCAACCACCGCATGCCTCCTGACGTTCCTCCAGATGCGGGTCAGCCCCCCTCCATGCGCTACACACCTCCTGCTACGATGTTGCATCGCCTCCTGCCGTGTGCCCCCAACCGCCCATGTCGTGCCTCCATGTCTTGCCCTAGTGTGGGAAGGTGGGTTCCATTCTTAGAACCACGTTCAAAAAGGTTCATTTTTTATTATTTTTTATTTGTGAAAATTGTAGTCTTTCCTTTCATGTTTTCAAATTTGCAAACATACCCCTATATGCATTCCAATTTATTTGTTTTAATTCTGTAATTGCACGGACACCCTTGTGTTTATGCTCTAATTTGGACATCTATTTTATATCATTTTTATTCAAAAAATATGTGTTGTAGATCATTTAATTCTATATCTTTTGGCTATTTATTTAGAATTTTGTGAGCATTGGGTAATTAATTTTTTTTGTGAAAAAAATTCTTAGTTTACCTAATTTATGGTATGAAATTCATATTTAATTAATTCTTGCTCCAAAAATTGTGAAAAAATCGTAGATGATGCTTTTATTTGTTCTTTAATATGTATCCAAATTTCATCAAAAATAGATGAGTCATGTGGATAAAATAAATTCTTAAATGATTTCAGCAAATGATTTTTAATTAAATCAACAAATATTATTTTTGCAAAATTTTAAATCTCTTGGATTTCTTATTAAAATATATTTTCGAGATAAATTAGTTTCTGGATAAATTGATTTGGTGGATTTATTAGGAATAAATACCCACAGTCACTCTGTTTCCATAAAAAATCATAAAAAATGTGTATTTTCACGAAAAATTTCAAAAACATCATTGTAGCTTCATTCCATCATGTTTAACTTTCAGTACAAAATTTCATCAATTTTGCATTCTATTTACATGAAAAAATACATAAAAGTCCTAAAAAGATTGCTTTTTCATCGTTGCATTTTACATCCAAAAATTCAAAAAAATACATTTTGCATTCTCATTGGATTAGGTCTCCAAGAAGAATATAACTTGGTTAAATTGGATTAATTTCGTATGAAAATTAATCTAGCTAAGTTTCTGGATTTCTTAATAACTAGTTCAATCATATTTTTGAATTTGGATTCACATTGCTTTGAAAAAATACAAAAAAATCTGCTTGAAAAAATGTGAGCTAATACATTTAAGTTGAACTGACATTGTTCTTTTTCCTCCTCGAGTCGACCCTAGGGATTTTCTAGGTGAAATAAACACAAAATCGTACATTAATTAATTTGTTGGTCTATCAATTCGTGTGATTTATTTTTGATTGATCCCGATTGCCTGACTACAACAATACAACACATTTAACATAGGGTGATTCGAGGTTCATCAGTATGAAGTAAGGGTTGAGGTGTCCATGTCTAGAACAATGATTCCACTTGATTTGTAATGATGACATCATAAAAAAATTCCCTTGGTCGCTACATTGATGTGTCTGTGAATTGTGGAATCATTCTTGTTGACTTTGAAGGATATGAGGAATCCTCAAGCGCATCACGGAAGCATGGTGATCGCATCTTATGCGATCGAAGCGGCTAGTCGCACTAATCGCTAGATGCAGCGGAATTTAAAAATTTTTAAATCATGAGATGAAACCACATGATCACAAGAAGATTTCTTAGATCGTTTCATCAAACCACAAAGTATTAGAAATACCTCTTGAAGCGTGGTTGCGATCACTAGATCTCTAAAGCAAGAGATTTGCCAGACTCAAGCCCGATCTACGAATATGGCACTCATGGGCGTGATGATGAGACACATGCTTCCCGCAATCCTCGATGAAGATCCAAGCCTTGAATCTCCTGATTTCGTCCAATGAAATCCGACGTCTATTTCTAGAGCAAGAAGCTCCAAAGAAGATGGAGATCCACGAGCAATTGAAGCGACAACACAACGGCATAAAGGCGATTGCTAATCCCTCAAAATCACAAGGTGGACAGCCACCTTTAGAGAGAGAGAGATGGCAAGAATGAGAGATGAGAGAGAGAGTAGGCGTGTACCATAAATTGTGTATCTCAAAGGGCTAGGGTTGCCCTATTTATATACTAGTTTGGGAGTCCATGGATCACAATCCATGGCATACACAAAATCAATGGTTGGATTGATATGCGTATTTAATCAATGGCCATGATCATTGTTGTTAAAAAACAACAACATATAAATTTATATTAAATTAAATATATGTTGCATTATCACCAACATAATTTAATTCAATAAAAAATCAATACTCATAAAATAATGAGATAATAATTAAAATGACAATAATCCACCCAAAATACATGGGGCGTCACCCATGACCAAGTCATGGGTGACGCCACCTCATGTCTTTGGTGGATTATCTCCTTTTTTAATTTATATCATTATCTCTTATTTATTTGCAACTTTAACCACCAAATTAATTCCAAATTAATTAGTGAATATTTCAATCATGCCATTGAAAATACGTGAATCGTATCCACAACCAAAACAAAATTGTAAATTACATTTCCAATTAATTGCTTAATGTGAATCCAATTCACATTAACAATTAATAAATTCTATTTACAAAAAATGCTCTCTCTCTCTCTCTAATATATTATAAATCACATTTATAATATACACAGATACTAAGGATAACAATATCCACAATCTGTGTTTCCTTGATAATTAAATCCCATTTAATTATCTTGGATAATCATTCTCACAATATGAACCTATTCGTATTATTCTTGATAATCAAATCTCATTTAATTATCAACATCTTGTTGCTTGGATATATAATTCATCAAATGAATTATTATTGAACTCCTTCAAGAATAATGTGCTTTCTCCGCAGATACTTGGAGATAAGGGGCGATTGTATTGTTCCACGTATAGTGACTTGGATGTTGAGATCTCATCTCAAATCCAGATCTTACATACCTCCCACAGATGCTTGATTAAATCAAGACCGCAGATCTAATTTTCTCATTGTATTTGAATCTCATTCAGACCAATGTCCAACACTTGGACCAAGATCAGATTGCTTCTATACTGAGAGGAGCCACTAAAATCCAAACCTGTTTCATCACGCCCTCATAATGGAAGCGTCATGGTTATACAATCATTTATGATCACATCACCCTCAGGTATTCCCAATACCTGTACATCCTACATATTGGAAGACCTATGATCAACCTGAAGATGTGGATCAATTTTACACTGTCTTCTTCAGGGTTTTATCACCAAGTTTCTCAATCGTGGTCATTGGGAATCGGTATCGATCATATGCTTTCCCAAAGCATATATCATACCTTCAAATTCTTGTCATGCTTTCAAAGCACAACGACCATGCATGGAATTTGATCGGTCCCAATACCTCATGAGTGAGCTCATTTCGTCCAATTCATAAGTGAACCTATATGATCCCTTTGAGAGATCGTATTACTCATATGTCCTTACATACACACCAACGCACCGGTGTATAGACCTTGGTTAGGTCATCAACATATTGGTTTGCCAAATGTACACACTCAGACATATAGTAACATGTCTGTCTCCGGTCAGAGGATGTGTGCCTATGCTGTGACATCATTCAACATAGGACTTAGGTTATCTCAATCTCGTTAAGTCAACCCTTTGACCTAACTAATCTGATACCTCCGAATCACTATTCCCATGCAGAGGACCTACATCAAGAGGTCGGTCAGATATCAGCCTATGTGAGAAAGGATTTCCATCTCCTACTCAGGCTGGAGATCATCTTTTAATAATCATTTGACGGTGCTTGATGAGTCCTCTATCTAACTCTTTAGATATTCATCCAAACACCAGCCTCTATGGTTCATTTAATGAATCATCAGCTATATGATCATCAAGATGGCCATGGTACATAACCCTAATTGTACGGAGGGACCTTATAGTGCATTCATTCATTTAATTTCAGAAAGGGAGTGAAACATCAATAACTTTTATTGACAAAACATATATATTATAATAACATTTATTGTAAGAATGGTTCGCCCGGGGCTCACATGTCCAACAATCTCCCACTAGCCCTCAATACCATTCAGGTACAATACGTAAACTCATACTCATTACATGTTGGTCAAAAACCTTCTGTGTCAGACAGCGACGTTGTCGGCAGAGGCCACCTTGGTGATGATGATATCACCACGCTTTTGAATCTCCCGAATGATGTGGTTTCCTTTCCACGTGCTTGCTCTTTTGATGCCATATGGGTTCCTTTGCCTGGGCAATGGCTCCTGTGTTATCGTAGAGTAACGAGATGGGAGTATCAAAGGAAACTACGTTAAGCTTCAAGATGAACTTACACAACCACACTGCCTCCTTTGCAGCATTCGATGCGGCAATGTATTCAGCTTCTATTGTTGAATACGCCATAATGTTCTGCTTCTTGCTTCTCCAGCTCACAGCACCACCGTTCAACATGAATACAAACCCTGATGTTGACTTTCGGTCATTAATATCCGACTGGAAGTCTGAATCTGTATATCCCAAGACTTCTAGATCACCATTTTCATAGACCAAGATGTAATCTTGTGTCTGTCTTATATATTTAAATATGTTCTTTACTGCATTCCAGTGTTGTTCTCCATAGCAAGATTGGTAACGACTTACCTCTCCCACTGCATGGCAGATGTCTGGCCTAGTACACATCATGGCATACATTAAGCTTCCTACAGCTGATGCATAGGGGCATCCAGCCATGCCCTTCTTTTCCTCAACACTTTGAGGAACCATTCCTTTAGACAGATGGATACCATGTCTTAAGGGGAGGAATCCTTTCTTGGAGCTATCTATACAGAATCATTCAAGAATCTTCTTAATGTATCCATGTTGTGATAATCCCAATATCCTCTTTTCTCGGTTTCTGAACAACTTCAGGCCTAAGATGTAAGAGGCTTCTCCAAGATTTTTCATCTCAAAGGTATGGGATAGCCAAATCTTCACACTGTTCATCATTCCTAATCATTCCCAATGATAAGGATATCATCTACGTAAAGCACGATGAACACAATGGCACTCCCACTAAGCTTCTTGTACACACAAGGTTCATTAGGATTCTGCACAAAATTATAACTTTTGATGGTTTCGTCAAATCTGATGTTCCAGCTACGAGAAGCTTATTTGAGTCTATAGATGGATTTCTTTAGCTTGCATACTTTTCCATCCTCAACTATGAAGCCCTGGGGCTGCTCCATATAGATATCCTCCTCGAGATATCCATTGAGGAAAGTTGTCTTGACGTCCATCTGCCAGATGTCGTAGTCAAGAGATGCAGCTATAGCTAGCAGTGTCCTGATGGACTTAAGCATAGCCACAGGAGAGAACGTTTCATCGTAGTTGATGCCTTCTCTCTATGTGTAGCCCTTGGCCACGAGCCGTGCTTTGAAAGTCTTTACTTTCCCATCAGGTCCCATTTTTCTCTTGAAGATCCATTTACATCCAATGGGTTTTACCCCTTTAGGTGGATCCTCTAGGGCTCATACACCATTCTTATGCATGGAGTCTATTTCCGACTTCATTACTAGAATCCATCTATCCATGTTATGATTCGCGAGTGCTTCATCGAATGAAGAAGGATCGTTGTCGGTCTCACTTGACCCATGGAATCCATACCTTTCAGGTGATGCAACCACCCTCGAACTCCTTCGAAGAGGTATGGGTGTTTCATCTTTATTTGTTTCTTTGGTTTCTGGTTCAGGAATCTCAGAATCCTCAGGGGACTCAATGAGTTCCTCTACTTCATTTTTGTCTTGACCTTTAAGGAAAACATCCTCCAGAAATTTCACATCTCTAGAGACAAAAACCTTTTGGGTCTCAGGTCATAAAGCTAATATCCAATACCATCTTTAACGTGCCCAATGAAGTAACACTCACAAGTGCGAGATTCTAGCTTACTTGCGTCCACGTTCTCTGCATGGACTAAGAAACCCCAAACCCTCAAGTGTTTAACACTAGGCTTGGTACCATACCAGAGGTCGTGAGGAGTCTTGGGTACAGATTTTCTAGGAATCTTGTTCATGTCCGTGATGGTCCTGTTGCGTCTTTCAGCAACACCATTAAGTTGGGGAGATTCCAGGGGTGATGAGATTAGAGACAATTCCATTCTCTTTAAGATATTCCTTGAATTCATCTGAGAGGTACTCACCACCTCGGTCAGATCGAATCCGTTTAATCTTCCTATCGGTTTGGTCTCAACCAAATCCTTTAAACTCTTTGAACTTTTTCAAAGGTTTCAAATTTATGACGTAGTAGGAAGAGAAACCCGTATCATGAATCGTCATCAATAAACGTCAAATAATATCGATATCCATTTCTAGTCGTGATACTGAAGGGACCACATACATCATTATGTATTAGGTCAAGAATGCCTTCGCATCTTGTAACCTTATTACGAAAAGGTGTTCTAGTCATTTTACCTCGAATGCAATGTTCGCATGTAGGTAAAGATTGAACCTGTAGAAAATCTAAATGTCCATCCTTTATCAATCTATTGATCCTATCAACAGATAAATGATCAATCCTTTGATACCAAATCATATTCGAATGATTTCCATCCTCCATGGATCTTTTGGGTTTTTCATTATTAGTGGTAGTAACATTCATGACACATTCAGCAATGCACAATTCATAGAGTCTAGCAGAAGTCAAAATACCATCCACAATATATTTATCATAACTGTTTATGATTAATTTATTACAGAAAGAGAAGGAATATCCATTTCTAACAAGCTTAGATACAGATATCAGATTCCTTCTAACTTTAGGTACATAAAGACACTCTTAAGTACTAAGACTCGACCACTAGATAATGATAGTCGGCATGTCCTGATGGCAATTGCTGCAACACTTGCATCAGATCCCATCTGGATGACTATCTCTCCTTGCTTTAGATTCCTGGTTTCCTAAAATAAATGCAATGAATTACATACATGAACAGAAGCACCAAAATCTACAACCCAACTTCCTTCTCGTCTAACGAGAAAGCTAGTTTCAATGATGGAAGTAGATTTCATACCTGCAGGGACTTTACCTTTGTCAACCGACTTCAGGTATTCTGGACAGTTACGCCGCCAGTGCCCCGGCTTTTTGCAGTGGCGACAGACAACGGTCTTCTTTGGTGTCATTAGTGTGGAAGCACTAGAAAATGAACCAACTCCTTGATTCTTCTTCTTTCTTTTTTGGGGCGGGCCTTTCTGAGAACCTTGCTTCCGACCGTGCTTTTCTCTTACTTGTGCAACCATTACACTAGCAGAGGGGTCGTCCTTCTTCATTACATCTTCTGCAGACTTTAAAGCAGTCAACAACCCAACGTTAGTGAAATCACCTTTGCTCATGTGATATGACACAACAAAGTTGTTGAAAGACTTGGGGAGTGACAGGAGAATGAAATCAGTCTGCATATCAGAATCCATGTAGGCTCCCAGAGTTTCCAATTCATAGAGGCACCCAAACACTTTGAGTACGTGTTCTCTGACAGAGGTCCCTTCCTGCATCTTGCATCGAATAAGCTCTTTCATCACATTATAGCACCGTGTGCGGTTTATGTCACTGAACATTTCCTTCATATTCAACATGATTTCTTGGCAATGGTTCATTTCCACATGCTGCTTCTGAAGCACATTGGACAATGAGCCAAGGATGTAACATCCTTCCAAGTTATGATCTTCATCATATTTCTCATTAAAAGATTTATATTCCGCAATCTTTTCGCTACCTTGTCCTGGGATAGCACATATGATATGCGCTCCGCAGAAAGGACAAGATCTAAATTTCGGATCCAATCCGAATAATTCGGTCCGGTCAACTGATTGACCTCCAGGAGCCTGCTCAGTGGGTTCATAGACTTCATTTTCTGAAATTAAGAATGCACTATATTAGAACATATAATTATATATTCATTTTTAAAACATTTGTTTAAGATATTTTCAATCAAATTTGTCTTGTTATGTCAACTATCAAAGATTATTCCCTTATTGTCTTTCAAAGTAAGAGATATACTTACCGCTATATATCAAGCAAGATCTGGGATCTCCTCTCTATCTTTATCACATCCCAATAATATGAGAACTTGTGACTCGAATAAAGAAAAGCGGGAACACATTCCACCTTCCAAGTCCAACTTGCATTTCCCAATTCGGTCTTTAACACCCGAGCCCACTGATGAATCCACATTTCATCATCTTTATTCTATCATTTTGGCACCAAAAACCCTAGCAAATGCCTGTAAATAGCATTAAACCCATCATCTTAGCATCCATGCATGTGCATTCAGATTGTGTATAAATCACTGTAATTAAAGCCAAAATAATAGAATAAATAAATAAAGAAAAGAAAAAGAATAAAATATTGTAAATATTTTATGACCCAAAACCCCCGAGACCTAGGCATCTTGATGAATAGGTCGACAAGGAATAAAGTAGGGGGAGATAAGGTCAGAATCACAGAGAAAACACCTATACTTTTTACTCATTCTTTATTCATTTTGAGACTTATTTTTGGTTCCATTTTTTATACATCAAATGAAGAAACTCTGTACATGAAAGTTGTAGATAAATTAATAAAGAAAAATACAAAATTGATTTCACAGAAAAATAATGTACAGATAAAAAGTTATGGTCTGAATAAGAATCCAAAATCCCAACTTCCCAGACCCGTATCTCACAAACGACAACTCCAAATGCAGTGTACTCACCTTTAATTGTATATAGAATAAAATAATCTATCCAATGGCGGTGGTTTCGCATTTGGCGGAGCTACGATTTGAAAGTTGAGTTTTGGACCCTCATTGTATACTTGTACATATTAAAATATTCAATTTATTATTTATTCATTATTTATTCAATTTTATATCTTTATAATGTTGTAAATAATACTTATAATAATTATGTACATTTAAATCAGAATAAAAACATAAATAAAATACAAATAAAAATACTTGTATATATCCAATACATAGGTACTTTACCTATATACATACCTATATAAAATATACTTGTATTTTATTAAATATACAAAACATCTCAGAAAAATAAAATAAAAATATACTTATGTATATAAAAGTATGTTATAATTTTACAAAATCAGAAATAAAAATAATACGATTAAAAATACATAAAATAAAATAAAATACTAAAACATGTAGATAATATACCTATAAGGGTATAAAAGCAAACTTGTAAAAATTTAATTCATAAAAATAAATAAAAATCGGAATAAAATACTACATAAAAAATTAAACATTTTTTATTTTATAACCATAATTTAATTCAACCTATTTCTATTTTTAAATGATTTAATAAAACATTTTTGGGGGCTTTTTCCTGGTTGGTCCACGTGGACCAACCAGGTGGCCTGGGATGTTGACCAGCCGGTCAACTCCCTGGCCCTAGCCTTCCCCCTTGTCAGAACGCCCGTGACCCCTCTCTCTTCTCGATTTTTTCGCCATCAGGGCGTTGCTCGAGGGAAGAAGGTCCCTTCACAAAAATTGTACCCTGAACATCCGAGATCCGCGCCGACCTATTAGATCTCCTTAGATCTTTGCCTCGCACCCGTGATCGATCCTCGAAGTTCGCCCGTCGACCACTTTCAAAAACAACCCCATTCCTTCCCATTCCTCTTTGAACCGGATTTGGGCGCCAATAGCTTCCAGGTGAGGGTCGAGGGCATGCTCTGGTGACAGGAGATTCCTCCCCCATCTCAGTCGAGGTGCGGCGAGCCCCAACGCCGCGTTCCACCATCTCCGGCCACCTTGTGGCCGAGAGGTTCATCTCCTGGTTTAACAACCGGTCGAGGTTGTTTTTATTTGTATTTTCTTTGCTGTAGGTTCTCTGTAACATCGCCTTTAATTTAGGCCTTTGATTAAGCCCGATTCGCAATTGATTCATCACCCATTTCCACCTCGCCGGAGCTCTTGAGCTCCGGCGACCACCTCCACCATTTCCCACTCCATTCCACGTCGCCAATAATAGCCAGGACTCTTGCTTTGGTGCTGCTGTTCTCTTCTTCTTTTTTGCAGGTCCTGAAGGAGGCTTCTGGGCCTCGCTGATCTTCAAAGAAAGCTTCCAGCCACCGCCGGAGTTCACGACCTATCCTGGGACCCTCCGAGGGTCGTAGGAGCTGTTTGGAGGTGCCTGGAGCTTCAACGTCGCTGCAGGAGCTTATTGAGACCATCGGAGGGTATCCAGGTGCTCGGAGGCTCGAGCCGTGGCCGATCCAAACTCGCCCAGCTCCTGTTCTTCGTGCGTTCTTGCTGATCTATCCAGCACCGTTGGATCCTCCCCCGTTCTTCTGGACTAGCAGCTACCGTTGGATTGAGTGCGCCCTGAGCCATCCGATCGTCATCGAGTATCTAATCTGGGCCACTCACCAGCGAAGGGGTATCGTGAGACTGGGGCGCGACACGTGTCAAGTGGGAGCATATCCGCCGTTCGTTCGCGCCCAAGGTTGGGTATTTTGTGCCTAAACCCAGCCAAGTTTTGGTATTTATTATTTACTTCGCAAACTTTCATCTGAGGTTATATTATTGTTGTAATAATTGCAATAGGACCCACGTACTTTTAAATATTTGCAAGTTGGTCCCCGCCAGGTCACGTGCACAGTGCGCGTGACCTTGGCGTTTTTGCAGGAGCCCCCTTGCGCCTTTATCGATTTATATTAGGTCCATAAACTTGCGTATATAGTGTAATATTTTGTGGAAAATTGCATGTTAGCCCCTGGATGTTTTGAATATTGCATTTATGCCCCTGCCAGGCCTGTTTAACATTTGTATGCTTGTTGTATTTATTTAAAATATCATTTCAAGCCCAAAATTTCCACAAAAATAGGCTTAAGTTTCTGGATGAGTGTACTTTCACGCCACATATTTAGTTTTTGAGTTTATTTTATTTTCATATTTATTAAAAATCAAAAACAGCCTTTTTGTGTACTGTCTACCTTAGAAAATACCAAAAAAATAGTAAAACACCTCTAAAAATTCCAAAAAAATTATCTAGTGTCTATTTTATTATCTTTTAGTGTCAGTCCAAAAATCACTAAAAATCTCAAAAGAAAAACACTAAAAAATTCAAAAACACTCAAAAACTTCAAAAAATATAAAAAATCAAAGAAAAACCCAAAAATAGCAAACTCAGCTTCTGTTTATTCCTAATTTTGTTCTCTTTATCAGAAAAATAGTGTGAAACAATTTTGCTACTGGTTGGTATTTTTAACTTGCATTTTTGTCACAGCCAGCCCTTATTTCCACTGTTTGCCTTATTTCAGACTTTAAAAATACCAAAAACATCTTGAAAAATCCCCAAAAATCATAAAAACAGTAAAAAACCTTAAAAATACCAAAAACATTTATTTTCTGAATTTTGGAGCATTTTCGTGCATTTTTATAAATATTTCACTTTGCCTTGTCTTATATTGCCTTTACTTTCCTATATCGAAAAAGAAAATAGAAAAATATAAAATATAAAATATAAAAATCAGAAAATCAAAATCAAAATACAAAATTAAAAATTAAATAAAAAAATAAAAAATTAAAAATTAAAAACCCACAAAAAATTTGTAGTTGCTTGCTTGCTTAGTGTAGACACTTCACACACTCACTCACTTGTGCATTCATTTGCTTGAGCTACACTGTTTGCTCCCTGTGTTCGAACTCTCTGCATACTTGCCCTTTACATCATTTGTGCAGAGTTAAAAATAAATTTGACTCCACACTTATTTTTCATTGATTGATATTTGATTGTGGGTTCATTGTTGATTAATCGCGTTTTATTGTGGGTCGCACAGCGACAGATTTAGACCCTCGATAAAGTGTGGTTATCAAATGGCGCCGTTGCCGGGGAGCAACAACGCGTAGTTCGAGTTTTTGTTTTGTGTTGTGATTATTTGTCTACCTTTGCGGCTTTTATTTCCGCTTGTTTTATTTTGCATCATTTTTGATATATCTTTTGAATTGTCTAACCACTCTCCTTGTTTGGATTTCGTGCGAGGTACGCGGATCGAGGGAGGAGCCCCTCTTGGAGCACCTTGGCACCCACGTGAAGCGGCTTTAGCTGAGCACGAAGAAGAACTTGGAGGATTTTGCAGGACAATTTCTTAGCATTTATTTTCTTGCATTAAATTTTGTAATTTAAGTGAGTGAGAGACTCATATATTTGTAATAATACAGGTACCCCCGAACTTGGACATTCGAGCCTAATTTCCAAGTGATTGTTCACTTGGGGGCTCTCACGGTTTTTCTTCGGCTTTTCTCGCATTCTTTTCATTTTGTTTTGTTTTTCGATTTTATTTATTTTGTGTGATTGAGCCCTTAGATTTAGAATTGCTTGCGATAGATTAAGGCCAAACACCTAATATATTTGCATGTACCTATAGACTCGTTTGGACTTAGTCAAATTTAGACAGTCTATTCATTTATCTCTTAACCCGTGTGCCGTGAGCGAGCCCCATCAAGCGCTACTCCTGAACTCGAGTGTGTCGAGAAGAGGAGGGGTAAGCCAAGACCGGACTCTTAGGTTAAAGATAAGTGGTCGGCTTGTGGTGCTTCCCGCTAATAGCAATTTCTGAAACCTAGGGCGATTTCATCGGCTTGCATTTGCATATAGATTAGGTTTCAATTCTGCTGAGCATCCTTGCATGTAGAGCGCTGGAGGCAAGGTGAGCATTTACGCTTTAGCATCCATCATCGTTTTGATCGCTTGCACTGCTTTTCCGACTCTCCCTCTGATTTTGCCAACCTAGGTGCTCAAAGGAATTGATTCCCCGTTAGGATCGCGCATTTTCATTAAAAATCCAAAAAAAAAGTGATAACCAATAAAATTGGGACTGCTAATTTTACTTGACCCTAAAATTCACCAAAAAGAAAAATCTTGTATTGGGGCGAGTAATCCCCTCATTGTCTTCGCTTTTACTTGCTCGCGCACACACTAAGGATAGAGCCCAAATCCCATATTCAGCCCCTTAAGTGTTTGCGCAATCTTTGACTTCTCACCTAACTCTAAAACAGACAAGATAAAAAGACCGCATTTGTGGTCTTCACCGAGTTGAGTAGGTGAATTGAGGGTTTGTATTCTTTTCATTTTTGCTTGTGATTGTTTTGTGTGTCCTAGATCATACCTGCGCATTTGCGCCTTTTTCTCCACTCTTTTGACTTGACTTTCGTGCTCCCCCGAATCACTTCCTTTTGTTTTCGAGATGGACCCCTGGAGTGCATTTTATCCGGACTTTGCGGACCCCTCGCTCGCTCCAGCTGATCCACCTCCCTTTTATCAGGAGGATCCTCCTCCTATTTTTTCTGATTTTTGTACATACCCACCTCAGCCACAGTATCACGACTCGGACTTTTACCCACCTCCATCCCCACATGTATATTGTCCACCTCCTCTTTCACATCCACCCGAGTCTGACCTGTTGGAGTCACCTCCCACGACCTCCATGAGTGTTATCATGAACCTAATGCTAGAGCACATCAATTTGATGAAAGAAAATCTTGACACTTTGAGAGAATATCGGACTAGTGCTCTTTTCATCGAGGATACAGCTTTGCTTGTGAAGAATCATGGGAGCTTGCAATCGCCCAAAATACAAAAAAATGAGAAAAATTCAAAAATCCAAAAAGATTTCGGGAGACACTTGGTCGATCACGATTTTGAGGAGAGAGTCCACTTGCCAGAACCCTGGACCACACATGCATTCACATCCAGTCCCACCTTTGACCCCGAGGATGCCGCTGTACAGACTGCTCTTGGCATGCCTCGTATATATGCTGATTCCGACTCCCTCCCTTGTATGGAGGAAGTCCAAAAATTCAAAAAAATGTTATCTAAACCCGAAGTGGTGGATACTATTCATGAGATTATCCGTGCCCCACTTCAGCAGGCCATGACCCAATTATCTGCTCCTCTTCCTAAGAAGAGAAAGCGGAGGAGCAGATCTGAGCGTCACATTCTGACCATGGCCACTGCCCTCGCCATCACACACCGTCCCATTCCCAAGAGGAAGAACACAGCTACACCTTTCATTACTTGCACCATCTCTGACCATACTTGTGATCGCACTCTCCTAGACGGCGGTGCTTCGATTAGCATCATACCCTTCTCGTTGGTACAGTCTCTTCACCTAGGGCCTCTCAAGAAGACCAGGATGATCGTACAGTTTGCTGATGGATCTATCAAGAGGCCGAAGGGTATCCTTGAAAACGCCGTCATTTCTATTCGGGGCACGAGCCACCATGTTGATTTTGTCGTGTTGCCCATGGAGAACTCCACAGGGGAGCCATCTCCAATCATCTTGGGACGACCATTCCTCGCCTCTGCGAGGGTCGTTATTGATTATGGATCAGGAGAGGTTCGTTTCCGTCCTGTTGGCGGGAACGAAGTGTCGATCACCGCACCTACAGTTGACCAGAGACCTGCACCTGATGCACCTCCACTGATTATAGCTGACTCTGAGGCCCATGACAGATCTGATGATACTAGAGACACTTCCTTAGCGATCCCTGATGAGACCCGACGGATCCCCCGAAAGGGGAGGAAGTCGGAAAGCATGGACCTCACTGATCCTCCTCCTGGTGTGTGGCGATGTGTTGATGAGATCCAAAGTATTTTTGTAATTGAACCATATGAGCAGGGGGCAGATACCAAGATAATTGAGGATGTTTATGATGTTGCCCATTACTTTGAGAGACCTCCTAAGGCAACAAATGACTTGAGTAAGACTGGACAGGACGGACCCGTTTTGACTACTTCCACAAATAAATCCGTTCCTGGCCCTTCACAGGTCAAGATGATTGAGGTCGGTTATGATGCTGCCATTTATTTTGATAAATTCAGACCTCTTGATGAAGACAAGGATTCAGGTGAGACTCTTGAGGACGATCTGAGTTTGTATACTTCCACAGATGATTTCGTTCCTTTTGATTTTGACCTGGACGAGGACTCGCAGGACGACTCCGCTTACACTTCTTCCGAGGATGATGAGTTTGTCCCATTTCACTTTGATATCGGCGAGACTTCCAAGGCCGGACTTAGTCGTACTTCTTCCACTCACCCGTCTGCGCCTTCACATCATAGGACCACCAAGGGAGAACCCAGCCATACCGCTTCCATTGATCAGTTCGTCCCTTTCCGTTTTGATTCCACTGAGGGCCTTCACCGTGTCGACCCTGATCGGCTTCCGTCCACTGTGGACCCCGATGTCGACATACACGATATCCGATCTATCCCTCAGCGGTCTCGCAAGAAGGTCTGCTTTCCACCTTCTTGATCATATGTACATCCACCTCTATTGTACATTCTCCTTTGTTCATCTTTCCATCTCCCGTTTTTGCTCGTCTACCCATTTCTCGTGTTTGCCTTGCTTAGGACATACTTTGTCCTACGTATAGGAAGGGTAGACAAGTTGAGTGTTCTTTCTTCGTTCAGTGTCATCACTCCTGTTGTTGCCTATACTTAGGGCTTCTTTTACCCTAAGTATAGGGGGAGTGACGTGTACATCCTCACGATCTCTTCTTCCATCTTCATCTATTTGTCTTATTTTCTTCTTTTCTTCTTTTCCTGTTCTATTTTCTTTATCTATCAAAAAGGTGCCACCCTTGTAGACAGTATCCATACTTAGGACGTACTTTGTCCTAAGTATAGGGGGGTGTGCACCCCGAGTTGTTCTATTCTTTTCGATCCTCTCCATTGTCTCCTCTTCTTATCTATACTTAGGGAGATCTTACCCTAAGTATAGGGGGAGACAATCTGAGTACGATCTGTTCATTCCCACCCTTAACCCTCCCTGCGTTGTGTACAGTCCGCTATACTTAGGATTATTTGATCCTAAGTATAGGGGGGACGGTCAACTTCTCATTTATTGATTCATTCATTTATTTCTTTATTCCTTAGACTTGTCTATACTTAGTACGAGTTATGTCTTCTCTTTTCTCTCCGATCTATGAGGACATAGCTCAAGCTAAGTATAGGGGGGTCGTATATACTGCGTATATACTTTAGCCATAACTCGTACTATCGTATTTTCCTAATAAATATGGCTAATAATTCTTTAAAATTCATTAAAAATTCTTAATAAAAAGATGTGATTATTCCTCAAATTCTTTTTGTATTTACTGATTAATAAATCAGGTGAAAATGTTTTTTGCAAAATATTTGAAAAATAGTTTGAAAATCTTTGTGAACATCTATTGAAAACTATTTTGAAAATATTTTGTTTCGTGTTTTCAACCTGTGTAAAAATTGTGTGTTTTGTAAAATTTCTTTTCTTTGTGTGAAATAAAAATGTTTGAAAAATGATTTGCAAATGGTTTGAAAAATGGTTGCAAAAATGATTTGAAAAACCTATATATACTGTTTTGCAAGCCTTTGCAAAAAGTTTTAAAATGTGTGTAAAATGTTTGTAAAAATTATTTTGGACTATAGTTTTCAAAAATTGTGTGTAAATTGTTTTCAATAAGTTTGAGGAATATACACATCACACCAAAAATTCACTATATGTATATATATGTATAAAATTGACCACTTACCCTTGTGAATTCTTAAAATCCACTTCTTGTATATATAAGAAGCAATCCTGTGTACATATTTTCACCTAGTTTTCAACCAAAACTTTTTGTTTTCAAAAAAAAAAAAAATCCCAAAAACATTTGCAAAATTAAAATCCAAAAACATTTGAAAAATCTTTTTAAAAAAGACAAAAAATGCATGCATCATCTTTTCAAAAATCCATAAAAAGTTCAAAATCTTTGAAAATTGCATCACAAAAATATTTTCTGCATTGCATTGCATAGCATTTGCATTTTTCGGATTGAGTTTGAGAGTTGAACGAGTCTAAGTAAAATCCGGAGATTGGAGCTTGATTGGACCTTATAATCTACCTAATAACAGGAACCTTATAGGAACTGGGTTTGAGGTACTTCAGGTCTAGTTGACTTAATTCTTTGAGGATCACGAGACTTGGTTCAATGGATTCTTGACTGCCTAAGTAGAGTATTTCGGAGCACACGCACGACTCTTGTTGATAATGACCTAACTTGGACACCTGCACCTTTCACATAGCTCTCCACGGATGAGGTGGTGAGGAGGCAGTTTCCTTTGGCTTGGGGTAGCATATGAGGGTAGTACTTCTAGGCGGAACCTCTCTTCTTCTTATAGTGAAGGAAGTGCACCTCAACTTGGTCTAGTGGTGATGAAGTCTAAAGACAGAGGCCGTGGGTTGCAATAAAGCTTCAAAAGAGGGATAGTCTACTGGCTCAAGAGGAAAATTTCTTGTATATATGCTGCACCATGTAGATATGTTGTACAGATGCAATTGAAAAAAAAAATGCAAAAAGAACTCCAAAAAAGTGGTGGGTCGGATTGAAAATTTAATAACCCCACCGGAGTGTATATAGTCCAATAAAGCAAAAGCTTATGGTATCCATGTTACATCTCATGAAGCTTGCAGCGGGAGACTTAGCTACACTGGTTGAGCTCCCAAAAGTCTATACTTCTTCCCTCGCTTCTTGAGCCGGTTGCACTTGAACTTAGAAGGGAATACCCCGCTTCTCGAGGAAAGAGTTGCTAGACCGAGGCATTAGAGTTACCAGGTTGGGGGAGGTTGTTTCTTTGTTACTTCTGAGGTGGGGAGCTACATATCACTTACACTGTACGAGTCAGATTCATAGTCGTAAGAGTTTGCGTATGAGTTGATGTACTTCTGATCTGGCTATTGAGGAGACTTGGACAGAGTTTTGAGATACTCAAGGACTGTTGGATTTCAAACTTGGTTCTCATTAAGGTTCCGACCGCACTAAAATTCCTAAGGTCCGACTTAAGCTCCAAACTTTGATTTTGCGAAGACAAGTTCGATAATTAAACTTAATCTAATTTTCTTCTTTTTCTTTCCTTTCTTTTCTTTTTGCACTTATTGCATAAGTGTTTGCTAGGGACTAGCAAAGGTAAAGTATAGGGGGATGATGAATCCACATTTCATCATCTTTATTCTATCATTTTGGCACCAAAAACCCTAGCAAATGCCTGTAAATAGCATTAAACCCATCATCTTAGCATCCATGCATGTGCATTCAGATTGTGTATAAATCACTGTAATTAAAGCCAAAATAATAGAATAAATAAATAAAGAAAAGAAAAAGAATAAAATATTGTAAATATTTTATGACCCAAAACCCCCGAGACCTAGGCATCTTGATGAATAGGTCGACAAGGAATAAAGTAGGGGGAGATAAGGTCAGAATCACAGAGAAAACACCTATACTTTTTACTCATTCTTTATTCATTTTGAGACTTATTTTTGGTTCCATTTTTTATACATCAAATGAAGAAACTCTGTACATGAAAGTTGTAGATAAATTAATAAAGAAAAATACAAAATTGATTTCACAGAAAAATAATGTACAGATAAAAAGTTATGGTCTGAATAAGAATCCAAAATCCCAACTTCCCAGACCCGTATCTCACAAACGACAACTCCAAATGCAGTGTACTCACCTTTAATTGTATATAGAATAAAATAATCTATCCAATGGCGGTGGTTTCGCATTTGGCGGAGCTACGATTTGAAAGTTGAGTTTTGGACCCTCATTGTATACTTGTACATATTAAAATATTCAATTTATTATTTATTCATTATTTATTCAATTTTATATCTTTATAATGTTGTAAATAATACTTATAATAATTATGTACATTTAAATCAGAATAAAAACATAAATAAAATACAAATAAAAATACTTGTATATATCCAATACATAGGTACTTTACCTATATACATACCTATATAAAATATACTTGTATTTTATTAAATATACAAAACATCTCAGAAAAATAAAATAAAAATATACTTATGTATATAAAAGTATGTTATAATTTTACAAAATCAGAAATAAAAATAATACGATTAAAAATACATAAAATAAAATAAAATACTAAAACATGTAGATAATATACCTATAAGGGTATAAATGCAAACTTGTAAAAATTTAATTCATAAAAATAAATAAAAATCGGAATAAAATACTACATAAAAAATTAAACATTTTTTATTTTATAACCATAATTTAATTCAACCTATTTCTATTTTTAAATGATTTAATAAAACATTTTTGGGGGCTTTTTCCTGGTTGGTCCACGTGGACCAACCAGGTGGCCTGGGATGTTGACCAGCCGGTCAACTCCCTGGCCCTAGCCTTCCCCCTTGTCAGAACGCCCGTGACCCCTCTCTCTTCTCGATTTTTTCGCCATCAGGGCGTTGCTCGAGGGAAGAAGGTCCCTTCACGAAAATTGTACCCTGAACATCCGAGATCCGCGCCGACCTATTAGATCTCCTTAGATCTTTGCCTCGCACCCGTGATCGATCCTCGAAGTTCGCCCGTCGACCACTTTCAAAAACAACCCCATTCCTTCCCATTTCTCTTTGAACCGGATTTGGGCGCCAATAGCTTCCAGGTGAGGGTCGAGGGCATGCTCTGGTGACAGGAGATTCCTCCCCCATCTCAGTCGAGGTGCGGCGAGCCCCAACGCCGCGTTCCACCATCTCCGGCCACCTTGTGGCCGAGAGGTTCATCTCCTGGTTTAACAGCCGGTCGAGGTTGTTTTTATTTGTATTTTCTTTGCTGTAGGTTCTCTGTAACATCGCCTTTAATTTAGGCCTTTGATTAAGCCCGATTCGCAATTGATTCATCACCCATTTCCACCTCGCCGGAGCTCTTGAGCTCCGGCGACCACCTCCACCATTTCCCACTCCATTCCACGTCGCCAATAATAGCCAGGACTCTTGCTTTGGTGCTGCTGTTCTCTTCTTCTTTTTTGCAGGTCCTGAAGGAGGCTTCTGGGCCTCGCTGATCTTCAAAGAAAGCTTCCAGCCACCGCCGGAGTTCACGACCTATCCTGGGACCCTCCGAGGGTCGTAGGAGCTGTTTGGAGGTGCCTGGAGCTTCAACGTCGCTGCAGGAGCTTATTGAGACCATCGGAGGGTATCCAGGTGCTCGGAGGCTCGAGCCGTGGCCGATCCAAACTCGCCCAGCTCCTGTTCTTCGTGCGTTCTTGCTGATCTATCCAGCACCGTTGGATCCTCCCCCGTTCTTCTGGACTAGCAGCTACCGTTGGATTGAGTGCGCCCTGAGCCATCCGATCGTCATCGAGTATCTAATCTGGGCCACTCACCAGCGAAGGGGTATCGTGAGACTGGGGCGCGACACGTGTCAAGTGGGAGCATATCCGCCGTTCGTTCGCACCCAAGGTTGGGTATTTTGTGCCTAAACCCAGCCAAGTTTTGGTATTTATTATTTACTTCGCAAACTTTCATCTGAGGTTATATTATTGTTGTAATAATTGCAATAGGACCCACGTACTTTTAAATATTTGCAAGTTAGTCCCCGCCAGGTCACGTGCACAGTGCGCGTGACCTTGGCGTTTTTGCAGGAGCCCCCTTGCGCCTTTATCGATTTATATTAGGTCCATAAACTTGCGTATATAGTGTAATATTTTGTGGAAAATTGCATGTTAGCCCCTGGATGTTTTGAATATTGCATTTATGCCCCTGCCAGGCCTGTTTAACATTTGTATGCTTGTTGTATTTATTTAAAATATCATTTCAAGCCCAAAATTTCCACAAAAATAGGCTTAAGTTTCTGGATGAGTGTACTTTCACGCCACATATTTAGTTTTTGAGTTTATTTTATTTTCATATTTATTAAAAATCAAAAACAGCCTTTTTGTGTACTGTCTACCTTAGAAAATACCAAAAAAAATAGTAAAACACCTCTAAAAATTCCAAAAAAATTATCTAGTGTCTATTTTATTATCTTTTAGTGTCAGTCCAAAAATCACTAAAAATCTCAAAAGAAAAACACTAAAAAATTCAAAAACACTCAAAAACTTCAAAAAATATAAAAAATCAAAGAAAAACCCAAAAATAGCAAACTCAGCTTCTGTTTATTCCTAATTTTGTTCTCTTTATCAGAAAAATAGTGTGAAACAATTTTGCTACTGGTTGGTATTTTTAACTTGCATTTTTGTCACAGCCAGCCCTTATTTCCACTGTTTGCCTTATTTCAGACTTTAAAAATACCAAAAACATCTTGAAAAATCCCCAAAAATCATAAAAACAGTAAAAAACCTTAAAAATACCAAAAACATTTATTTTCTGAATTTTGGAGCATTTTCGTGCATTTTTATAAATATTTCACTTTGCCTTGTCTTATATTGCCTTTACTTTCCTATATCGAAAAAGAAAATAGAAAAATATAAAATATAAAATATAAAAATCAGAAAATCAAAATCAAAATACAAAATTAAAAATTAAATAAAAAAAATAAAAAATTAAAAATTAAAAACCCACAAAAAATTTGTAGTTGCTTGCTTGCTTAGTGTAGACACTTCACACACTCACTCACTTGTGCATTCATTTGCTTGAGCTACACTGTTTGCTCCCTGTGTTCGAACTCTCTGCATACTTGCCCTTTACATCATTTGTGCAGAGTTAAAAATAAATTTGACTCCACACTTATTTTTCATTGATTGATATTTGATTGTGGGTTCATTGTTGATTAATCGCGTTTTATTGTGGGTCGCACAGCGACAGATTTAGACCCTCGATAAAGTGTGGTTATCACCCACCACCCCTAAGGCGATGTTGACCCATTGTTAATTGAACCAACCGTCAACAGGATTAGAACTTGCTATGCACAATCCAATATCGTCCCAATAATATGAGGACTCGATATTGGGGTCACTACGCATATGACTTTACTCTTTCGAAAAGCAAAGAGCACGATCCAGATGCGCTTGTATACAAGAGCTGTCACTTCGGACAGGCAACTCCTACAGACAATCCCTAGCAACTGAACCCTTCGCCTTGACGGGAGACCATGGATGTCACTTATGTGATCCTCCACCTCATATTCAAATTTTAATAATTAATTATCGTGAATCATATTCACATAATTAATTCTTCCAAGGGAAATAAACATCTATTCATAATAGAATGCTTTTAATTGGATATAATCAATTTAATCACATTAAATTAATTATAAATCCAATTATCAATCAACAAACTTGATTATTACTTGAATAGTAGGTATAATCTCAAAGTACATATTATTCTAATTTTAATAATTAGAAAAATACACTTTGACTTCTCCGTTATTATCGAGTTTCTACCCATCGTCATGGCCAGTACCAACGGGAGGGGGACGAACCACATCCGGTGCAACCCGCTACCCCAACGCTCCCCGACTAAACACCATATCCGTCTCAGGAAAGGATAATGCCAGATAGATCATTATGTACTTTGAGATGCTTATCGGTTTTTCAACCGAAATTATACCATATAATATTCATCAAAACCATTTTGATAATATTATAAGGAGATTTGCTAAACAAATCCCCAATTCTATTCAAGCAAGAGGGTTTTGCATGTAAAAGTTTTCCTACAACTATTGTAGGATAAATTAGGATTTTGCATGAAAACAATGTTTGTTGATGATTTCATATCAACCAATTTTGATCAAGATCAACTATCTTATCATCTTGGTTACTGAAATGTCATTAAATGAAATAATTATCCCTTTAAATATTTTACAAATATTTATCAATAATCATTTCAGAAATTTAACAATTAATTTTTCATCAATTTATTTTAATGACTATAACAAAGGTTCATGATCAAAAACTCGTCAATTTTTAGCAGTGACCCCTACTCACTAAAATCAACATATCTTGATCAATTTAAATTTAAATTACGCAAAATCAATTTCCTAAGATTGCTAATTTGATTTATGATAGAACTCAAGTGATATTTCATGCATTTCTAGGCCCATCAAAATTGTAATTAACTCATTAGTCATGTTTAGATTCACGATTCCCGCAACAGTGAATACATGTTTATTCAAAGGGTCATATCTTGAGAAAATGAAATCCAAATTACATAAACTCAGATCCTATGATTTTCTTATTTAATGGGGAACAAAATCCAGTTGAAATTTCATGTTTAAACAATTTAACAGTGCCGAAAAATTCAATTAATCAGAGGTGCGAAAATTGAAATGCGATAAAAACTTTCGCAACCCTTTCAAACCCAAGTCATCCTAGGTTTACAGATCGTATCCAAAACCTTTTCCAACCTAAGGCTATAATACCACTTGAAGGATATGAGGAATACAAAAGCGCATCACTGAAGCGTGGTGATCGCATCTTATGCGATAGGAGCGGTTAGTCGCACTAGTCGCTAGATGCAGTGGAATTTAAAAAAAAATAAATCATGAAATGAAACCACATAATCACAAGAACATTTATTGAATCGTTTCATCAAACCACAAAGTATTAGAAATACCTCTTGAAGAGTGGTTGTGATCACTAGATCTCTAAGACAAGAGATCCGCCTGACTCAAGTCCGATCTACGAAGATGGCACTCGCGGGCGCGATGATGAGACACGTGCTTCCTGCAATCCTCGATGAAGATCCAAGCTTTTAATCTCCTGATTTTGTCAAACGAAATCCGACGTCTCCTTCTAGATCAAGAAGCTCCAAAGAAGATGGAGATCCACGAGCAATCAAAGCGACAACACAACGGCATAGAGGCGATTGCTATTCCCTCAAAATCACAAGGTGGACGGCCACCTTTAGAGAGAGAGATGGCAAGAATGAGAGATGAGAGAGAGAGTAGGTGTGTACCATAAATTGTGTATCTCAGAGGGCTAGGGTTGCCCTTTTTATATACTAGTTTGGGAGTCCATGGATCACAATGAAGGATATGGAGAAATCCTCAAGCGCATCACGAAAGCGTGATCGTCGTATCGGATACGACGAAGAACGACTAGTCGTACTAGTTGTTCGGTGCAGCGGAATTTAAAAAATTTTAATCCGATGAAACCACATGATCCGAGAACCATTCTCAAATCGTTTCATCAATAACCATAGCAAGTATAATGCAATACCTCTTGAAGCGTGGTTGATCAAGTCTCTACGAAAAGAGACCTCCTGTCTCAAGTCCGATCGTTGGAGTAACGGCTTGCGAGCGCGAAGATGAGTCGCGGTGTCCTCGCAATCCAAGTTGATCCAAGCGCGGTTGCTCCTGATCTCGTCGCACGAGATCAAACGTCTCCTTCGTGAGTGAAGCACTCCAAGAAGATAAAGAACCGCAGAGAGTCGAAGCGGCAGCACGATGGCGCGGGCATCGACGATTCTCTCCACCAAGGTGGACGGCCACCAAGAAGAGAGGGAGAGAGAGGGCTGTCGAGTATGAGAAAGAGAGAGAGTTTGTGCTACAATAGCATGTGTCCAGAGAGAGCCAAGTATGCCTCTCTATTTATAGGGTTTTGGGATCCATGGATCTCAATCCATGGGACACATAAAATCAATGGATGAGATTGATTTATGTTTATCCAATGGCTAAGATTGTTGTTGTCAAAAACAACAAATTTAGGTTAAAATATATTTGACAAAATCAAATATAATTCATTCCTAAATCAACCCAACAAATAAGGAGAGAAGACACATGGAGATTTCATCTCCATGTGCCTTCCAAGTGGGCGCCCACACATTCCATATTGGAATGGTGTGCCGCCCATGAGATTGCATGGAGATTGCAATCTCATGGAAATCCATGAGATTGCATATCTTTATGAAATCTCTCTTATTTATTTGCAACAAATTTATTGGGTTTTATTCTTCAAAAATAATTCACAATTATCTTTGAGAATATTGCAATCTTGCCATGGAAAAAATTGTGAATCATATTCACAACCCAAAACAACATGTAATTCATATTGTTAATTAATTACACAATGTGTATCCAATACACATCATAATTAATCACCACATATAAATTATAATTAACTCTCTCTAATACATTATAAATCACATTTATAATATATTATGAATAATTGGATTTTTCTATCCACATTATTTTTATCCAAAATAATTAAATCACATTTAATCATATTGGATAATTTCTCATACATCATGATAATTAAAATACTTTTAATTATCAAATTCTCTTTGCTTAGATCTTATAGAATTGTTCTTAAACCATTTAAGAACAATGCTATTTCTCCTCAGATACTTGGAGATAAGGACAGGGCGATTGTATTGTTCCACGTATAGTGACTTGGATGTTGAGATCATATCTCAAATCCAGATCCTATGGACCTCCCACTGATGCTTGATCAAATCAAGACTGTAGACTTAATCTTCTCATTGCATCTGAATCTCATTCAGATCAATGTCCAGTTCATGGACTAAGATTAGGTCACTTCTCTAATGAGAGGAGTCACTAAAATCCAAACCTGTTTCATCACTCCCTCGGAATGGAAGCGTCATGGTTATACAATCGTATATGATCAAATCACCCTTCAGGTATTCCCAATACCTGTACATCCTACATACTGGAAGACCTATGATCATCCTGAAGATAAAGATCACTTTTACACTGTCATCTTCAGGGTTAGATCATTAAGTTTCTCAATCTTGGTCATTGGGATTTGGTATAGATCATATGCTTTCACAAAGCATATATCTTACCTTCAAATTCATGTCATGCTTCCAAAGCACGACGACCATGCATGGAATTTGTTCAGTCTCAATACCTCATGAGTGAGCTCATGTCTCCCGGTTCACAGGTGAACCTGTATGATCCCTTTGAGAGATCGCATTACTCATATGTCCTTACATGCACACCAGCTCGCCGGTATATAGACCTTGATTAGGTCATCAACCTATTGGTCTGCCAAATCTATATACTCAGACATATAGCAATACATCTGTCTCTAGTCAGAGGATGCATGCCTATGTTGTGACAGTATTCAACGTAGGTCTTTGGTTATCTCGATCACGTCAAGTCAACCCATTGACTTAACTAACCTAACACCTCTGAATCACTATTCCCATGCAGAGGACCTGCATCAAGAGGTCAGTCAGATATTAGTCATATGAGATAGGATTGCCATCTCCTACTCAGACTGGAGATCATCACTTAATGATCATTTGATGATGCTTGATGAGTCCTCTATCTAACTCCTTAGATATTCATCCAAGCATCAACCTCTATGATCCATCCAATGAATCAACAGCTGTATGATCATCAAGTTGGCCACGGTACATAACCCTTATTGTACAGAGGGACCCTATAGTGCATTCATTCATTAATCTCAGAAAGGGAGTGAAAAATAATCAATAACTTTCATTGATAATTTATTCATTACAATAACATTTATTGTAGAAATGGTTCGCCCGGGGCTCACATTGCTAACAATCTCCCACTAGCCCTCAGAACCATTCAGGTACAATCTTTAAACCCATACTCATTACATGCTGGTCGAAAACCTTCTGTGTCAGAGGTTTGGTAAGAGGATCAGCAACGTTGTCGGCAGAGGCCACCTTGGTGATGATGATGTCACCACGCTTTTGTATCTCCCGAATGATGTGGTATTTCCTTTCCACGTGCTTGCTCTTTTGATGCCATCTGGGTTCCTTTGCCTGGGCAATGGCTCCCGTGTTATGACAGAGTAACGGGATGGGAGTATCAGAGGAAACTACGCCAAGCTCCAGCACAAACTTGCGCAACCACACCGCCTCCTTTGCAGCATCCGATGCGGCAATGTATTCGGCTTCCGTTGTTGAATCTGCAATAGTGTCCTGCTTCTTCCTTCTCCAGCTCACAGCACCACCATTCAACAAGAACACGAACCCCGATGTTGACTTTCGATCATCTACATCCGATTGGAAGTCAGAATCTGTATATCCCAAGACTTGGAGATCACCATCTCCATAGACCAAGATGTAATCTTGCGTCCGTCTTAGATATTTGAATATGTTTTTTACTGCATTCCAGTGTTGTTCTCCATAGCTGGATTGGTAACGACTTACCACTCCCACTGCATGGCAGATATCTGGCCTAGTACACATCATGGCATACATTAAGCTTCCTACGGCTGATGCATAAGGACATCCAGCCATGGCTTTCTTTTCCTCAACAGTTTGAGGAGCCATTCCTTTAGACAGGTGGATACCATGTTTTAAGGGTAGGAATCCTTTCTTAGAACTATCCATACAGAATCGTTCAAGAATCTTCTTAATGTATCCATGTTGTGACAATCCCAAAATCCTCTTTTCTCGGTTTTTGAACAGCTTCAGGCCTAAGATATAAGAGGCTTCTCCAAGATCTTTCATCTCGAAGGTATGGGACAACCAAATCTTTACACTGGTCATCATCCCTGTATCATTTCCAATGATAAGGATGTCATCTACATAAAGCACGATGAACATAACGGCGCTCCCACTAAGCTTCTTGTATACACAAGGTTCATCAGGATTCTGCACAAAATCATAACTCTTTATGGTTTCGTCAAATCTGATGTTCCAACTACGAGAAGCTTGCTTGAGTCCATAGATGGATTTCTTCAGCTTGCATACTTTACCATCCTCAGTCATGAAGCCTTGGGGCTGCTCCATGTAGATATCCTCCTCGAGGTATCCATTGAGGAAAGCCGTCTTGACGTCCATCTGCCAGATGTCGTAGTCAAGATATGCAGCTATAGCTAGCAATGTCCGGATGGATTTAAGCATAGCCACAAGAGAGAATGTCTCATCGTAGTTGATGCCTTCTCTCTGTGTGTAGCCCTTGGCTACGAGCCGTGCCTTGAAAGTATCTACTTTCCCATCAGGTCCCCTCTTTCTCTTGAAGATCCATTTATACCCAATGGGTTTTACCCCTTTAGGTGGATCCTCTAGGATCCATACACCATTCTTATGCATGGAGTCAATTTCTGACTTCATTGCTAGCATCCATCTATCCATGTCTTGATCCGCGAGTGCTTCATCAAATGAAGTAGGATCAATGTCAGTTTCACCTGACACATGGAATCCATATCTTTCAGATGGTGCAACCACCCTCGAACTCCTTCGAAGAGGTATGGGTGTTTCATCTTTATTTACTTCTTCAGTTTCTGGTCTGGGGAGCTCAGAATCCTCTTGGGATTCAATGAGTTCCTCTACTTCACTTTTATCTTGACCTTTAAGGAAATCATCCTCCAGAAACTTCACATCTCTAGAGACAAAAACCTTTTGGGTCTCAGGGTCATAAAGCTGGTATCCAATACCATCTTTAACATACCCAATGAAGTAACACTCACGAGTGCGAGATTCCAGCTTATTTGCGTCCACGTTCTTCGCATGGACCAAGCAACCCCAAACCCTTAAGTGATTGACACTAGGTTTGGTTCCATACCATAGCTCATGAGGAGTCTTAGGTACAGATTTGCTAGGAATCTTATTCAGGATATATATTGCAGTCTCTACTGCATATCCCCAGAAACTAAAAGGTAAACGTGCTTTGCTCATCATTGAACGGACCATGTCCATGATGGTCCTGTTGCGTCTTTCAGCAACACCATTAAGTTGGGGAGTTCCAGGAGGAGTGAGATTTGAAACAATTCGATTCTCCTAAAGGTATTCCTTGAATTCATCTGATAGGTATTCGCCACCTCGATCAGATCGAATCCGTTTAATCTTCCTATCGGTTTGGTTCTCAACCAAAGCCTTGAATTCTTTGAACTTTTCAAAGGTTTCAGACTTATGACGTAATAGGAAGATAAACCCGTATCGCGAATGGTCATCGATAAATATCAAATAATATCGGTATCCATTTCGAGTCGCGGTACTGAAGGGACCACATACATCGGTATGTATTAGGTCAATAATACCTTCGCATCTTGTAACCTTGTTACAGAAAGGCATCCTAGTCATTTTACCTCGAATACAATGTTCGCAGGTAGGCAAAGATTGAACCTGTAGGAAATCTAAAGGTCCATCCTTTATCAATCTGTTGATCCTGTCAACAGACAAATGACCAAGCCTTTGACGCCAAATCATATTTGAATGATTTTTATTCTCCCTGGATCTCTTAGGGTTTTTATTAGTGGTTGTAACATTCATGACATTCTCATTAATGCACAATTCATAGAGTCCTCCAGAAGTTAAAACACCTTCTGCAATATATTTATCATAATGATTTATGACTAATTTATTACAGAACAGGAACGAATATCCACTTCTAACTAGCTTAGATACAGATATCAGATTCCTTCTAACTTCAGGTACATAAAGACACTCTTTAAGTACTAGGACTCTTCCACTAGATAATGATAGTCGACATGTTCCGACGGCAACTGCTGCAACACTTGCATCAGATCCATCTGGATGACTATCTCCCCTTCTTCAAGACTTCTAGTTTCCTGAAACAAATGCAACAAATTGCATACATGAACAGAAGCACCAGAATCTACAACCCAACTTCCTTCTCGTCCGACGAGAAATCTAGTTTCAATGATGAGAGTAGATTTCATACCTGCTGGGGCTTTACCTTTGTCTGAGGACTTCAGGTAATCTGGGCAGTTACGCTTCCAGTGCCCCGGCTTCTTGTAGTGGTGACAGACGTCGATTTTCTTCGACGCCATGAGAGTGGATGCATTGGAAGAAGAGGCAACACTTTGTCCCTTCTTCTTTCTCTTCTGGGTCGGGCCCTTCCGAGAACCATGCTTCCGTCCGCGCTTCCCTTTGACCTGTGCAACCATTGCACTGCCACTGGGACCATCCTTCTTCATCACGTCCTCTGCGGACTTCAATGCAGCAAGGAGAGCAGCACTTGTCAATTCCAACTTGTTCATGTGGAATGACACTACAAAGTTATTAAAAGACTTGGGCAATGACAACAGAATGAAATCAGCTTGCATGTCTGCATCCATCGTTGCCCCAAGAGTCTCCAGCTCCGACAGGTACCCAAACATTTTGAGTACATGTTCACGAACCGAAGTCCCTTCCTGCATTCTACAGCGAATGAGGTCTTATATAACATTGTACCGCTGAGTGCGGTTAATATCACCAAACATGTCCTTAAGATTTTGCATTATTTCCTGACATGTATTCATCTCCACATGTTGCTTCTGCAGAACATTGGAGAGAGAACCTAGGATATAGCACCTAGCAAAGACATGATCTTCATCATACTTGTCATTAAATGCTTTTTCTTCCTTAGACTTAGGGTTCTCATGCTTGTCCTCGGATAGCACATAACTTATGCGCTCAGCAGAGATAACAAGCTCCAAATTTCGGATCCAATCTGAGTAATTTGGGCCGATCAATTGGTTGACCTCTAGAAGCCTACTAAGTGGGTTCAAAGACTTCATTTTCTGAAATTAAGAATGCACTATATTAGAAAATAAAAAATATATATTCAAATTTATAATATTTGATTAAGGCATTTTAAATCAAATTGTTCTTGCTATGTCAACCTTGAAAGTTTATTCCCTTATTCACTTTCAAAGTAAGAGATATACTTACCAATATATCTCAAGCAAGAACTGGGATCTCCTCCTTATCTTTGTCATATCCCAATAATATGAGAACCTATGACTCCAATAAAGAGAAGCGGGAACACATTCCGCATTGCAAGTCCAACTTGCATTTCCCAATTCGGTCTTTAATACCTGGGCCCACCACCCCTAAGGCGATGTTGACCCGTTATTAATTTAACCAACCGTCAACATGAATACAACTCGCTATGCGCAATCCAATATCGCCCCAATAATATGAGGACCCGATATTGGGGTCACTACGCATACGTCCTTACTCTTTCGAGAAGCGACAAGCCCGATCCAAACGGATCGTATGCAGGAGTTGTCACTTCGTACAGGCGTCTCCTTCATACGATGTCTGGCGACGGAACTCTTCGCCTTGACGGGAGACCATGGATGTCACTTATGTGATCCTCCATCTCATATTCAAATTTTAATTAATTATTATGAATCATATTCACATAATTAATTCTTCCAAGGGAATTAATAACTCTAATCATATTAGAGTATTTCAATTGGACATAATCAATTTAATCATATTAAATTAATTATCAATCCAATTCAATCAATCAAACTTGATTATTTTACTTGAATACATATATGGTAATATCTCAAAATACGTATTAATTCGAATTTTAATAATTAGAAAAATATATCTTAATCCCTCGGACATTATCCCGGCCCTACCCGCTGTCATGGCCAGTACCGACGAGAGTGGGACGGACCACATACGTTGCAACCCGCACCCCCAATGTTCTCTGACTAGGCACCACATCCGCCTCGGGAAAGGATAATGCCAAATTGATTAATTTGTACTTGAGATGATCATCGATTTTTCAACCGAAATTATACCATATAGTAATAATCAAAACATTTTTGATTATAAGGAAATTTGCTAGACAAATTCCCAAATCCTATTCAAGCATCAAGTTTGAAAGATTGTGGTTTCCAATTATGATTTAGATCACATCTTAATTAATTAATTGGTTGGATCCAAGTCAATTAGGCAAATAATCATGTTTCAATATTTCACAAATATCTTTCAAGATTATTTCACGAAATTAACAATTAATTTCACTAATTGACAATCACTTGGTTCTAGATTAGGAATGCAATTTCAGTAAAGACCCCTATTCACTAAAATTGACATATCACAATCAATTTAAATCCAAATTAAGAAAACTCAATTTTCATAGATTGCTAACTTGATTTAGAACAGAACCTAAGTGGATTTGCATGAATTTCGAGGCAGATGATAATAGTAATTAACTCTTTAATTATGTTAAAATCTACTGTTCCCGCAACAGTGCATACATGTTCATTAAAACAACCATAACTTGAGTATACGAAATCCGATTTACGCAAACTCAATTCCTATGGTTTTCTTATTTAATGGGGAACAAAATCCAAGTATTAAATTCGTGTTTAAACAATTTAAACAGTGCCGAATTTATTTACTAAACAGATCTGCGAAATCAAATGCGATGAAAAACTTTCGCGACCTAAACGAACCCAAGTCGTCCTCGGTTTTTCGAATCATATTCGAAACCGTCGACCTAAGGCTCTGATACCGCTTGAAGGATATGGAGAAATCCTCAAGCGCATCACGGAAGCGTGATCGTCGTATCGGATACGACGAAGAACGACTAGTCGTACTAGTTGTTCGGTGCAGCGGAATTTAAAAAATTTTAATCCGATGAAACCACATGATCCGAGAACCATTCTCAAATCGTTTCATCTATAACCACAGCAAGTATAATGCAATACCTCTTGAAGCGTGGTTGATCAAGTCTCTACGAAAAGAGACCTCCTGTCTCAAGTCCGATCGTTGGAGTAACGGCTTGCGAGCGCGGAGATGAGTCGCGGTGTCCTCGAAATCCAAGTTGATCCAAGCGCGGTTGCTCCTGATCTCGTCGCACGAGATCAAACGTCTCCTTCGTGAGTGAAGCACTCCAAGAAGACAAAGAACCGCAGAGAGTCGAAGCGGCAGCACGATGGCGCGGGCGTCGACGATTCTCTCCACCAAGGTGGACGGCCACCAAGAAGAGAGGGAGAGAGAGGGCTGTCGAGTATGAGAAAGAGAGAGAGAGAGAGAGAGTTTGTGCTACAATAGCATGTGTCCAGAGAGAGCCAAGTATGCCTCTCTATTTATAGGGTTTTGGGATCCATGGATCTCAATCCATGGGACACATAAAATCAATGGATGAGATTGATTTATGTTTATCCAATGGCTAAGATTGTTGTTGTCAAAAACAACAAATTTAGGTTAAAATATATTTGACAAAATCAAATATAATTCATTCCTAAATCAACCCAACAAATAAGGAGAGAAGACACATGGAGATTTCATCTCCATGTGCCTTCCAAGTGGGCGCCCACACATTCCATATTGGAATGCTGTGCCGCCCATGAGATTGCATGGAGATTGCAATCTCATGGAAATCCATGAGATTGCATATCTCCATTAAATCTCTCTTATTTATTTGCAACAAATTTATTGGGTTTTATTCTTCAAAAATAATTCACAATTATCTTTGAGAATATTGCAATCTTGCCATGGAAAAAATTGTGAATCATATTCACAACCCAAAACAACATGTAATTCATATTGTTAATTAATTACACAATGTGTATCCAATACACATCATAATTAATCACCACATATAAATTATAATTAACTCTCTCTAATACATTATAAATCACATTTATAATATATTATGAATAATTGGATATTTCTATCCACATTATTCTTATCCAAAATAATTAAATCACATTTAATCATATTGGATAATTTCTCATACATCATGATAATTAAAACACTTTTAATTATCAAATTCTCTTTGCTTATATCTTATGGAATTGTTCTTAAACCATTTAAGAACAATGCTATTTCTCCTCAGATACTTGGAGATAAGGACGGGGCGATTGTATTGTTCCACGTATAGTGACTTGGATGTTGAGATCATATCTCAAATCCAGATCCTATGGACCTCCCACTGATGCTTGATCAAATCAAGACCGTAGACTTAATCTTCTCATTGCATCTGAATCTCATTCAGATCAATGTCCTGTTCATGGACTAAGATTAGGTCACTTCTCTAATGAGAGGAGTCACTAAAATCCAAACCTGTTTCATCACTCCCTCGGAATGGAAGCGTCATGGTTATACAATCGTATATGATCAAATCACCCTTCAGGTATTCCCAATACCTGTACATCCTACATACTGGAAGACCTATGATCATCCTGAAGATAAAGATCACTTTTACACTGTCATCTTCAGGGTTAGATCATTAAGTTTCTCAATCTTGGTCATTGGGATTTGGTATAGATCATATGCTTTCACAAAGCATATATCTTACCTTCAAATCCATGTCATGCTTCCAAAGCACGACGACCATGCATGGAATTTGTTCAGTCCCAATACCTCATGAGTGAGCTCATGTCTCCCGGTTCACAAGTGAACCTGTATGATCCCTTTGAGAGATCACATTACTCATATGTCCTTACATGCACACCAGCTCGCCGGTATATAGACCTTGATTAGGTCATCAACCTATTGGTCTGCCAAATGTACATACTCAGACATATAGCAATACATCTGTCTCTAGTCAGAGGATGCATGCCTATGTTGTGACAGTATTCAACGTAGGTCTTTGGTTATCTCGATCTCGTCAAGTCAACCCATTGACTTAACTAACCTGACACCTCTGAATCACTATTCCCATGCAGAGGACCTGCATCAAGAGGTCAGTCAGATATCAGTCATATGAGATAGGATTGCCATCTCCTACTCAGACTGGAGATCATCACTTAATGATCATTTGATGATGCTTGATGAGTCCTCTATCTAACTCCTTAGATATTCATCCAAGCATCAGCCTCTATGATCCATCCAATGAATCAACAGCTGTATGATCATCAAGTTGGCCATGGTACATAACCCTTATTGTACAGAGGGACCCTATAGTGCATTCATTCATTAATCTCAGAAAGGGAGTGAAAAATAATCAATAACTTTCATTGATAATTTATTCATTACAATAACATTTATTGTAGAAATGGTTCGCCCGGGGCTCACATTGCTAACACATAATCCATGGCATACACAAAATCAATGGTTGGATTGATATGTGTATTCAATCAATGGCCATGATCATTGTTGTTCAAAAACAACAACATATTAATTTATATTAAATTAAATATATGTTGCATTATCATCAACATAATTTAATTCAATAAAAAATTAATAATCATAAGATAATGAGATAATAATTAAAATGACAATAATCCACCCAAAATACATGGGGCATCACCCATGACCAAGACATGGGTGATGCCACCTCATGTCTTTGGTGGATTATCTCCATTTTTAATTTATATCATTATCTCTTATTTTTTGCAACTTTATCCACTAAATTAATTCCAAATTAATTAGTGAATATTTCAATCATGCCATTGAAACTATGTGAATCATATCCACAACCCAAACAAAATTGTAAATTACATTTTCAATTAATTGCTTAATGTGAATCAAATTCACATTAACAATTAATAAATGCTATTTACAAAAAAATTCTCTGTCACTAATATATTATAAATCACACTTATAATATACACATATACTAAGGATATCATTATCCACAATATGTGTTTCCTTGATAATTAAATCCTATTTAATTATCTTGGATAATCATTCTCACAATATGAATCCTATTCATATTATTCTTGATAATCAAATCTCATTTAATTATCAACATCTTGTTGCTTGGATATATAATTCATCAAATAAATTATTCTTGAACTCCTTCAAGAATAATGTGCTTTCTCCGCAGATACTTGGAGATAAAGACATGGCGATTGTATTGTTCCATGTATAGTGACTTGGATGTTGAGATCTCATCTCAAATCCATATCTTACGTACCTCCCACACATGCTTGATTAAATCAAGACTGCAAATCTAATCTTCTCATTGTATCTGAATCTCATTCAGACCAATGTCCAACACTTGGACCAAGATCAGATTGCTTCTCTACTGGGAGGAGCCACTAAAATCCAAACATGTTTCATCACTCCCTCGGAATGGAAGCGCCATGGTTATACAATCGTTTATGATCACATCACCCTCAGGTATTCCCAATACCTGTACATCATGCATACTAGAAGACCTATGATCAACCTTAAGATGTAGATCAATTTTACACTGTCTTCTGGGTTTGATAACAAAGTTTCTCAATCTTGGTCATTGGGAATCGGTATCGATCATATGCTTTCCCAAAGCATATATCATACCTTCAAATTCTTGTCATGCTTCCAAAGCCCGACGACCATGCATGGAATTTGATCGGTCCCAATACCTCATGAGTGAACTCATGTCTTCTGGTTCATAAGTGAACCTGTATGATCCCTTTGAGAGATCGTGTTACTCATATGCCCTTACATGCACACCAGCACGCCGGTGTATAGACCTTGGTTAGGTCATCAACCTATTGGTCTGCCAAATGTACACACTCAGACATATAGTAACACATATGTCTCCGGTCAGAGGATGTGTGCCTATGTTTTGACAACATTCAACATATGACTTAGGTTATCTCGATCTCGTTAAGTCAACCCCTTCACCTAACTAATCTGACACCTCCGAATCACTATTCCCATGCAGAGGACCTGCATCAAGAGGTCGGACAGATATCAACCTATGTGAGAAAGGATTACCATCTCCTACTTAGGTTGAAGATCATCTTTTAATAATTATTTGACGGTGCTTGATGAGTCCTCTATCTAACTCTTTATATATTCATCCAAACACCAGCCTCTTTGATTCATTTAATGAATCATCAGCTATATGATCATCAAGATGGCCATGGTACATAACCCTAATTGTACAGAGGGACCTTATAGTGCATTCATTCATTTAATTTCAGAAAAGGGAGTGAAACATCAATAACTTTTATTGATAAAACATATATATTACAATAACATTTATTGTAAGAATGGTTCGCACAGGGCTCACATGTCCAATAGACTTTAGCAATCCTAAACTAATTTTTTAATAGTTATGTAGGCATCAGATTGATAGATGATCTTCTATCATGTCAAGAAGTGTTCTTTCAAACTTTCGGTTAAATATATTGGATCTAATGAGAGGAGCTCCCATGTTGCAAATAGCATGAACAGTCGTCAGGGCCATGATGTGCTTGACAGATTTCTAGCATCCTCTTCTACGACACTTAGTTGTACATGATCCTTTAATCCTTTCTTCATCACAATCATGTACTCCATAGATTTGAACAATAACATTTTCAACATTATATTTTGGAACAATTCCACAATGCTGGAATCAACAAGACTGTTTTAATTTTTTATTATTATTTATCTCAATGCATCAGGAAAGGAATGCGAGTGTCATCAAAAATAGAATTTTCATTCAAAAAAGTGTTCTTTTGTACAAGTGGATGATTAGGCTTGGTAACATCATCTACAACATAAGGAAAAATAAAAGTAGGAAACTCGGTCGTGTCGGCTTACACGAAATCGGTTGCTAGTGCTGACATAACCTTGGTTGCATTGACTCGACATCAATTGTATTGCCTGGTTCTTTTTTATTTTATTCATTTTTTGGGTGGTGCTGCTCCTCCTTCCTCGTAAAATCTAGAATTCAATACGACATTAGCTGGTGGTAATGAAGATTCACGAATAGAAGCTTTATTCTCCCCATTCTGTGTAGCAGTCGACTATAGTGTCCTACCTCTCTTGAGATTAACAATATTAGATAACACAAATGAATTTATACCTGACTTGGGAGGTGATGTGGTACTACAATCTACTTACTCCTTTCTTCAGAAATTGATGGGATTAGCCTCAACCGGTACTGGAATGAATGCCTTTATGGCACTGAGGTTATCTAGCTTCCGACTTATCTTGTTCATGTTCTTAATTAGGTGAGCGAAGAAATCCAGAGCAAGATTTATAGAAGCGGCCTCTGAAGATTCGCTAATCTGCGGGAGCTGAGGCTACTCAACAAGCTGTCACCTATGAGATTCAACATGGGGCTCCTATTGGAGACAGTCTGAGTACGATCTGTTCATTCCCACCCTTGATCCTCCCTGCTTTGTGTACAGTCTGCTATACTTAGGATTATTTGATCCTAAGTATAGGGGGAAGGTCAACTTCTCATTCATTTATTCATTCATCTCTTATTCATTTATTCTTTAGACTTTTCTATACTCAGTACGAGTTATGTCTTCTCTTTTCTCTCTGATCTATGAGGACATAACTCAAGCTAAGTATAGGGGGATCGTATATACTGTGTATATACTTTAGCCATAACTCGTACTTTCGTATTTTCTAATAAATATGGCTAATTGTACTTCCATAATTCATTAAAAATCTTAATAAAAAGATGTGATTATTCCTTAAAGTTCTTTTTGTACTTACTGATTAATAAATCAGGTGAAAATATTTTTTGCAAAATGTTTGAAAAATAATTTGAAAACCTTTGTGAAAAATCTTTTGAAAACTATTTGGAAAACGTTTTGTTACATTTTTCAACCTTTGTAAAAACATTTTGATTGTAAAATTATTATTTTTTGTGTGAAATAAAATGTTTGAAAAACGATTTGCAAATGGTTGAAAAATGGTTGCAAAAATATTTTGAAAAATCTATATATACTGTTTGAAAAACCTTTTTTAAATAAGTTTGAGGAATACTTACATCTCACCAAAATTCACTATATATACCTATAAAATTGACCACTTACCCTTGTAAATTCTTAAAATCCACTTCTTGTATATATAAGATGCACTCCCGTGTAAATATTTGTACCTAATTTTTAGCCAAAATCTCTTGTTTTCAAAAATCTCAAAAACATTTGCATAATTAAAATCCAAAAACATTTGAAAAACCTTTTTGAAAAATACAAAAAATTGCATATGCATCATCTTTTCAAAAACCCATAAAAAGTTCAAAATATTTGAAAATTGCATCACAAAAATATTTTCTGCATAACATTTGCATAGCATGAGCACTTTTCGGATTGAGTTTAATAACTGAATAAGTCTAAGTAAAATCCGAAGATTGGAGCTTGGTTGGACCTTAAATCTACCTAATTAACAGGAACCTTATAGGAACTGGGATTGAGGTACTTCAGGTCTAGTTGACTTAATTCTTTGAGGATCACGGGACTCGGTTCAATGGATTCTTGACTGCCTCAGTAGAGTATTTCGGAGCACACACACGACTCTTGTTGATAATGACCTAACTTGGACACTTGCACCTTTCACATGGCTCAACTCAGTTGGGGTGGTGAGGGGGTTGGATTTGTCGGTATGAGACACACACAGGTGGAAACACTTATCGTCCTCTAGGGAGGGAAGTGCACCCCAACTCGTCCAGTGATGATGAGTTTCAAGGATAGGAGATCGTGGGTTGAGATAAAGCTTCAAAAGAGGGATAGTCTACTGGCTCAAGAGGAAATGCTCCCTATGTAAATGCTGCTGTATAGTATTAAAAAAATACAAAAGCAAAAAACTCCAAAAAAGTGGACAGGCCTGTACAAAAATAAAAATGTCTGCCGGAGTGTACATATTTTATAGTCAAATAAGCAAGCTTGAGCTTCAAAGTCAAATCTTGTGAGCCTGCAGCTGGATGACTTGACTACACTGGTCTTGCATCCTAGGATAGGTAGCTACACTGGCTACCGTCCATTCTTCTCTTCACCACCTCCTCTTGAGCTGGTTGCCACTTGAACTTAGAAGGGAATACCCTGCTCCTTGAGGAATGAGTTATTGGATTGGGGAATCATTGGGTTATCATATTGGAGAAGTCAGTCTCTTTATCATTTCAGTTGGGGAGAGCGACCATCACTTACATTGTACGAGTCAGATTCATAGTCATAAGGGTTTGCGTATGAGTTGAAGTATTTCTGACCAGGCTATTGAGAAGACTTGAACAGAGTCTTGGGATTCTCGGAGGCTGTTGGATTTCAAATCCGGTTCTCATTAAGGTTCCGCCCGCACTAAAATTCTAAAGGTCCGACTTAAGCTCCAAACTTTGATTTTGTGAAGACAAGTTTGATAATCAAATTTAATCCAACTTCTTCTTTTTCTTTTCTTTCTTTTTCTTTCTGCACTTATTACATAAGTGTTTGCTAGGGACTAGCAAAGGTAAAGTATAGGGGGATGATGAATCCACATTTCATCATCTTTATTCTTTCATTTTGGAATCAAAAACCCTGGCAAATGCGTGTAAATACCTTTAATTCCCGCATCTTAGCATTCATGCATGTGTATGTGAATAGTGTATAAAATATTGTATTTAAAGCCAAAATTATAGAATAAATAAAAGAAAAGAAAAAGAATAAAATATTGTAAATATTTTATGACCCGAAACCCCGAGACCTAGGCATCTCGATGACTAGGTCGACAAGGAATAAAGTAGGGGGAGATAAGGGCCAAAATACGATAAAAATACCTTTTATTCAATTCATTCTTTATTCATTTTGGGACCTATTTTTGGTTCTACTTTTTATACCTCAAATAAAAAAATTTTGTACATGAAAGTTGTAGATAATTAAATAAATAAAAATACAAAATTGATTTCATACAAAAATAATATACAGATAAAAAGATATGATCTGAATAAGATTCCAGAATTACAACTTCCCAGACCTGTGTGCAAATAAAAACTTGAAATGTATCAAGCTCACCTTTAATTGTATATAGTTCAAAATAAGCTAAGTATTGGCGGTGGTTTCATATTTTTCGGAGTTACGGTTTGGAAGTTGAGTTTTGGACCCCACCAATATACTTATACCGATTAAAATATTCATTTTATTTATTATTCATTATTTTTACAATTTTATATTTTTATAATTTTGTAAATATTATTTATAATATATGTACACATTAAAATCACAATAAAAACCTAAAGAAAATATAAAATAAAAATACTTGTATATAATACATAGGTATAATACCTATACAAATACCTGTATATTAAATACGCATATTTTATTAAGTGTACAAATTACCTCAGAAAAATAAAATAAAAATATATTTAAGTGTACAAAAATACTTTACAAATATATAAGTTAATAAACAAAATAAATAAAATTAAATGTACAAAATAAAAATAAAACAGTAAAATATATAGCTGAATATACCTATATAGGCCTAAAATAGTAACTTCTAATTACAAGCCTCATAAAAATAATTAAAAATCACCATAAAATAATTTATAAAATAAGAAATATTTTTTATTTAATAACCAAAAATAAATAAATTCATTTACCATTTTAAATTGAATTAATAAAACATTTTTGCAGGATTTTTCCTGGTTGGTCCACGTGGACCAACCAGGTGGCTCTGATAGTTGACCGAAGGTCAACTGTCTGACCTCCTCTTGTAGCTTGTCAGGACGCTGGTTTCTCCACCATTTCGAGGATTTTTGCAGGCCACTCCTTTCATCCTTTGGCGTCATGGCCTTCGTGACTTTTTGTCCTCGAAGGTTGGTGATTCATGCCCAGATGTAATCTTGGGCTTTGGACCATCGTAGCGCCTGTTTCACCTCGATCTTCTAGCCCCGTCGGTCAGCCATTCAAAAACACCCCATCTCCTTCCATTGACCTTTGAACCCCATTTTGTCCCGATTTCCCCCCCTTTGGCTTGCTTTGGCTACCTGGAGGTGACAACTCCAGAGTTAGCCCTTCAAGGCGGAGGATCGTCGTGGACCTGGGCGTGTTCCACCACCTCCGGCGACCCCCGCCGTCGAGGTACCTTCTACCTCGGGTATACCCTTTGAGGTGTTTATTTCATCATTTTTGTGCCCTTTTTATTCACGGTAGTTCTAGGATTCATTTCACGTCTTCACCCCCTTGTTTCGCACATCGATTCGCACAATAGATACCTTCGCCGGAGCTATCTCCGGCCGACGGTCATCTTCGCCATTTTCCGATGTTTATGCCCATTGCGGGGTCGGGGCAGTTTGCCTCCAACGCCTTCACTCTTCTCTTGCAGGTCTTGAGCTATTGTTTGTACCTGAGACTCGTTTTGGAGGAGGCGGAGAGGTACCTGGAGCCACTTTGCTCCGGCGACCTCGCGCGAGCCCTCTGGCCATCGCCGGAGATTTTTGGAGCCACCAGCATCTTGAGGATCCCTGCAGGAAGCACCGCAGTCATTTTGGGACCTTCAAGACCGCCGGAGGTCGGAGTTCGAGCCGGGAGAAGTCCACCTCGCCGCACCTTCGTCCCTGTTCGTCCTCCAGCCTTCATCGTCGTTCAATCAAGGGTGCCTTCCAGACGCAGTAGATGTCGTTAGATTCGCCGTGCTACCCGCCGTCCGATCTTCACCAGCGATCTAATCCCAGTTGTCGTCTTCAAAGGGGTATCGGCGCACAGGATCACGCCACGTGGATAAGTGGGAATGCTCTCACCGCCCGATCTGTGCCTGAGGGTATTTTACGAAGTTCACCCTCATTTTTTTGTATTTTAAAATTAAACCTGAAACTTTCCTCTGCATATTATTTTTGTAGAATTTTCATTTCAGCCCCCAGACTTTAGTTAATTACAAAACAGTCCTCGTCCACGTCACCTCACGTGACTCGCGTACGTGAGGTGCGTGGACATTTTGCGAAGGGACCCCTGCGGGTCTGAGTATTTGATCTTGGTCTTGAAATATTCTATTTGAGTTATAACTTTCTGGAATTTTTGCTTAAAGGCCCTGTGTTTTTGAAATATTGCATTCAGGTCCTTCCCAGGCGCGTGCTAGTCACGCGATTGGTAGGGTTATTTGCAGGCGTACCCCCGCGGGATTTGCTATTTATATTTGGTCATGGAAAGTAATTTATTAGTTATATATTTTGCGTGAAAATTACACTTTGGCCCCTGTCTTTCCTGATATTTGTACTTATACCCTTGCTAGTAGTGTAGTTTCTTGATGTTGTATCTATTTATTTCATGCATCTATAAATTGCTAAAAATCACCAAACAAATTAGTTTAAGCTCCTATTTGCTTGATCATTCACGTCATATTTTTGCATTGCATTTTTATTGCATTTTCATGATTATTAAAAATAAAAAACATGCATTTTCAGCACTGTTTACAGTAGAAAATCCATAAAAATTATAAAAACATTTTGAAAAAATCCGAAAAAATTATATTTTGTATGTTTTATCATCTTTTAGTGTCAGTCCAAACATCATTAAAAATTTCAAAACAAAAACCCTAAAAATTAGAAAACCCCTAAAAAACTTCATAAAAATCTAAAAAATTCTAGAAAAATCCTAAAAATACAAACTCAGTTTCTTAGTTTCCTTATTTTATTGCCTTTATTTTAAAATTGATTCGAGGAATTTTGGATACTGTTTGATAATTTTTATCCTCATTTTAATCTCGGACAGTAGCTTAATTCATTGTTTTCTTATTTTCTCACTTTTAAAAATACCAAAAACATTCAGAAAAATCTCTAAAAATCACAAAAACGTCATAAAATTATAAAAAGACCAAAAACATTCATTTTCCTGATTTTTGAGCATTTTCCTCATTTTTATAAATACTTCATCTTTCTCTCTTATATTGTATATATATTCTATTATTGAAAAATAAAATATAAAAAAGATAAAATATAAAAAAAAGATAAAATAAGAAAATTAAAAACCAAAATACAAAATTAAAAAAATAAAAATTAAAAAAATTAAAATTAAAAAAACCCACAAAAAATTTGCATACTTACACTTAATCACATCACATTTTTAGCATTTTACTTGATCTATCCTGCTTGCTCCCTGAGTTCGACACTCTACACATACTTGCACACTATACACATATTTGTAGAGTTATAATAAATTTTAACTCCACTTTTGCTTGTCATTGTTTGATTTCATATCGTGGGTTAATTGTTGATTAAATCCGGATTTCTGAGTGGTCAACACATCGACTGTGTTCCCGCCTTGTGCGGAATACACGACCGCTCGACATTCGGGTTTATCAGGTTACATGTGAGTGAGGAGGATCTAAACCAAAAAGGGAGGTGGACCTCTGATTATATACAAGTGGTGAATGACGAAAAGGGGAAGAGGATGGAGGGACGAAGGATGGTGGTAGGCGGAGTTGCTGGCATGGGTGTGTAAGAAAGACGACAAGGCTATAGGAGGGTGAAGGTCCAGAGGGAAATGGAAGTGAGTGGGAGGTGTTTGAAATTGACGAAGATGGGGTCTTCACATGTTCCGATAAGGAGAGGGTGCGGGGGTGTATAGTTGACCAACCGGTCAACAAACGAAGCCATCTGATTGGTCCACATAGACCAACCAGAAAAATATGATTCATAAATCCATAATAAAATAAATATAAATAATACATGATTTATTTATTTATTGTTCAAAATATAAAAAATATTTTTTATTTTATGTAATATTTATTTTAATTTTTATTTATTTTTACAAGTTAATTTATAACATGCTATTATTTAGATGTGTGTATAGGTAAATATATAATTTGTATCACATATTATTTTATACAATTAATTTATATATTTATAAATTATTTAAATATAATTTTACATACTTTTTAAAATTGTTTTTTAGAATTTATTTACGTACTTAAATAATTATGTATGTGTATTATATATATTATAAGTATATGTTACTTGTATATTAAATAGCTTTATTTATTTTAATATATTTTTAGTGATTTTATTATAATTTTATTATTTACGTGTATTTTAAATAATATCTACAAATTTATGAAATTGTGAGAAAGTGAAAATATAAAGAATAAGTATATTTAATATTATATACATTTACATTGTACAATGAGGGCCCAAAAGCTAAATTTTGCATCTTAACTCCAAATTGAATAAAACCACCTTCACTAAATAGATAATTTAATTTTATAAACAATGAATTTGGTGAATCTTAAGTTTGTATGGAGAAGATACAAGTTTGGAAGTTTTCTTGGCGACTTTTTATTCTATGTGTCCCGAGCACACTGTGCATTATTTTTGAACGAAATAAATTTTATTTTTTATATACAATAGTCATGTTGAGAGTTTGTTGATTTTAGATATAAAGATAATAACATAAAATGGGAAAAGGACCCTACACTAGCTAGTGCAGGAAACTCCCTACACCCAGTCTAATTTTTCGTTATTTTTGTTTTTTTTGAAACGAAACCTTGGGGGGTTTAGGTCACCATGTGTCACCATGTTGTCATTCCAAATTCAAATTAATTCGAGACTTCTATCATTTCCATAAAGACTACCAAATTTTAACGGTCTCGGAATTACTGAAATTGACCCATTTTAGATGAACATGTTAGGAATGTTTATTTTGCATGAAACTTGAAACACTTATTACCCTCAATATTAAGTAAATCCCCAAATTTTTAATTCCAAAAAAAATAAAAAATGAGGTGGGTGTAGGGATTTTCCTACACCCTTGGGTGCAGGCTCCCTACCCCCAGATAAAATGCGTCCCAAAATGTAATTATTGGGTTATAAAATTAGGGTTTCTATGAAGCGTATTATGTACAGTTGGCTACTCTTTCTCCCCCAACTTTATTCCTTATCAATCAAGTCATCATGATGACTGGATCTCGAGGTCTATGGCCGCTCATTGTCTTTGACACTTCATTCCTTTCTTTTCTTCCTTTATTCTTTTATTATGAGATTAAATATAGTATTGTGTACAGTATTTTATATAGTATTAAATGTGAATTATTGAGTACTATTTTTCACAAAAATGTAACACGCATGCAATAAGTTATGGATTTAAAGCCAAAAAATAAAGAATGAAGGTGATGAACGGAGATTCATAACTTTACTACTCCAAGTCATACTTATTGCAAGATACAATACATCATTAGATCCAATTTAATTTGTATAAATTTCAGTTGATATGATTTTATGTATAAATGTTTAGCTTTCTTTCCATGTTCAAAAGATATACGAATATAAATATTCATATTTACTTTTATATAATAAATATACAAAAGACCTAACTTTCCATACTTTCATGAACCACAGCATATATATATATATATATATATATATATATATATATATATATATATATGCATCACCTCACCAATTCAATTCTATCAAATGCTTTGGAGTGAAACATGAATCAATCATTCTTAAATTCTCCAAATAGGCATGTTAGAATTCTTCGTAATGAAGAACACAAAATCAAGAAATTGTTTTGATTTAATATGAAAACCAAAAGCAAAGCCAGAATTTTGTTACCTAACATGTTAGCTTTTGCATTATCACACCCTACTTTGGTTCATGATCAAATAGGATTATTAACAACTCCTAAAATACTTGAAAGCCATCTTCCAAGAACACTAAGAACACGTGAAGAACATGAAGAGCAAACAAATAACATGAAGAACACGAATTAACATAATCCTTCGAAATTTTGGCAGAGTTTCCTCTTATATTGGGTGAAGGAAAATTTCAGTAGACTTTTCCCTTATATCGAATGATATTCCAATGCGACAGAGTTTCCTCCTATAAAGCGATACTTGAAGACAAACAAAATGAGATTTAAAAATAAGAATAGAAGGAATAAATGATGAAGAATAGTTACACCTCGTATCATGGATGGGAGAAGCATATCTTCATCGATAATTCAGCCCCCCCCACTATAATAGGACATTACTTAGCTTTCTGTATCATATAATAATATTATTAGCATACAACGAAGAATTGACTAGTCTCATGATATGAGTGAGTGGAGAATGTTCACTAATGGCACTACTACCTACACCCAAGCAGGACTATGCTTTTCTCCTTTACATGCTAATGCTAGGATAGGAAAAGAAAGGAACTTAAAACGTATCTCAAGTTGGATCGACTTACCTCCTACCCGAAGCTGTCACGAAGAGGAGCATACTTTCTTCCTTCTCCTCTTCTTCCTACTAACAACGCTTCGTTTGCGGTTCTTCCCTACCTCTTTCCCATTCTATTAGCATCTCAACCCTATACTGGGGGGGAGGGGGGGATGAAAGCAGCCGAATATAGATACAATCATAGGTGTGATCATATGATTATCTTTTTTGAATTCTAATATGAATAAAACATGAATATGTACAATGGACACTCATATCCCCGAAATACGAATATGAGTGCAAATTGAATATTAACAATTCAGACTTAAAAGGTATAAACATTTTATGTTCATAATAACATCCAATATTAAAAATATTAGAATAAAAAAGAAAGATTACAAAATAACTAAATAATAAAAAGATTACCATGCTTACTTGCTTATGCATTACATTAGCATTGGCATCCTCCAAATTTTGAATGTTCGTATTGATATTCATATTTGTATCTATATTTGTATCATTCGAAAATGAATATTCATATTTGAATCTTTTAAAATATAAAAATTCATATTCATATTTGTCAAAATTAGTGATATCAAAATCATATTTCTCAAAATTAGTGATATCAAATTCATACTCATGTTATCAAAATATTGAAATTGTGTATGTCTATTTGCCACATACAAAGAAAATGGCATCCATATCCTTGATTTGATAAATGGGTATACACACACACAAACATACACATACATATGGATTTGTTTTCATCTCTACCAGATGACGGTGTATGGAAATGAAATCAGGGGTTTTGGGGGGGGGGGTATAAGCCTCCTCCATGCATACGTGTCATCTTAATCAACGCCCTATCAATGTGACCAACAAATCGCCATTTGCTTGCTCCATAGGATGGTCCTAGTTAGTTGCCCATGCCATCGCCGAAATCATGGGTTAACTTGCCCATAGTTTTGCTTGTGTCTATCTCAGAGCCTTTGGTTTTGCTAATGACACTCAATTCATGTTAATTGTGATTAATTAACTTTAATCATGATTAATATATTTTTAATAATGATTAGCATATATTATATATGATAATGTTTACTGATCACAAAATCCTTAATCAACACCTATCTTCTTAATCATGATTAATTTAGTGCTAATGACGGTGCTCAATAGTTAGTGATAACTTAACTGATGTTAATCTTCGGTGCTTTCAAAATTTATAATAATTTGCAACAATCTCTGATTGACATGAAACAAGTTTCATTAGATTCTCTTGTTGGGCCGGATCCAAGGATAATATTCAAAGTATAATATGGGGGGAAATTGTTTTTTAGGCTTTACATTATCCCACTATATAAACTTGAGGTTGATCTTCCTCTCACTTGTGGGAAGGTCTCATGTGAGTTTGTAAATGATTGACCAACTCTAACGAATTCCAACGACCTTCTGTATTATCTTCTGAAGAGCCTAGAAGTGGAAGAACAAGCGGGGCAACTAGTGTTTGTGAATATGGAACATAAGGCAACCAATCTTTAACCTTTATACCATCATTCTTGGATTTGGACAGATCGTTTAGTAGATTCTGCTCAAATTTGCATACTCCCTTTCGAGGAATGACATATCTCTTTTAAATAGCCACAACCTCTATCTCCAATGTCCAATTCAAGAACATTTGAACGCATTGGATTCATGATTACGATACACATCTAATAAGCTATTACATAATTGGATTAGATCAAAGCTAGATTTATATGATTCTATTAAGTGGTATGCATCTAGTTGATTACTAAATTATCCGAGCTTTGGGTCAAAATGAATGGTTCTATATGCATGGTTATTAATAAATGGTGAAGAATTATTTTGCTAAGGCTTCACGAGAAGAGAACAAATAGATTTCTAAGTTATAATCTCATCTTTTCTCTGTGTTTAAAATTTTGTTTTCATTAATTATATTTCCCGGCAAGATATAGAAAGGATCGAAGTGAGGTCTTTAAATTGAGGTGCAACATTCCACTCTTACTTTTTTCATTAGTAAACTTATGTACGTGGTTACATGTTAATGATAAAAATCAAGGTTTTCATTGTCACATTCATCATTTATATATGTATATTGAAACGTCTTCATTTCGATTTTTAAGGATTATGCTTGGTCAAATTGCTGGACAAAGCGGTCATCTCATTGATCATACTTCAAGGCCCGAGCATGGACCAATTCCGGACTGGACCATGGGCCAAATCTAACGTTTTTTTCTTATTTTTTTCACAACTTATAGAGGTAAATAAAGATTTTGAGCATCGTTCAAACTTTTTCAATCTAAGTAACCATTATATTTGTTACTTGACATGCCAATTATTAAACATAATGCATCATTGATAATGTAAAGGAAAAACTTAAAGTATATTATATTAAATTTATGTAAAATATTTTTTTTTCATTTTTGCAGGTGGACCTCAGCTTTCTCGCACATGTCCACGACACTCTTAATTGACGAGTGATCAAAGACCGGGTCAGTTTGGCCCATTAATGAAAATTATTAGCCCAAGCTCAACCCATGAGCGAGCTGTCGCTGTGGGCCCTCGTCCTCCTGGCCACCATTCATGAGAATTATTAGCCCAAGCCCAACCCATGAGCGGGCTGGGTGGGCGGACCCTTGGTCCTCTGGCTACCATTCATGAAATTTCTTAGCCCAAAACCATCCCATGAGTAGGCTATGCAGGCAAGCCCTTGGTCGACTGGTCAAAATTATTAAAAGGATTGGATTCATAATTCTTAGACAAGATTGGAAATAACTAATTAATCTAGTTTGCATATGTAGTATGAACATAAGTTTTTATTGCCTACTAGACAATTGTCATTCAGTTGAATAGTTTTTTATGGGAAATTGTTGTAGATATAATTGAAAATGTCCCAGTTTTTAGTGAAATAGCTATTGACTTGCATCATTGGAACTGGTTAACTAGATTGAGGCCAAAACATGGAAATTGATCAATTATCTTATCTAGGTCCCTCTGCAAAGGTATGAACTAGCTTTCACATATTGAATAGACCGGAACATTTTGAGGAAAGAACTACAAGATGACATCTAAATGGCTTTTACACCAGTGATCCTAAAATGGTGTTTGATTACAATGCACCTGCAAAGTTTTTGTAAGTGCACCACATCACCTTTAATTTTACTAACCTTGACATGACAACCCTCTTGAAGGAAATTTCACAATATATCGGCGATGTATCGTCGATATGTCGATATCGAGATGCGACCGATATGGGTACCGATATGACGATATATCCCAGTTTTCAAGCATTTCCTTGCCAAAAGATCGTCGATATGGACGATATTTCGACGATATATCATCGAAATATTATATTGACACGATATCGAAACGATATCGATATCGATACAACCTTCCAATGTGTTAAATAGAGTGAAACTATAGAAGTTGTGTAATTCCTAAGATTGTAGAGGTTGTAGTTAATTGGACAATCTTTTAGGAGTCATGGCCTAAAAGTCCCAATATCTAAAAGTACCGTAAAATGAATCTCCTTTGACGCAGACCAGAAAATGGTGACTATGTCCTCGTTTTCCGTTGCCCGTAAAATCTCCTCCCTAACATTCTCGTCAAGCTTAATCTTTTACCGTATCATCACCGGAACGCACCCCACCCCCTAATTAGAGGAGGAAAGCTGTTTTCTCGAACTACATAATTGGCATCACACGTCACCATTTATGAACAGAAACGAAGCATTACACGGGAAGCGATTAATCACCGCCCGTTTGCACTTCAGTGCCTTCACCCGCCCAACGTCCCCCGCATTCAAAAGAGGGTTGAATTCTCGAAAAAACCCCCGGAAAAGTTCAAATTTACGTGACGGTCCCTCACGCCCCCACCCTGACGCGGGTGCGGAACAGTCTCTTGCGACGGGGGCGGGCCTCTTGTACGTATGCCCCTGCAGTTTCCCAGATTGGCGAATGTATTCCGACTGAAATCATATTTACATGCACGTCCAATTTTTTATCATTAGGATATGGTAGTTAACGTGGTTTGCACATTACTTTTGTGAAAGGAGAGTCAGTTGACCCATCTCCATCGGCCTCAAATTTACGAGTTCGACCTACGGTACGCACTTCGATAGGGTGTTATATGCAAAAATACCATTTTTTTCTTTCTTTTATCTCTTTCCTTATTTTGCGTTAAAAAGGAACCCCTCTAAATTAACGCTCCCACTTGGAAACGCAAATTTAAATAGCGGTCCCCTCCGCCCACAACTCCGCCTCCCCACGTATATAAATCGGAAAGCACACGTAACAGCCCCCGTGCCGTTTGGACTCCTCTCGTCTCCTCTACTCTTCTCCCCTCCTCTCTCTCTCTCTCTTCCTCCACATTTTTCCCGCGCCTCCTCCACTTCTCTCGATCTCAATTCGAAGCCCTAATCTCCTCTTCTCCCGCTCCCCCAATCGATCCCTCTCGATCCTCGCGGTGAAATCTCCGTCCATTTTAAGCCATCGATCCCCCCTCCGGATCCCCAGAGGTGATGCTGTTCGGTGTTTCCGGAGCCCTAAAGGCGAGCTCTTGCGGGGCTTGAGGTCTCTCGTCTGTGTTTTGGAAGAGATGGTGATCAGAGTGGCGGAGGATGTGGGGAAGGGGGAGGACGGAGAGGGCGGCAGTGGGGTGAAGGAGGTGGGTTCGGGTCTGGATTGCAATGTGCTGGAGGGGTGCGGAGGCGATGCTGCGTCGCGCATGGCTCTCCCTGGGTAAGGCTTGCTGCTTTGGGGGAATGCGAGCGTTTTTTTTGCCTGATGCAAAAGGATCTTTCGCAGTTTGGCATATGTCATTGCATTTTGTGTGAATTTTGATTTGAATCGAGTAAAGTTGAGGTTTTTTTCGAGTCGTTATTTGCCAGCGTATATTGTGGTCATGCTTGTTGTTTACATATCTTCGACTTCAGTAGCACCTACCCGAGAGTCAAATCGGGTCTCTGTAGAAGTCTGATAAGTGATGAATGATGGGCGACTGGTAACACTTTGTGGGATTGATTTTGGAGTTGCTTGGATTGGACAGCTCACTAATTTAGAAAATAGGATGTGTTTTTTTGGTAGTGCTCTTTCTCTGAGCTCTGTAATAAAAGGCCGACACAATTGAAAAGTTGGATTTAGAAAATAGGATGATGGGCGACTAGCAGCACCATTTTTCAATTTTGCTTCTCCTGTAGTGTCGGCTTATAGGAAAAAGTGTAGAACTGGGGAGGCGTTATAGCGGTTATAAGTGTTTATTAGTTTGGATGATTTGTTTTGTAAACAATTGCAGTTTGGGTGATTTGTTATGTAAATATGGATGGAATTCCGGCCATTCATATCACTGGTCTTTTAGGTTGTTTATTTTGATTGGCTATATTGTTATTTTGATTGCAAGCTATACTGTAATAATTTGCATTAATGTTGTTCTTTTGAGTTTCTTGTCGTTGCATTCAAAGTGCTTTTTAGCTTATTATGTCAAGTAATCTTCCGCATTTTTCTTAGAACAAGAAGCGGTCCAATCAGGAGATCTACTAAGGGAGGATGGACCGAAGAGGAGGTAGTATGCTTCTGCTTTTTTTTATTTGCTCAAACTGAATGCAGTGGCATGCATTTATCTATCTATTTATGTAGCAGGGGATTCTTACCCGTGGGTTGGGGCTTGTTTCATATAACATTAACATCTATAAATAGGTCAATATTCATATGACTGCATTTGAGGATTAATTGTTCTAAGGGTTTTTGCTTTGAATATTCTTTTGTCAGCTATTATTCCTTTTGACAGCATATTGTAAATCTCTCACTTTTTTTTGTCAACTTCATCCCAGGATGCTCTTCTGGCACATGCTGTAAATCTGAACAGTGGTAAAAACTGGAAGAAAATAGGTACTGATTATCTCCACCCCTTGAATACTTTTCAATTATATGTGTCGACGACATTCCCATCCCTACCATTTTTCTGTTAGTTTGCAAATATGTCTTGTTTGAATTTTGATGACAGCGCTTGAAACACTTGGAAATTTTCATTTCTCACATTTCAGTAAATTTGGTTTTGAATTAGTATATGGTCTTTTCCTTCTCCTTCTAATTGAGTTTGTTTTTATTTTACTTATTCATAACTATATGTACATTTATGTTATATTCTCCAGCTTGTAACCTTCAATCATAGTCAGTTGAATATAAATAAATTTTAAAGAAATTATATGCATATATAATATATATCCTTACCTACCTCTATTTTTTTCTATATTACTGTTCAGGGCTTGGGATAGTTAAATATTTAGATATCCCAAAAGTCTAATGAATTTCGCAGATAACATGTATCTTCCATACTTTGTAGCACGCTTCCTCATATATGGATTTCCATTTATTTTCTCCCCTTCCATTTCTTCAAATATTTTAAAATGGCGCCTTTTGTGGTGTTTTTTTCTAGTGTTGAAGGTAGCAACTTGCCAGCTTATTGTATTGTTTTGTTTTCTCTACTCAATGAAGAGAGCAGTGTCTGATGAAGAAACACCTTGGCCTGTATGGTTATGACTTATGAGTCTTATGACTTTTCATCGTGTTGTTGTTTCAACCTTCCTCCTTTTCTTATTCTGGTTTGCAACTGTTTTTCTGATGGTTAGACAGAAAAAAAGAAAAAGAGTAATGCAACCCATAACATAAGTAAATTTTGGCATCATGCTCCAAACATATGCAATGCATTTTGTTGGGAAAAGAGAAAGAGTTGTGTATTCCTTGAGCCCAAGGGTCTCTTATATAGAAGACACTGATGGGCAAATTACAAAAAGTAGATAGAGGGAAAGAAAAATAGATATAAGATACATAAACATAAAATATATCTCTACACTCCTCCTCAAGATGAAGCATAGATATCTATCACGTTCAGCTTGGATGAGCACTTCTGAAATGATCCTCTAAGTAGGGCTTTGGTGAAAATGCCGGTTGTCTGGTCCCCTAAACTGACATGGGATGTAGAATTGAAGTCCTTTTAGATCATGTCACGTATATAATGACAATCAACCTCAGTGTACTTTGTTCTCTCGTGGAAAGCAAGATTATTAGCAATGAATAAGGCAACCTAATTGTCGCATTTCAACGACATGGGAAGAGGAACATCTATATGTAGATCTGCCAGGACTGCTTGAACCCATATCACTTCTGTACATGCTTGTGCCATAGGTCTATACTCAGATTCAACACTAGATCCAGCAACAACAGTTTGCTTCTTACTTTTCCATGAGACAAGGAAATCTCCAACAAATATAGCAAATCTTGATGTAGGCTTTCTGTCCTTGGGGCACCCTACATAGTCTGCATCTGCACATGCTGAGATAGTAATAGTGCCATCCTTTTTATATAGCAGCACTCCACCTGGAGATGATGTAAGATATCTTAGTATCATCTGTATAGCGCCCATATGTACCTGACTGATGCGGAATGAAATCGGCGTAGACGAAAAAAATAGTATTTTTTTATGGTGGATTTTTGGTAGAAGAATGAGATGGGTTGAGAAGAGAAATTGGAGGGGTTGAGAGAATAAAAACTCGTCGGAACGAGGGGTTTGGAGAAGATAACTCGTCGGGAATGCGAGGGGTTGAAGGAGGAGAACCGCGGAGATCGCGTGGAGGGAGAGAGAGAAGGAGAGGGGATAGAGATAACAATCTCAATTTTTACTTCATACTTGACCCCCTAAAACAAAGGCCTACCCTCTCTTTATATAGGAGAGAGGGTTTACAAAAATAGTAAGTAAATCAAATTAACAACTAATTTAATCCTAATTGTCCTCTAACTACCTTAATTGGACTCTAAATTATTTAATTGACTCGAATTATATTTAAACTCTACGAAATAAACGTTGAGATCACAGACGATCTCTATTATTTAATTAGACCAATACGACCGCTAAAAACGTAAATAAAATTGATTATTATTTAATTAGATAAATGTGGCCCCATAATTCGGGGTCACGCCGCATCAACTCTCCACCGCTTTAAAAATTCGGCTCCTGACGAATTGCGTGATGTCGGTGGAGAAATCATCTTTGAATTGAGGTTTCACTTTCCTCCCATCCGATTCTTTTCAACGTTACGTTTGTAATTCTTATCCACCGAGGAGTATGACTGCAATTGTTCTATCCCTTCGTTTAAAAGATAGCCACAATATAATTTGATCTGCACTTGGCCCTTTTGGTAACTTATCTTGTGAGGAGGGGGCTGCCTGCAAATTTTCCAAAACATTTCACCCCAACTAGAATCCCTGTTAGGGGATACGAGTGAAATATGGTATTTATGGAATTTTTTTTTGCAATTTTGCCATTTCAAACTCCCATCCCACAATCGGTGGGATTGCCATCCCGTAAGGTTTGGGCCCCAAATTAGGGCTCTCTTCTTCGACTTCAAAAGGCGGCGGGGCCGTGGACTCGTGCGGCATCGGAGGCGGCGGCGGCGGCTCGAGGGGGGGCTGGCGTTGATGCGGCCGGCGACGCAGGCGAGAGTAGCGGGGTTGGCGGCTGGCGGGGTTCGATTGGGCGATGGGTTAGGGTGACGAAGGGGCGAGCGGGATGGCGGGAATGGCAGTGGTACTGGGCGTGGTCGAGGGAACCTGGGGGCAGGGAGAAGGGGGACGACGCTAGAGGACGCGAGCGCGGAATGGGAGGGGGGCGCTGGACAAAGCGACGCAGGAAGAAGAGAAGGGGCGGCGCTGGGGGGGGGGAAGATGGTGGGCTGGGGTGCCGCTGGGGGGTTCGGGGGGTAGCAGGCGGAGGAGGGGAGGCCTGGGGAGAGGGCTGGTGGGTGTTGGAAGGGAATAGGCGAAGGCGATCGGGGGGAACGGCTGGGGGTGAGCCGCAGATGGTGGGGGAATGGTGGAGGGTGCCGGTGGGGTTAGGGGTTTTGAGGAATGCCGGGGAGATACCTGGGATAGAGGTGGTTGTGTCGGGAAGACCGGAGGAGGCGGCGGCATCGGTTCCGGTGACGAAATCGGCTTTGGAAGGTGCTGGACAGCAACCGAATTGTCGAAATTTTCTTCTAAATCGATCTGGATAACAACCGCTTGATCTTCTTTCGCGATGTTTTCTTCGTCAAATCTCGCGGTAACGACTTCAACGGGTGGCGGCTTGGATTGGGCGTCGCGGTAGGCCTCAAAGTAGGCCATTAAGTTCCGCGACATGGACTGGAGATTGTTCTGCAAGTCACGTATCATGTCCCCCGTCTCTTTGAAGGTGGCGTCGATGGTGGAGATGGCTCGTCGCGTTTGCTCGGATGAACGATGGGGTCGGTGCGGGCGCCGGGACGGATCGTTAGATCGTGAGGACGATCTAAATGCCATGCTCTGATACCAAATGATGCGGAATGAAATCGGCGTAGACGAAAAAAATAGTATTTTTTTATGGTGGATTTTTGGTAGAAGAATGAGATGGGTTGAGAAGAGAAATTGGAGGGGTTGAGAGAAGAAAAACTCGTCGGAACGAGGGGTTTGGAGAAGATAACTCGCCGGGAATGCGAGGGGTTGAAGGAGGAGAACCGCGGAGATCGCGTGGAGGGAGAGAGAGAAGGAGAGGGGATAGAGATAACAATCTCAATTTTTACTTCATACTTGACCCCCTAAAACAAAGGCCTACCCTCTCTTTATATAGGAGAGAGGGTTTACAAAAATAGTAAGTAAATCAAATTAACAACTAATTTAATCCTAATTGACCTCTAACTACCTTAATTGGACTCTAAATTATTTAATTGACTCGAATTACATTTAAACTCTACGAAATAAACGTTGAGATCACAGACGATCTCAATTATTTAATTAGACCAATACGACCGCTAAAAACGTAAATAAAATTGATTATTATTTAATTAGATAAATGTGGCCCCATAATTCGGGGTCACGCTGCATCACTGACGATGTTGTTCCATGAACTGGCTCACTCGACTGACTGCAAATGAAATATCATGTCTGATAATGGTAACATAAAGAAGCTTCTCCACCAGTTCCCTGTATCTTCTCCTGTCAACCTTATCAGTCTCATCATCATACAATTTCATGCTTGGATCCATGGATGTAGTAGTTGGTCGACATCCAAGCATACTTGTGTCACTTAGGGTGTGTTTGGTTGGCAGGTTAAGGCGGGTTAAACTGGTAGAAGGGTAACCTGTTTTTGTGTTTTTGTGTTAAGATAGAGGGTTAAACTGGAGGTGGGTTAGAAGTGTGTTTGAGGTGATATGATTGTATTGGAGTTTGAAAAAGTGAGAATTTATTGTGATGTGATTGTATTGAAGTTGGGAAAAGGGAGTAGAAGTGGAGTAGTTTATAATTTTTATATGATATGATGGTATAATATATTATTTTTTGATAGGATTGATGATATAAAATTGATTTATTTAATTTTTTTAAAAAAGAATAAAGTGGGGCCCACGAGGAGAGAGGGGGATGTGGGTTAAGGGGGGTAAACTCCCTTAACCCGCAGGTAACCCGCGAACCAAACGCTACCTTAGTAAGTTAGTGACATATTTTCTCTGAGTCATCACAAGCCCTTGTTGATTTTTTAGCAAACCCCCCCAATCCCAGAAAGTATCAAAGGGCTTCTAGATCCTTGGTAACGAATTCACAACCTAGAAATGATTTTGCTCTTTTTATTGCCTGCATATCATCTCCTGTAATAACTATATCATCAACATACACCATAATAGCAGTCATACCTTTGGAGGTCCTCTGCACGAAAAAGAATGATTTACATTTACCATTGGAACCCTTGCTTCTCAAACAAATATGAGAGCTTCTGGAACTAAGTTCTCGGGCTCTACTTGAAACCATAGATTGACTTATGAAGTCTTCATACCTGTGAACACTCTCCCTCAGCAGCAAACTTGGGTGGCTGCTACATGTAGACTTCTTCCTGAAGATCACCATATAAAAAAGTATTTTTGACATCCAACTGAAATAGATGCCAATCTGGAATCACGACAAAAGATAAAAGAATTCGTAAGGTAGAATGACAAGCAATTGGAGAAAATATGTCAAGATAATCCACCTCGTATGTCTAAGTAAACCTCCGGACGACCAGACGAGCCTTGTACCTATCAATGCTACCATATGCATTTTGTTTTACTATAAAAACCCACGTGTAACTTATTATAGATGCCCCAGTGGGGGCTTGTACAAGACTCCAAGTACCCGACGACTGAAGGACATGCATCTCTTCCTCCATAGCCAAACACCATCCGCTATCAACCATGGCCTCCTGGTATGTCTATGGTTTGTCCGCTACGGACAAAGCAACTACAAATTTTCTGAAGTCACAGTCAGACTCTCAAAGTGATATGAGAAGCCATCGGGTATAAGGCACATGAATGCTTTGCTTCCTCAGAGCTATAGGCAAATCAAGTTCTGCATTATCTCTGCCACCTGCATGATCATCCCCTTCCTGAAATAGCTCCTGCTGAGAAACACAGTTGGAGCCATCATTAGAAGTAATGTTGTCAGAACAAACTTGGGGTATGCTGGATGCTTGACCATGATCATGAGTAGGTACTGGTTGTCATGGAACGCTGTATCGATATCGATATCGTTTCGGTCCGCCCAGAAATGGATATATCGGGATATATCGACGATATATCGACGATATCGGTGGAAATGTCGAAAATGGTACAAAAAGCCAATTTTTTGGCATTTTTTTCAGAAATTAAGGTCATCCAAGGTATTAAAACAACAAATAACGTACAAATACACACTTATATCACACATATCGGTCCATTTATAGAACATATATAGCACATAACGGTCATATCGAACATATCGATATTAATATTGATTTTTGACTTATAAATATTGGAAATGGATTTCAGTCAAGTACTTATAACATGAAATACTACAAACATATACTTAGAAAATGCGTATAGATCATTTATGAGGACTATGATCCGTATAGTGCACATATCGGTCATATCAAACATATCACTGATATTGTTAGTTGTTGATGAAAATGGAGTTCATCCAAGTACTTTGATCACTAAATAATTTACAAATGTACTCTTACTCTCTTAGATAACACATATCGATCATTTATGAACCTTATATCGCATATATCGATACAGCTGTACAGTTAGTTGTTGACCTATATATATATATATTGAAAATGGAGTTTATCCAAGTTCTTAGATCACTAAATAACTTATAAATATACTCTTAGATCACACATATCAATCATCTATAAAGCTTATATTGTATATATCGATCATTTCGAACATATCGATATTAATGTTGATTCGTGACTTATAGATTTTTTTGAAGAATTGACTTATAGATATTGGAAATGTATTTCATTCAAGTTTTACAACATGAAATAACTTGTAAATATACACCAAGTTGAAGAATCATTGTATGCACCCTCCTGTCGCACCATACCCTACCAGTACGTGGGTCTCGCTGGTGTAGCTAGATAGGTAGTGGAATCAAGCTTGCATGAATAATATCATTCATATATAGGGATATCAACGAAATATCGACGATTTCGGTCGATATCTTGTATTTTTTTGTACTGAATCCATTCATTTTGACCGATATGGGCCGATACGGCGATATATCGCCGATATATCGATCATATATCGCCGATATCCCTGTAAAAAGATATACACTCTGATTTCGATACCCCCAACCTCTCGATACTGATATATCAGGGATATATCGTCGATATATCGTCGATACGGCCTTCCATACTGGTTGTTGACTGTAGTGATGTGGTAGAGGAGGAACTTGAACAATGGGAGGAGGTAGTGCCGGTGGAGAATTTGGAGATGGTGGTGGTGGGAGAGATGGTGGAGATAGTGGTGGTGGTGGCGGCACTGATGGGAACTTGGGTGGAGGTGGAATATAGATCTCATCATCTGAAGTTGATGGTGTTAATCTGTCGCCTGTTGGAGAGAAGTACACGACTGACTCAAAAAATGTGACATCAACACTAACATAATACCTCATGTGCAACGGATCATAGCAACGATAACCCTTTTGAGTTCTGAAATACCCGATAAAAACACATTTGACAGCCCTATGAGAGAGCTTGTCAATCCCTAGAGTCAATTGATGAACGATGTAACTGACCCAAAAACAGAATGGGTAATAGAGAACAACTCCTTGTCTGAGAAAACAAGGGAGAAAGGTATTGTCTCCCCCATAATCGATGAGGGCATACGATGAATGAGGTAACATGCCGTGAGAACCACACCACCCCAGATTGAATGCGGTGCATAGCTTTGGAAAAGGAGAGTATGAATGACATCAAGAAGATGACGATGCTTTCTTTCAGTGACACTGTTCTATTGAGACGTGTAAGCACAAGATGTTTGATGAAGAATCTTGTGAGATGAGAAAAATTGAGATAGCATGTGGGTACAGAATTCAAGAGCATTATCAGTTTGAACAATTTTGATAGAGGTGGAAAAAAGATTCTGTACTTCTCTAATAAAATTCATAATAGCATGTCCCGCTTCTGATTTATTCTTTAACAAGAAAACCCAAGACAGACGACTGAAATCATCCACAACAACTAGATTAAACCTGTGTCCCTGATGATCGGGAACACGACTTGGACCCCAAATGTCAACATGGAAAAACTCTAAAGGAGAGCTACTGCTTTGACTTTGACAACTAGGAAGACAGACCGATGATGCTACCCTAACTGACATGCTTCACTATTAAACGACGAGCGATGTGAGATCCGGGGAAGGTCTTGATGCAGTTTCTGAAGTGGAAGATGATCGAAGCGTAGATGCCATGAGTAAGGAGAGACATGTCTAGTAGAATGAGAGGATGCTCCTGCATATGGTATATGGACCGGTTGATAAAGCCTGCCCTGCTCACAACCACAACCAATCACTTTGCTCGTAAGAATGTCCTGAAACACAAGAGATGATGGGTCAAATATGGCACGACAATGTAAATCCTTAGTAATCTGACTGATCGAAAGTAATTTCATTGAGAAATTAGGGGCATGCAACACATTATGCAACTGCATAGATGGCGTCAAGGTAATCTCCCCTTGTCCTGTGATGGGAGAATGGGTCCCATCTACTATGATTACCGTTCGCCTTGGAGAAACGTGGTTGTAGGATATGAGATGATTTCTGTCTCCACATAAATGATGCATTGCTCCTGAATCTATAATCCATTCCGAGATACCTGATGTAAGATTAGAAATAGAGGTATGAGCACTACCTGAGGTACTAGCCCCTGAGTAGCAACAACATCCGAGCTGCTCTATGAAACATGTGAAGGAGTACTAGCTGGAGGCATGATATCTTGCAGTTGAGACATAAGTTCATCATACTAAAGCTTGGAGTGGCATGTATCTTCCGTATGGCTATATCGATGATAGTAGGTACATAGTGGTCCATGACCATGTCTGCATCTACCACGTGGTCCCCGTCCACAGAATTGAGATGGACCTCCTCTTCCACGAGAGGTCGCCATAACAGATGAATATCGCACTGGCGTAGGATTTGAGATATTGATCTGGCTCAATCTATGAAAGACCTCCTCCATAGGAGAAATGGTAGCATCTGCCATGATTTGAGAAGAAGTAGCCTCATACTGTGAATCTAGAGAGGCTAGAAAGACACCCACCATCGTGGCATTCCAGCATCTGCTCCGGAGTAGCGGTGAAGGGCATGAAGCTATGAAGCTTTTTAAACATTCCTCGCAAGGTAGTGTAGTGAGCATGCAAGGGTCGACCATTCTGCTTTATAGTGAAGATGTCATGCTGAAGCTGGAGAATCTGTCTCATTCTTGGCATGTGAATATGTGGCAACAAGAATGTCCTGCATGACTTTGGCAGCGGGATGATGCAAGACATCTTTTGCAATGTCTGGATTCAAGGTACCAGATAACCAGATCTGAGCATATGCGTCATCGGCCTCTCATGAGGCATACAACCATGTCTTCTCTGTCGGCTCTTCTTTGGTAAGAATGTGTTTCTTACCTATCGACTTCATTAGGCTCATAATCGCATGGCTCATAATTCGTAGTTCGACCCATCCATCTTCACAATGGGTGCAGGACCTCTGAAGGTACCCATGGTGGGGATATCTACCTTGCTTTCCGACATGATGACCAGAGAAGACTGGGGTTGTAGACTAGATAAACTTTCGTCTACACTAACATATAGAGGTTTGATTGCATGTGCAAACTTAAGCAACCAATCCCATCAATACGAAGATGCTGTGTTGATGATTGAAGGATGACAGAGCCACGCAAGAAAAGAGGACCTCGAGGAAGGGAATTATGACACCTCTAAAGAGAAGAGGTACGTTGGCAGGGGCCCAGGGGGCGGGCTGGAGGTCAGCAAGGAGGCGTGGGCCCTTTGCGGACCTGTGGGACTTGCAGAAATAGGACAACGGGGCCGAAGGGGCCTAGCGTGGTTGCAGGGGCCCTAGCGGCGGCGAAACGATTTATGGTGAGGATTAGTGTCAGGGTTTCGGTATAGGAGCTCCTGTCTAGGACCGCCTCTATGATACCATGTTGGGAAAAGAGAAAGAGTTGTTTATTCCTTGAACCCTAGGTCTGTTATATAAAGAGATATCGATTATCACATTACATAAAGTAGATAAAGGAATAGAAAAATAGATAAAAGATACATAAACATAAAATATATCTCTACACATTTTATTGGCTTTGGTTACATATCACCTTTGTCCCATCTATGTTTTGAAACTCTCCTAGATGTTTGCACAATAAATGAGTGGCACATCTGAGTTGGCGGTTGCTAGTTGCTTAAGGCAATCACATGAAGCAAAAATGGGACCTTTCACCATTTTTTATGCTATGTTGTCCATTTATTGCTTTCAAGTTAGGTACATATCGGCTCTAAGTGGTATTAGCATGTATATGCTTACATATACACATACTACTATGAACAAACATGTGCTTACGAATGCACATTCTTATATACAAAAATACATTACCCATACTTACATTAAACATGCACACATACATGCATACATTCGTAATGAATTTAGGTGGTGCTGTCCAACAATTCTAATTTCCTCCAACACATTATCATCTCTGTCTACGGAGCTTGATTTGCTTCTCCATATTGAGAACACCCTCTCCCACTTGCATCGTGAACACCACATTGAGGACACCATCTTCTATCGCACATTCAAGACACCATCTTCCTCGATCATTTAGATGCAAGACAACCTCCATCACCATCTTCCTAGAGATGTTAGCGGGTTGGATTTGGGATGTGTATCAATATTACTAAACTCGTACTCATTTATTAAATCCCTACTCATACACATCCATTTATTAAATTGGTAATTTCTAGTGGGTGCCCATATATCCAACGAATACCCGTGCACCTAATGGTAATCCACATATTTGACATAGTAAAATCTTAAGCTATTGATAAATGTACGCATGATCTTCACACATAAGTTAAACAAAAGGGAGATCATGTAACATGGTTGTACATAAAGATGTAAAATGTGTAGGGAACATTAAAGGTTTATATACATATATACATATATGTATATTAGATGTTTAACACTTTTGGGTTGATAAATTTTAATTATTAAGATATAATAAATGGATAGGGATGAGAAAATTGAGTTGGAGTTTATATATCTAGATCAATACCTATTATATATGACATGGATTAGACTAGTTTGGCTAAAATGCAAGACGCATATTTGTAATTATGTTATTTTTTATTCGGGTTCGGGTTCCGATTTGGGTACCCACATGGCAATACCAAACCCATACCCATACCTGTGGTTCAGGAAAGTGGTATGCGTTCGGACTGGTCATCGAATACTGAATAAGTGGTATGTAGAGGCATATGCAGGGTATATGCGGTTCTAAGCGGTTTTCTAATGTTTATTTTAAAAATAATTAAATATCTATGAACAACATTACTACCGAATTTATGTATCTAAGTGGAGTTAAAGAAGATCTAAGAAAAACAATTCATGTTAGATGGATGTGTGTGTATATGCTTTTAATTGCCTCATATTTAATAAAAAAACATTTACCATAAAAACCTCACACATTAGATGATTCGTAATAACAAAACTTCAATACACATCCATACACTACATGAGTAAAACCTCAATTGACATATATAATAATATTCGACGATACATTGCATATAATCATAAAAACAATACTTGAGAAAAACCAAGGGTGCAGAAATCGGTAATCGGTACTCGGTCGACCGGGTCACTGACTAAGGATTAATAGACAGTTGGGCCACTAATTGGATTTAGTCGGCCATTAATTAGTTTTGAATTTTTATTTATTTTAAATATGTAAATAATATTTTCTACATGTATTCTTATATATTTACATAGATTTGTACATTTTCTATACTATCATAACGAAACAAAAGAAGTAATTGACTTTAAATATAACAATATATAATAGAATAAGTCTTCTTTTATTTTTTTACAAAAAATAGGAAAAAAATCTGTGTAAAAGTCGCCCGAGTAGTTGACTAGGTCGACTAGTCGGGTTGACCGACCAGGTCTCATTGAGTCGACTACCCCCCTGACTCGACTAGTCGGACCGACTGGTCGGCCTAGTCAGCTGACTTTTACAACAGTGAGAAAAACATACAACGTTGCATGTACATAATGATATAATGCATTGCAATTGTATAGAAATGCATGTCATATTCTTACAATTGAATGAAAGAAGAGACAGAGCTACGGAATTGAGGACCTGAATGAGAAGATTGAAAAGTTGGAGTTGCTGAAGCAGTATGCGGGGCATATGCGGGTCGTATATGCGGGGAGGGCACATTCATGAAATCGGTGCGGATTGCATGCCACACGGGCATATGCGGTTGCATATACGGTCCATGCTGCCGATTTCGTGAACATTGCCCATACCAATACTTGCATGGGCAGTAAATTTAAAACCCAAGCCCATCTAAAAGTAAATGGGACAGTTTTCATGTCCTTAAATGAGGCAGATTCGAGTTGGATAACCATTGGGTAGAGCCAGTTTGACATACTTAGATCTTCCTCTTTTACAAATGTTGAAGAATGGTCTTATGTGGGTTATGTTTAGTCCTCCATCTCGAAGTTGTGATTTTTGGTCACGTTAGTGGGGCTATATTACAAGGCCTACATCTGTTGTAACCTTTGAGAAAGATGAATAGAAAATTATCTCTTTTAGGCGGTTCTCTCGTGGTTTCATTTCGCTCCTTAGGGAATAGGTATAGGGTTCCACGTAAAATCAAAGTCTTCAATTTTATGTTCTTATTTTGATTTGCTTTTGTATTTCATATTTCAACATAGTATCAAAGCAAGTTGGTTATGTTGATCGATTTTTTGGAGTTTCAGTTGATTTTGTTCTTAAAGATTATTTTGCCCGTGAATGAGATTATGTTCTTGTTCTGCTTGAGATAATCCAATATCAGAAGGACATTAGGGTTCCCAATCTCAATGACACCTCTTGTTCCCCGTGACATCACTCCAAGTTGTAGCCATCTTCAGATGGCCCCATCTTTGTGCGTAAGAAGCAGCAGCAGTGGTCGCCTCCAAGTGCGACGGGGAGGAGGTACTCCAATTCCTTCAGGGCTCTTCTTTGATTATATGGTACCTTGTGCCCATGCCAGGTCTCCCACCTCCAGACAGAGTCGATAGTTGATCCGCATCCTCTCCTGACTCAAGGTGGCCACACCCCCAACACCATGCCATCACCTCTCTGTGGGCGGTGGTGAGGACCCGCCTCTGGGGATGCTGCTAACTAGCGCTACCCTCTCCTTCGACTCTAGGCATGCTCAAAGAATGGTGCGATTGGGACCCAACTCCTCGATGACGATCTCCGTATGATGCATCTTTCGGGCAGTCATTTCTAGCGCAAGCAACCCCACACGTAAAGGAACTCCTCCAGGAAACACCTCTAGTAGTCCTGGATGGTGGCACCCTTCTTCGAGTTCCAATGCAACACGGTTGTAATGGGGTCCCTATAGGGGAACCTTAGAGTCGATGGAAGACCCCCGGTTTTGTCTCAACATTTGGTAAGAGTTTTTGGTCCCACGTTGGGCTCCAACTGAAAAATGATGGGATGAAAAAATGATGAAGGTCTAAGAAAAAAAACTAGTAGGTGGTGTGAGAATGTAAGAAAAAGAGAGGGAGATGGGCTTGCAGAAAAAATGGGGAATTGATGTGTGAAATCAAGAAAAGTTTACTAAAAAAGGGAGGAAATGATGAGTGGTTGAAAAAAAGAGATTGCAGTGTGAAAAAATGAGATTAAAAAAGAGAGGAACAATTGAAAAATGTTGCTCATCGTGAAGATTGATAGTTCAATAACAAAAAAGGACTTAGATGTTTAAAAATTGATTAACAAAGAAGGGAATGTTTGTGAAAAAATACAGTAAGAGAATTTCTTGTTGATCCTTTATTATTCTCCCAACTTGATCGTTTTCGACAAGTTTGGGAGAAAGAGGGGGTGATGGGTAGAGCATTTTATGTTCTACTATTGTTGGGTAGTGGTGCCAAGCCCTACCATTGTTTGAATTATTGTGTTGTGGTTTTTGAGCCACACCATTGTTTGAGGTGCTCTATTTGAGTGACCTATTTTTTTGTGGAGTTCTCTAGTGGGAGACTCATTATTGGACTGCAACGATTGCTCCACTATGTGCGGGTATTCTCATGGAATGTTTTCATGACCGTGAACTTCAATACGTATGGATATTCCCACATCATTCTTTTTAGCTTTTCGTAGAGATAGACCAGTCTTCGCTGAATACTTGTTGCGGGACGGAGTACTCTATAAGGGAGACTTATTTTGTTGATCAAATATTTCTACAAATCACTATTCACACTCCAATCTCTAGTTCCTCATCATCATGACATGAGAAGTATTACTCAGTAACAACCGACAACATGCGTTGAGTTGATATTGTTTGAAGTGTCATGTACTTTGTATGTGACTGAGAGCATTCTTTTTGTTTATCCAAGATCAACACTGTATGTTTAGCTTGGGGGGGAGTATTGAAAAATGGTCTTGCGTGGGTTATGTTTAGTCTCACATCATGGAGTGATTTTTTTGCTCTCATTGGTTGGGCTATATAGAGAGCCCTACATCCATTATAACATTCGAGAAAGATGAATAGAAAATCATCCCTTTGAGGCGGTTCTTCTGTGGTTTCATTACGCTCCTTAGGGAGTAGGGTTCTACGTAAAATCAAAGTCTTCTTCATTTTTATATTCTTATTTTGATTCACTTCTGTATTTCATATTTTACAACCGAGTTCATCAATCACCAAGATGAAGACACCATTGATGGAAGAGGGAGAAGAGAGAAGACAATTTAGACATATTATTCTATCTATTCAATCTAATTACCATTGTGTTCTAAAAGTTAATGTCCATTTGTGATGTGGATGGACGTCAAATAACTCGAGGGGCACATGTGATAAATATGGAAGAAAATAGGGGTATAACTGATATTCCAAAAAAGGAAAGGGCATAATTGATATTGCAGAATCTCATAGGAGCGCAAGTGATAAAATCCCTAGAATTTTTACACAATGCCATGTTCTAAAAACGGTTTAGAGATCGTGTGTGTATGTATGCGTGAGTGCGTGTGCAAAGTCAATCTCCCCTTCAACTACCTATATCCGAGCAATTGTGTGTATGTGTTGTGCACACATGAAAGTCCATCTCCCCATTCAACCACCTATTCAAGCAACTACATGTGTGTGTTGTGCACTCATGAAAGTCCATCTCTTCTTAACTCCCTATCTGAAGTAACTCCCAAGCCATATAAAAAACGATTAATGCGAACGAGAGCTGAATAACCAATGCATAGAACAAGCAAGGTAAAGAAGAATTTGCTAAACTAGTACCACCCTAAAACACCAAGGACTTTCGAATGCAGATGTTTAAGCTAGAAATGCAATCACTTATTTTAAAGCATGGGAGACCTCACCATGACGATTTTTTTTTCATTTGCATTTTCCATTTATTGTTTAACACAATCCGTCAGAAGTTGAGTGCATGGTACAACACAAACGTATGAGAGCATGCGAGCAAATTCAATGTAATGAGCCAAGGAACCAACTCTCAAAGAGAAATGAATGTGTATATGAGACCCTTCAACTAAGGTGGTGTCTTTTAGAAATAAAGAAAGTACATAATAATCAAGATTGCAGAAAGCGGTAGTCGGTACTTGGTCGGTGGCGTCACCTACTAAGGATTAGTCGGCAGTCAAACGACTAGTTGGAATTAGTTGGTCATTAGTCGGTTTTGATTTTTTTAATTATTTTAAATATATAAATCAGCTTTATATATACATTCGTATGTATATACATATATTTGTACATTTTATATGACATCATGATGAAACAAAAGAAGAAATTGACTTTAAATATAACATTAAGCATATTAGAATATGTCTGCTTTAAAAAAAGTGAAAAACAAAAAAATAAAATAAAAAAGGTTGTTGTAAAAGTCGGCCGACTAGGCCGACTAGTCGGGTGGACCGACTAAGGGCCGACAAGGCCTAGTCGTGTCGGCTACCCCCCGACTCGACTAGTCGGATCGACTAGTTGGCCTAGTCGGTCGACTTTTGCAAGCTTGATAATAATGATCATTAGATCTCAATCCTACAGTTTCATCATTTTCCCTTTTCCAAAAGGGTATTTCAATCTACTATTTTTATTTCAACGTACTATATTCAACTCATCTTGTTAGAAAATATAATGCGGAAGTGTACCAGAGAAATAAAGAAATAAAATATGAACAATGGGATTTTTACATGGAACCCTACTCCCTACGGAGCGGGATGAAACCACGAGAGAAGGTCTCAAAAAGCCATATGTTGCATTCAACTTTCTCATCTGATACATGAGGTCTGGGGCTTTTTATGTAGCCTCCACCGAACCTCCAATTCCAACCCCTAGTAGATATGAGACTAAACACTAGGGTGTGGTAAATAGATCTTGGAGTGATCTATTTACCCATCTACAACATAGGTGACACATAATACAAATACTCTAGCGCATATAAATTTGGTATTTTTTGATAATATCTTATTTCATGAATATGTGGTTATATTTTCAACCAATATTATTCGAGGTAGATATTTTATGATTTTATTTAAAATGTATACTCTCTATTGTGAATTTTGTACGTTGTTCGAAAAATGAATAGCATATTAGCAATACATATCGATCATTATTTCATTTTCATGTAGTTTTGTTTGTCTTTGACTATGTCATGCGTAAACTCCAACAAATTTATGTTCAATGGGTTTTCCTTTTTTGAATTTTGTACGTTATTATGCAAATATCATTTCTATCCAAAAGGGTGATCTATAAAATAAGATATACATTTCTAAAACCGACTACTAAACAAGTAGAACACTAGTAAAGCATGTAAAATGATATTTTTATTGTGTGGAAGCATTGATAGATGGGGGAGCGATGATAATAGAATAACGGAGAAGGAAGCAGAGCGACAAGAAATTGGCTGTGGCGGTGGTGATGGTGCACACAATAGGCCGATGATGAAGTAGTTTGGTGATGTTGATTATGACAACAATCGTGGTGTTGGAGATGGCGACAATGATGAAAACAGAGCAAACACCTAATCGAGCAGAGGAAGAACGAAGACATGCACCTATAAACAAATAGTTTGTCTCTAGACATGATCGACAACAAACAGTATCAGCTCTACAAATTTATTCCAAGCCACACAAATCATCTCCAGATCGAGCAAAATCAGTTCTATCGAAGAACCATAACACTAAGATCCTTCAACCATTGCTTGTGCAGAGCTGCTCTAGGCAGAGGAACTGGAGGCTTTTGAATGGAAGATCTCCTCTCCCGTGATCTTTTACGTTGAACAAGAGAAGTGTCATAGCAAATATCCTCCAAATACATTGGTACTTCATCAGATTTGCTCGAAATGCTCTCAGGACCACAATTACCTCCCACATCATCTCCTTGATTTGATGTTCCCCCCTTTCCTCCTCGATGAATTTCGTCGTCTATCGAACCGAAGTAGATTGGCCTAAGGTTTTGTGGAGTACATGACGAGTAGGGATTGGCTGGTGCGATAGTGGTTGAAGGACAAACGTGCGTGCGAGGGGAGGCAACTGGAGGAGGAGGTCAAGGCAGAGGGTTGGGCGGATGTAGAGAAGGCAGTCTGGGCTGAGGATCCATTTTTTAAGCAACCATCGGACCCCTCCGCAACTACTCCTCGTTGGAATGTTGTCATGGAGCATCCCATGTTTCATTGTGGTGAAGGTCAGGGTCATGGATGCAAGCAGAGTAGAGAGAACGACAAGTAGGGGAGGAGGGGGGAGGAGTTTGGATAGTTATGCTCCTCTTAATCATATTGTGGTAAGAATAAATCATAGTTTATTTCAACCCATTGACGGTTAAACTAACGGAAGGGCACAAGTGATAATTGTGGAAGATATCAGGGGTACAACTGACATTCCAAAAAAGGAGGGGCATAACTGATATTGCAATATCTCAGAAGGGCACGAGATGATAAAATCCCAAAACCTCTATGGGTTTTTGCTCTAACGGTACCTCTTAACTGATTTGTGTGAAAATACTAACATATTGACTTGTTAAATGTTGTCATATGCATTAAACAAGTGACATATTACTTAGCAGTATCATATTACTAATACTATATGTTAGAAAATATAATGCGAAAGCGAATATCAGAGAAAGAACAAAACATCGAGGAATACGAGATTTTAACGTGGAACCCCACTCCTTAAGAAGGGGCACAAAACCACGGGAGAAGGCCTCAAAGGGCCATATGTTTCATTGCACTTTCTCATCTGTTAAAGGAGGTCTATGGCTCTTTATATAGTCTCCACAGACTTCCCAAGTCCCACCACTGGTAGATGTGGGATTAAATTTTGGAAGGGATAAATGGATCATGGAAGGATCCATTTACTCATCTTACATATGATGCATATACTCGAACACCCCCTTAAGCTGGAGCATGCAATGCTCAACTTGGACAAACAGAAAGAATTCTCAAAATCATACTACAAGACACTATAGACAATATCAACACAATACGTACACCAGTTGGTTGTTGTCGAGGACGTTGCTTCTCATGTCGTGTAGGTGAGGAGGAACAAACATGCTGGAGTGTGAGTAAACTAAATCTCCTTGTCGAGGGCATGTGCTCTGTACTGCACCTGTCAGAGTCACTGTAATTGAAAATAAGTCTCCACCTGGAGAACTCTATCCTTCCACATCATGTGGATAAATGCTCCATCTCTGAAAGGGTCGAACTGAAAAAGCTGTGGAGTCATCATCGTCGAAGTCCACAGTCATTGGAGAATGGAGTATGAAAAGTCTCCTCGTCAGAGAACTGGGTCTCTGTCATACCGGCTCAGAGAATGGGATCTCTATTCTGGAGTCCCTATGAAACCACATGAAAACCCTTGCCCATATGGCATAGGGAATGGGAACTCTACTCTGTAGTCCCTATGGATCACATGAAAACTCTGACCAAAATGAAAGATGGGGATCACAATAAAAGATGGCAAACATGTGCACATCTGACTGAGGACTTGGAATCTGAACGTCGAGTTTGAAATCTGAAGAACTGTAGAGTCTGAAAATCTGACTAGTTTGGAGAATTTGAATCCGACTTGTAACTCTACAAAATACTCCTCCTTTCTCCCATACTTGTCAGAAAACAATGACATCGAAAAAGTTGAGAGAAGACAATAAAATGAGGAAAACAAAAAACCAATGAATCACTTGATCGATCTCAATTTTTTCGACTTCTCTTGCATTTTTTAAATCATTTTTCTTGGCTATTCTATTTTTTTAATAGTCGTCTCTTTGTAGTTTTTTTTAAAATTAGTCGTTCATCATTTTTTGCTGGCCTTTTCCCTTTTCTTGCAATTTTTTTTAGCGTAGAACTTTTCTTTTGTACACATCCTTTTTTATACACAACCCCATTGGGCCAAACCATTGCAGTCATATTTTTTAAACATACGACTCACTTAGGCCCTTGAAACTCGACCACCTTTTTTTCCTTCTTTTTAAAATAACATGCGGGTCCCCTTTGGCTAACCCTTTTTAGGGTTCCTCGATTGGGAACCCCTTTGCTCTCGAACCCATCGTGCCTGATGGGGTTCGAAGAAGGGGTGTCATTCTCTGGAAGTATCTGTCGCCATGGAGCAACGATGGAGATTGGATGGGGCTCCGTCGTCGAGATGCTGGATGTGGAGACGGAGGGGGCAACAGAGGAGGGTTGCTTGGATCGGTCGTCGCCTGGAGACTGAGCTATGCCTAGAGCTCTTATGCTGCCGCCTCGACAAAAGATGGAGAAGTCGGTGCTTTGAAGTAGTGCTGCTTGGGAGCGGTGATGGGAGACCATTGCTTGGAGCTGCTCGAGGGATCATGCTGTTGCCTAGAGATAGGGGCGGTGCTGTCCGGAGAGATGGTGATCAGAGGGGCGACAAGATGGTATGGAGGGGGAGATGCGGTTGATAATGCCGCTGTCGCTGCTGGAGATGATTGGAGCCTCGTCTGGAGGTGCAGGTGGGGAGATCGGAGCACCGTCATGGAGGAGATGCGACTATCTTTAGGAAGCCGGAGATGTGGAAGCCACACGGCACCACCTTCAACTGGAGGTTTCTCGCCAGCGTGGATCCCTCCGCGCCGCCGACTAGAGATGCGGAAGCCGTAAAACCATGACATGGTCTTGCGAATGTTGAACCTCTGGAGCGTAGCTATTGCGTGGAGCAAAAAAATAGGGCATAAGAATCCTTAAGTTTTCTTGATCTTTGACTGTGCAAATCTCCAAATAATATGACTTGTTTGGATACAAAGCAATAATCTTGAGCAATAATCTTCAGAATAATCTTCAACTAACGAAGAATGGATGGCAGACCAAATTATGAATTAGGATTTCAACATAAAACCCTAGATATGAATCTTGAATCTTGAAAAAAACTACATCCTCGAGAATCGAACCCTCTCTGATACCGTATTAGTAATATAATACGAAAGCGAATATCAGAGAAAAGAATAAAACATTGAGGAACGCGTGATTTTAACTTGGAACCCTACTCCCTAAGGAGCAGGATGAAACCACGGGAGAAGGCCTCAAAGGGCAATATGTTTCATTGCACTTTCTCATCTGTTATATGAGGTTTGGGGTTCTTTATATAGCCTCAACAGACTATTCAAGTCCCTTCACTGGTAGATGTGGGACTAAACTCTGGATGGGGTAAACGGATCTTGGAAGGATCCATTTATCCATCTTACATATGACACATATACTGCAACTATGTATAGGAAAAAATGGCGCTGCCCCTGCACCATTTTCCGCATTTTTTTATTTTTTTTGCAGAATATCACCATGTATATTCATCTATATATCCCCCCTATATGTCATTCAAATTTCGTTAGAAACAGACTCCTATGCCCTCCATCTAGAACATGTAATATAAAGGTCTAAGCATTGCTGATTGCTGTAATCGACCTGTTCTAGATGGATGACATATGAGTCTCTTTTTCTGACGAACTTCGAATGGCATATAGGAGGGATATATAGATGAACATACAGGGTGATCTTTTTCGAAGAAAAATAAAAACACCTGAAAATAGGGGGAAGGCAGCCCCATTTAACCCATATATATGGAATGTTAAATCTGCCAAATATTGTTTTAGTCTTTCACATGGCAGTCTTTCAATTTTCAATTACTGTTTTATGGTATTGCCTTATGTATCATAATAATAGCTTTCATTCCGTGAAAGAAATCTACAATATTTTGCTTCTCCTATCTTGTCGAGCTTTGGCTAACGTATTTTCTATTGTTTCTTCTTATTATTGCTGAATAAATATGAATATATGCTTGATAATGTAACTGTTATATTAGATCCCTAAATTTTCTCTGAGAGCAGAACTACTTACGACAGGATAAAGTCAATTATATGTAATTTTGGAGCTTGACTTTTTTGATTTCATTCATTGCGTGTTTGTTTTCTCATTCTCAGCTCAGCTTTTTCCTGGAAAAAAAGATGTCCAATGCCTCCATAGATGGCAAAAGGTTCTCAACCCCAACCTTGTTAAAGGAACATGGACAAAGGAGGTGATTCTAGTCTATCAAATTAGCCCAAATGCCAAGGATATTGCCACTGCTAACTGCATTTTCTTTCTGTTTTCGTGATTTTAGGAAGATGAGCTCATTATCAAGCTAGTGGAGAGGCATGGCCAGAAGAAGTGGTCTCTAATTGCACAGTCATTGCCTGGTCGTATCGGAAAGCAATGCCGTGAAAGGTAAAGATCCTAACCATTTTGAGAATATTTGGGTGTTTGGTTCTCATATTCCTGTTCATGTGCATGAATGTTGTGGCTCTCTCTCTCTCTCTCTTCAATAGAGGTGCGCATACACACATACACTTATTTATAGTAAAGATAGATCCAATGGTTTCCAATGTGGTTGGATTGATTATTGCTTGGACTGATGTATTTTAAAATGTAATATTTGCCATCCAATATAAGCTCATCTATTATCCACTGGATTTTTTATTAATGTATTTATATAAATTAATGGTTGAAGAAGGCCAAGAAAGACATTTTAGTTTCCATCCCTTTCCATTTATGATCATTTTTTTTACTAAGATTGGATATCATCGATGTGAGAGTGGAAAGGAAAGAAAGGGAGAGGACATAGAATGAGAGGGAAGGAAGGGAAAGTGAAAAATCAGAAGAAGGAAAAGATGGTGGGCGAGGGGAATCTCTTTCATGGAAGGATCTATGCTCCCAGCATGATGATGGAGGCAATCGATGTCAAGGTAGGTTGGTCTCAGGTACATTGAAGACATGAGTATTTGGAGAGGTGCAAGGTATTCGAAGGGTTGGGGTGCCTATAAGTAGGTAGCAATGATGCATTGCTACTATTGTGGAGATCTTGGGTATGTGACAGTATTTAACCATAGCACCATTGCATGTTTTTGAGTAAGGGTGTGGGAAATTATAGGAGCTCATGTACACGTTTTGGTAGATGGAGTAATATATGAAGGTTTATGCATGTGAATGATGGTCAAATAGTGATAAATTGGGGTTTGTATAGAGCTGTTAACCAGGCAAGGGTTTGAATGGAGATGGTTTGGTGTGTTGGAGTCAAAGAGTGCAAATCATGGGATATGTATTGGGTGACGAAGACAAAAGGGTCTCAACTTGACACTTGCGTGATTGGAGGAAAAGATTCCTTTGGATGGAGTAATGATTGCAGAGGGCATGGCATGTTTCTTGAACTGACTGAGACCGTTCTTCACACGGATTGTTTCATATGGGGATTCATTGCATGCTTCTTGATTTGGCCAACACGGATTTAGGCACCTTTTTTACAAGAGACTTTATTGTTGGGAGGGGGAGGGAGGCGGCATTGCATTTGCATGTAAATGGTTTTCGAGGGGGAACACATCACATCCCTCGCTTTGAAAGTTGCTCGCCTTCTAGTCCGTTAAGATGGATGTGTCCTTGTCGTTATTATGGTTTCCTTCTGGAGAGTCATCATTAGCTGGCAGAGATGTCCATGGTATAGATGCACTGTCAGGACCTTACAACCTCAGACATGGCTCTTCATTTGTTTTGTTCAATCACTAGGGTTGTGAACTTTGGCCTTGAACTTGGGAGCTTAACTTCGATGTTAGCAGAGTTGGGATGTTTTCTGGAGCTATGTGATCATGCCTTCATATCGCTTTGGTGGTGAGCACTTGCTTCCTAGTGCTCTTGAATAAGAGCCTTGAATCAATGGTGATGGAGAAGTGATCAACATGTGCTGTATTTGTAAATTTGCTAAGCATCCAAGATCTCTAGCTAGAAATGCTCCCCACGTGAGATCGAAGATGGGGAATAGTGAAGGTTTATGCTTCTGGCACATTGGTTGGTTGGAATAGGAAGCATTGGCTCTTTATGGGACATGCCTATAACGAGAACTTTTAGATCTTGTTTGATCCTTGACTTGCTCATTTCTTGTCCTGTCGAGAGGAGGATGAATGCCTTGACCACTTGTTCTTTTATTATTATGGTTCAAGAGAGTTCAGGAGGAGAACCTTGCTTGATTGGATGAAACCCTACAATGCCGAGCAGTTTCAGGAGGAGTTGAGAACTCATGCGCAACATTCACATGTCAAGAGAGCTAAAACCCATGGTTGTCTTTTGGGCTATTTGGTTGGAAAGAAATACCCTTGTTTTTTGAGAGGAGAGAGATTATTTGAGAATATAGTGGCCTATGTGTGCATGCCTTGTGACAGATTCTCGAGATTGCTTACTCTGTCTTCGAACAAGGAGATGTTGGTGGTTGATTGTTAGCCTTATAGGATTGGTAGAGGTCTTTGTGTCCTAAGCTGACCAAATGACGTTTGGGTTGATATACTGTAGAGTTCGTATAATTGATGGCAAAGCTTCAGCATATTGAGGGCCATACAATTGTCCGGGGTTATTGGTTTTGTCACGAGTAGTTCATGGTTAAATAATCATAAGATAAGGCTTTGATCTCATGGTTGGATGTGGGAGATCCGAGGATGTCAAGACACATTCTAAAGAGTTGGTCACCTATGGATGGAGGCTTATGACAAGAGCCTTGATAGCTCATTCTATCCCTGGGTTCTAGGCTTTCCAAATGATGTATGGGTTGATGTGTGGTGGAGTCTAGGCAATTGATGGCATATCTTTAGCATATTGAGAGCCATACAATTGTCTGGGACCATTGGTCCCGACATGAGGAGTTCGTGTTTAAATGACCATAAGACAAGGTTTTGTTCTCACATTTGGATGTGGAAGATTCGACTTCTGAGGATGGTAAGAGACCACTGACACTTCCTCAAAAAATAAAAAGTGACCATAGGCACATTCTAAAGAGTCGGGCATCTATGGACTGTTTGAAAATAGAATACGGAAGCGTATCAGAGAAATAAAGATAAAACAAGAATAAACATTGAGATTTTACGTGAAACCCTACTCCCTAAGGAGCGTGATGAAACCACGGGAGAAGGCTTAAAGGGCCATATGCTTCATTGCTTTTTCTCATCTGAATACAATGGGTGTGAGGGTCTATATATAGCCTCCATCGAGTCTCTTCAACTCCAAACTGGTAGATATGAGACTAAACAACTGGATGGGCTAAATGGATCTTGGAGGGATCCATTTACCAATCTCCCACATAGATGACACATAACCAAATAGTCCAACACTCCACCTCAAGCCGGAGCATGCGATGTTCAGCTTCGGCAAACCGAAAGAAAACTCAACTCATGTTACATAAAACTATAGACAATATCAACTCAACATGCCCAATTGTCAGCTGTTGTCGAGGACACTGCTTCTCATACCGTGCAGGTGAGGAGAACGAACGGGCTCCTTGTCGGAGAGCTTGTGCTCCGTATTGCGCATGTCAGAGTCACTGCAACTAAAATGAGTCTCAACATGGAGAACTTTGGCCCGCCACAATAATGTGGACTCCTGCTCCGTCTCTGAAAAGGACCGAAAAGAGCTTCGCTAATTATTTATACACAGATCTCCGAAGATAGGTCTCTCTCATCGATACCTCGAAGTGGGTTACCTCTCTTATGAACCTCGGGAAGGATCTCGCACTAGAGTTTACGATCGCTTGAGAATGGATTCTGAAGAAGTCTCCTTGTCGGAGAACTGGGTCTCTCCCATCTGGCACAGAGAATGGTAGTCTACTCTGGAGTCCCTATGGATCACATGAAAACCTTGACTGAAAACTAGAGTGATGGGGACCACGACAAATGATGGTATACATGTGCACATCTGAAAAGAAAACCGCATACACGTGCGTGTCTGAAATTAAAGACTCAGAAATTGATCGTCGAGTATGAATATCTGAACTGTAGAGTCTAAACATCTGACTGGTTTGGAAGTTGGAGTCTGGAGAATCTGGATCAGACTCGAACCTGTAACTCTACATAATACTCCCCCTTCCATACTAGTCGGAATATATGACATCGACAAAGTTGGGAGAAGACAATAACGTGAGCCATGGGGAAAACAAGAAACCAATTAAGCCGACTTCAATTTTTTTCTCGGCTCTTCCCATTTTTTTAATCTTTTGCATACGACTTTCTTTTTAATTGTACACGTCTTTTTTTTAAATAATGCAAACGAGGCAATCTCCCTTTTTTTAAGCCTCTTCTCTCTTTTTTTTTTCAAGTCCAAACAATGGGCTTCTCATTTTTTTAACAAAACAGGCTTGTTTGGCCTAAAGAGCACTCCCTTATTTTCTTTTTTCTTTTTTAAACAACTCTCTTATTTTTTCCTGGTCTTTCCTCCCCTCATTTTTTTATAATATATGACCTAATTGGGATAAATAAAAAAATGCATTTTCCTGAAGGGATATTGGATCCCTGGAAACCCGTGGAAACCCTCTCATGAGGGCATCTCTTTTGTGCCACCAACATTGGAAAACTACCGCCACTTTTGGTTTGTTACCTGGATGGATCTTCATGAGGTATGCCTGTTGCACGGTCGAGTTAGCTCGTCATGATGAGCCGATCGCCTCCGCCCGGGGAAGTGCCTCTTGCAGTGGAAGAAGAGTGGAGCTCACCTGGAGCAGATCGTGTAGCGGTGCGCAACGAAGCCCGGTCTCTCGCATGGAGCTGCAGATGCAGAGGGAGGTGCAACGGTGCCGCAGAAGCGCAGGAGTAGGAGGCTTTCACTTGGAGGCATCGTGCGCGACACCTGCTCATAGGGAAGAGGTGCGCGTGACTGGGGATGCGCCGCCAAATGTCGCGATTTCGCATGAGGATTTCCTGGATGGCGATGGAGGTGCTAAACTCCAGGGAGGAAGCGAAGGTCTCGTCATTGATGATCTGCTGCCATCGCTTGGTAGATATGATGCATCAAGCATTGTCGGGATGGGGAGCATCGACCATCGCCAGGGGTTCATTGGAACCCTAGCGTGCCTTGTTGAGGCGCAAGGACGAAATCTTATGATAAGAGCCTTCATAACTCATTCTATCCTGGTCTCAATTGTATCATGTTCTGTTTGTGGAGAGAATGATGAAGACCTTGTTCACTTGTTCTTGTGTTGTTTTGGTGCAAGGGAGGTATGATGGAGTGTGTTAGCTGATTAGATGGAACCCATCAACAACGATGATGCATGTCTGAAGATGAGAAAGTCGAACACTGTGCAGTTTTTGGAGGAATTCCGAACCCATGCTCCTCATTCACAGGTCAATAGAGCTAAGCATATGACTGCCCTTTAGGACATCTAGCTTGTATGCCCGTTGTTTTTCGAGTGGAGATGCATTATATTGAGAATATATGGCGTATGCGTACATGCTTTCTGGATAACGGACTGTTAAAAAATATAATGCATAAGCGAATATCAGAGATAAGAATAAAAACATTGAGGAACGCGAGATTTTGCATGCAACCCTACTCCCTAAGGAGCGGGATGAAACCACGGGAGAAGGCTTCAAAGGGTCATATGTTTCATTGATTTTTCTCATCTGATACATGAGGTCCGGGGCTTCTTATATAGCCTTCATAGGGCCTCCAAATCCCACCATTGGTAGACGTGGGGCTAAACTCTTAGATGTGGTAAATGGATCTTGGAACGATCCATTTACCCATCTACATGATAAACGACGCATACTGTATCACTCCCCCTCAAGCTGAAGCATGCAATGCTCAGCTTGGACAAACTGAAAGAGATCTCAAACTCACACTATAAGACACTAAAGACAATATCAACTTAATGTGCACAACTATCGGTTGTTGTCGAGGACGTTGCTTCTCATGTCGTGCGGTTGAGGAGTACGATGGGCTAGAGTGTGAGTCAAACTGAATCTCCTTGTTGGAGAGCATGTGCTCTTTACAACGTCTATCAGAGTTACTGCAACTGAATGAGTCTGTGGAGACATCCTTGTCGGAGTCCACGGTCGCTGGAGAATGGAGTCTAAAAAATCTCCTCGTCGGAGAACCGGATCTCTCCCAAACTGGCTCAGAGAATGTGATCTCTACTTTGGAGTCCCTATAAAACCATATGAAAACCCTAGCCCACATGGCATAAGGAATGGGATCTCTACTATGAAGTCCCTTTGGAACACATGAAAACGCTGTCCAAAATTAAAGATGAGAACTACAACAAATGATGGCAAACATGTGCATCAAAATGAAGACCGCATACATGTGCATGTCTGAAATTGAAGACTCGGAATCCAATCCGACGTCGAATCTAAATATCTGTAGAGTCTGGACAATATGGCATGGACTGGAGAATCCGAATTTGAAATCTATCCTGTAGAACTCTATACAACACTCCCCCTTTCTCCCATACTTGTTGGAAAACCATGATGTCGACAAAGTTGGGAGAAGACAGGAAATGAAGAGACAACAAAACATTCTCAAATTATTTTTTTGCGGCTATTTCTCTTTTCTTTTTTATACTTGTCGCATTCTTTTTTTCTCAAATAAATCATTCACATTTTTCTCGATTTTTCTCTCTTTTTTCGTGTACGTTTTTTTGTACGCATCTCCTTTTTTTAGCAGCTCGTTTTTTTAAAACAAAATAAACGTGGCCTACTTGGGCCATGCATTCGGACCCTCACCCTCTTTTTTCTCACATTTTTTTCGGCCCACCTGGACCATTACAATAATTTTTTTTAAATTTTCTTCGAGCCGAATTTCAGGAGGCCCCCTTCGGGGTCTATGGGTTCCCTGATGAGAACCCCTTTGCACTTGACCCTACTACCATCAGGGAAAGATGGAGCTCTAGATAGGAGTGCTACTTGTGCACATGTGGCGTTGCTCGTGCGTCGAGGATGGAGGCTAGAGGCTACAGTGTGATGGGAGAGCTTGCCGCCAATGACCAATCTGGAGGTCGCAACACCAAAGACTCATCTGCGCCCGGGGTTGCGTGATTGGCGCTGGAGGAGTCTCCGCCCCGTGTCGTGCCTGGGGTTGGAGAAGAATCGGATGGGAGGAGCTCCGTCACGGAGGATCGCAACCTCCTTTGCCTGGAGGTGCCTTCGCCTAGGGAGGCTGCTTGAGAAGGGGGGTTGGTGCGGCAATAGGGATGATGCCACCTGGAACCAGAGTGGCGGCCTAGAGGGTCATCTGCAAGGAGCTCCGCCTGGAAGGACACAAAATCTTGTAGCTTGGAATCGCCATCGACGTTGCCACCCTTTTTTTACTTGTGGCTGATTTTGGCGAGAATTGGGGCACCAAAGCCCTAACTTGATGCTCCTGATATGGTTAGGATGAGCCACATGTGCTTTTGTGGCGGTGGAGATCTGTCGTCGATGCATGAGATTTAGGAGAGGGAGAGATCTGATGGTTGCTGCCTTGCACGAAGGGGCTTCAAGGTGTGGCGACGCATGATGATCGTGTTGGTGGGTGCATGTCACCGTCGCCAACGAGATTGACAGAATTGAGAGGAGGCCATCGCCTTGAGTTAGGGTTTCAATAGAGAAACCCTAGGAGATCTCGATCACGAACTCCCATGTTACTGGACAGAAATTAGGGTTTCAATAGAAACCTTAGAACTTAGACAGAACTTAACACTACTAATATTCAAGAATACAATAAGAACAGAATTTGGAAAAAATAATAAGCATAAACCTCGATAATCGAACCGTCTTTGATACCATGTTAGAAAATATAATGCTGAAGCGACTATCAGAAACAAACAAACAACAACAAAGTCTTTTCCCACAATTAAGTAGGGTCGGCTACATGGATTCTTCGCCTCCATTCAGATCTATCTTGGGCCAATCCCGTGCTTATATCCACAAAACTAAGATCCCTCCGTATGGTCTCTTTCCAACACTTGTTGGGCCTTCCTCGCCCTCTCTTAGCCGGCTCAACATCCCAACACTCGCATCTCCTAACTGGTGCATCAACTGATCTTCTTTGCAAATGTCCAAACCATCTTAAGCGATTTTCTCGCATCTTATCCTCGATCAGAGCTACGCCAACTTTCTTTCTTATTGCATCATTCCGAATCCGATCTTTACGAGTATGTCCACACATCCACCATAGCATTTTCATTTCTGCTACATTCATTCTCTGCACATGTCTATGCTTCACATGTCAACATTCAGATCCATAAAGTATAACAGGTCTCACGGCTACTTTGTAAAACTTTCCTTTAATCTTTAAAGGAATTTTCTTATCACAGAGAACAACAGAGGCTCCTCTCCACTTCGTCCAGCCTGCATTTATTCTATTAGTAACAATTCCGTCAATTTCCCCATTATGTTGCAGAATAGATCCAGATATCTAAAAGAATCTCTCTTTTGAATGTTATCATCACCAATCTTCACCTCGATTCCTTCACCATTGCTTCCATCAAAGGTGCACTCCAAGCTTGCAAAAATCGGCCGACTAGACCGACTAGTCGGTCCGATTAATCGAGTCGGCCCACTGACCGACCCGATTTGAGAGAGTCGGGCATTAGTCGGGTGGGCCGACTAATCGGGCCGACTAGTCGGTCTAGTCGGCCGATTTCTGCAAGAAGGATCCGATGACCCGAATCCGGGGATTCACCGCGACCCGAACGAGCGGGATTTAGGTTACTGTTTGACAGTAACCTAAAACCCACGCGATTCATCTCTCGACTTCTCCCTCCCAGCGCGAGTCCCATTACCTCCTCCGCCTCCTGCTTGCTCCCGCTCGCTGCTCGCCGCTCGCCGCTCGCCGCTTGCCGCCTGCTCCCGACGCTGCTAGGAGGTCGACGCTTCTCCTGCCACTCGCGGCCTTGCCATCCGATCGCCTGTGCTTCGGTTAGGGTTTCTATTTTTGCTATTTTTTTTTCCAAATATCTATTTCTGCTATATCAAATATCTATTCTAAATATCTATTGATTGCATAACCCTTATTAGAAATGTTGAGTGTAGTCTATTGAGATGCAATGTCTATTGTGTCATTCCACCAACAGTTAACAGACGTTACAGACCAACCCTTATTTCCATAACCTATTTATTTCCATAACCTATTTATTTAATAGAAATTCATTTGTTGAATTCAACACAATAGACATTCTCATGTTTTTTTTAAAAACATACAGAGGGTCTATATCTTCAACATCTCCTTGCTTGTGTAGTTTAATAGGAATTGATTTAGGTGTTGTAGTTCGTTTGTTCTTAATTAAAAGAAAAATGAAAATGTGTGTTTATATCAAGCTTTAACTTGTGTGTTTTTTACAATGTAGATGGCGACACCTCCCACGAATGTCGACTCTGGTGGTGACTCTTCCTTTTATGTGCCACCAGGATCAAGTGATCCTGCATGGCAGTTTGGATACCTTTCAAACCGTGCGGATTCGAACACGGTTACTTGCAGGTTGTGCAAGAAGGTGGTGAAAGGAGGGATTTTTAGGTTCAAGCAACATCTTGCGCACCGTAAAGGCAACGTGGCTCCATGTCCTAAGGTGGATGAAGATACGAAGAAGATGATGATCCAGGTCTTGGATGACGTTGCTAGAAAGAAGAGTCAAAAAGCTGTTGACCTTGCTGAGATGAGAGAAGAGATTAATATCGGCATCACTGGAGATGCCGCATCTGCAAAAAGGCATCGATCTTCTGAATCTTTGGAACAGACCGTCGCCATTCAAGGAACACGTCAGATGAGTATAAAAGATGCTTTATCCAAGGACCATCGTGAGAGGGTTGTCTCCTATATATGCAACTGGGCATATACATCGGCAATCCCTTTCAATGCATTGACCACGAAACAATTCAAGCAGATGGTGGAGGCAATTGGAGTGTATGGTCCAGGTCTCAAGACTCCTACGAGGTATGAGATTAGTGGCCCATTTTTGAAGAAGGCGGTGAAGAAAATTTCCGATGACTTGCAATGTCATCGAATTACATGGAAGAAGACAGGATGTCATCGAATTAATGACCGATGCATGGACGGACATGCGAGGACGGAGCATCATGAACTTCTGTGTCAATTGCTCCTTGGGGACTTCATTTTTGAAGTCCATAGATGCTTCTGATGAGACACACACTGCCGAGTACATTTTTCAGCTCGTGGATGAGTGCATAATTGAAGTTGGCGTGGAGAATGTGGTGCAAGTTGTTGCGGATAATGCTTTGGCAAATGTAGCAGCAGGGAGGTTGCTGCTCACAAAATATCCTCAGATATGGTGGACTTCATGTGCTGCTCATTCCGTTGATCTTGCTTTGGAGGAGATCGGCAAAGATTCGAAGGTGAAGAGCGCAATTAAAAAGGCGAGGACACTCACTATTTTTATTTATGCTCACACTAAAACATTGAGCTTGATGCGGAAGTTTACAAACAAGAGAGACATCGCTAGACCAGGGCAAACGAGGTTTGCTACTACTTTCCTCACTCTAGAAAGCATTCTAGAGAAAAAAGACAAGCTCAGGTTGATGTTTTCTTCAGATGAGTGGAGGACGTGCAAATGGTACAAGACCAAAAAGGGAGAACAAGCGACGTCCATAGTCTTCAGCGCTACTTTTTGGAACCACACCGCATTTGTAATTAAAATTTTTACACCTTTGGTTCGTCTATTGCGTGTGGTTGATGCCGATTACCGCCCATCCATGGGCTTTGTTTATGGAGGGCTTCAAGAGGCAAAGAGAGAGATAATTGCATCTTTTAATAGTGTGGAGTCATCTTACAAGTTTTTTGTGGATGCCATTATCTCCAAGACCAAGGGCAGACTTGATACTCCTTTGCATCTAGCGGCTTACTATTTGAACCCATACTTCTTTTTCACGGAGTGTGGTGGTGATGCAGATATTGTGGTGAAGAAAGGTTTTATGGATTGCATGGAACGATTTTATCCAGATTTGGATATACAAGATGCTATCACCACAAAGGAGCTTGTTGATTATAGAAATGGTCGTGGGGCATTTGGGAAGCCATTAGCCGTGAGACAGAGGATGCGAAATGATGAAAATTTCGATCCAGGTATTTCAGACATTATTTTCTATTAATCTAATTTTGATTATCGTTGATTTCATTGACCTAACCATTCTACTATATTGACCAGCTAATTGGTGGTACAATTATGGAGATGACACACCACATTTGAAAGACATGGCCATCAAGATCTTGAGCTTGACTTCGGCATCATCTGGATGTGAGCGCAATTGGAGCACGTTTGACTCGGTAAGACTCGAGTGACCCATCTAATAGAAATATCAGTTGTAAATTAGTAAGTGATATAGTCATTAGTCACAATTTTTGTAATGTTGCTTACAGATTCATACCAAGAAGAGAGGCAGGTTGGAAACAAAGAGGCTAAACGATCTTGTGTACGTTCGTTTTAATTCCAACCTGATGGAACGCCGTCTTGAGAAAGGAAAAGATCCGCTTTCCTCTCGTGATCGTGCATATTTACGTGAATGGACAGGAGAGGTCAATGTACAAGCTCAAGATGAGGAGGTCTTTCCAGGTTCCGGATTGACTTGGGGAGCAGTGGCTCATGCAAGTGGTGCAGAAGAGAATTTGGAGCTTAGAAAGAGTCAACGTGGCAAGGGAGCTTCATCTTCGAGCTCAAATGTTGCATCTATAAATGAAGAAGAGGAAGAATTTCTACCTGAAGACATAGTTGAAGAAGAAGATGATGATGATGATGAAGAAGAAGATGATGAAGAAGAAGAGATTGATTTGGATGAGGACAATGATGAAGATGACTGACTTTTTACTTGATGCTTCATGCTGGCTTGAATTATTTTTATTTTGAAATGTTGTATCTGTCAGTGAACATTAGCTAATGTTGTGTAGCAAACATTTGTTCTTAACTTGCTACTTTTTTCCTGCAATTATTTCTTTTTTAGCTCTTATAAAATTGAAAATTGCTAAATCTATGCATATTTAGGATTGAGTATATAAATAGATTAATATATTAATAATAATTTATATATTTAAAATAATAAAAAATTCAAAACCGACTAATGCCTGACTAATTCCGACTAGTCGTCCGACTGCCGACTAATCCTTAGTAGGTGACCCTGCCGACTGAATACCGACTACCGCTTTCTGCAACCTTGGTGCACTCCATATATTCCGTCTTAGTCCTACTTATACGAAATCCTTTAGTCTCCAACTCATGTCTCCAAACCTCAAGCTTCTCATTTACTCCATCTCTAGTATCTTTAATTAACACAATATCATCAACAAATAACATACACCAAGGTAACTCATCCTGAATGTGATAGGTCAACTCATCCACAATCAAAGTAAAAAGAATTGGACTCAAAGCAGAACCTTGAAACCAATGTTGATGTCAAAATATCCAGTCTTCCCAGACGGGGTCCTTACACAAGATAAAGCCCTATCATACATGTCCTTTATGAGGTTAATGTATAGGACCGGTATTTGTCTTTTCTCCAACACTCTCCATAATATCCTCGTGGGACAGAATCATAAGCCTTCTTCAAATCAATAAAGATCATGTGGAGGTTCTTTTTAGCTCTATAAATCTCCATTGTTCTCCTCGGCAAATGGATGACTTCAGTAGTCGAGCGACCTGGCATGAATCTGAATTGATTTTCTTTTACCTTGAAAATTTGCCTCAACCTTTTTTCGATCACACGTTCCCAAATTTTCATATTGTGACACATCAGCTTGATACCTCTATAATTTGAACAATTTTGGATGTCTCCTTTATTCTTATAAAGAGGCACTATGATACTCCTCTTAATCTTCATGCATTTTCTTGCTTCACCAAATAACATTGAATAGATTCGTAAGCCAAGTCAAACCACACTCACCTAAATCTCTCCATACTTCTAAAGGAATGCCATCCGGTCCTACACCTTTTCCAGGTCTCATAACCTTCAAAGCCTCCTCTACTTCCTTTCTTTGTATCCGTCTATATCATGCACGATTCAAGTAACTTTCACTACGAGCTAGATCACCCAAAGTGATATCTCGATTTCCTTCCCCGATGAAACGTTTATGGAAGTACTGCTCCCATCTATTCTTTATATCCTTCTGAGTAACAAGCACATGACCTTCTTCGTCCTTAATGCATCTCACTTAAGAAGGGTCTTTGGTCTTTCTTTCTTTTGCTTTGACCAACCTGAATATATCCTTCTGCCCCTCCTTAGAGTCGAGATTTTTATACAAAACTTCATAAGCTTTTGACTTAGCTTCGCTTACGGCCTTCTTTGCTTCCTTCTTCGCTATTTTGTAGTTTGTGACAGTTTCCTCTGTTCTATCCTTAGACATAGCTTTAAAGCAAGCTCTTTTTATTTTTAGCTTCTCCTGCACCTCTTCACTCCACCTCCAAGCCTCCTTTTGACATAGAGCTCCTCCTTTTGACTCGCCTAGCATCTCTTTGGCTACCTTTCGGATACAAGATGCTACTGCCTCCCATATCTCGTTTGCACTACCGCTACAATCCCATGATAAGTCTTCTGAAACCTTCTCCCTGAAGCTCGCTTGCTTCAGTGGAAGATTCCACCATCTAGTTCTAGTTATCTTAGAAACCCTCCTTTTCTTTATCAACCCTTTCATTTGTACATCCAAGACTAACAAACGATGTTGGGTTGTCAAACTCTCTCCTGGGATTACTTTGCAGTCTTTACAACACAGCCTATCTCTTCTCCTCAACGCAAAGTAATCTATCTGTGTTCTAGTTGGCCCACTCTTATAAGTAATTAAATGTTCCTCCCTCTTCTTGAAGAGAGTGTTTGCTATGAAAAGATCATATGCCGTTGCAAAAATCAGGATGGCTTTTCCCTCTTCATTTCTATCCCCAAAACCATGTCCTCCATGAACACTAGCATACCCTGAAGCATCTTTTCCCACATATCCATTAAGACCTCCACCGATGCAAATCATCTCTCTTTGTGGGATTCCTTGTAGACTCTTATCCAAATCCTCCCGAAAAGCTTGTTTAGTCCTTTCATCTAAACCAATTTGCGGTGCATAAACTGAGATGATATTCAAAATTTCTTCTTCAAGCACCAATTTTAGCAAAATAATTCGATCCTCGAATCTTTTCATCTCAACCACACAATCCTTCAAATCCTTATGAACAACCACTCCAACACCATTTCTACCCTTATCTTTACCTGAATACCAAAGTTTAAAGGCTGTCTTTTCAATCTCCCTTGCTTTCTCTCCAACCCATTTAGTCTCTTGAAGACATAGTATATGAATCTTCCTCCTTTCCATTGCATCTACTATCTCCATCAACTTTCCAGTAAAAGTCCAATATTCCAACTACCAATCTGCAACTTCCATTGTAATATCTTTTGGACTAACTTCTTTACTCGCATGCGTCCATTATGCGAGAACCCTTGTAAATTTTGGACTGCATCCGGGCGGTGATGCATCGGAACTAGCTTAATTACCTGTATGCGTTCCTCATGCGAGAACCCTTGCAAATTTTGAACTACATCCAGGCTGCGATGTAGCGGCCCTTGTCAATTTTTCATTGCATTCGGGCAATGCAACGCGTCGCAAGTAGGGAACGTCCCAACGAAATCTGTATGTTTCATTGCATTCGGGCGATGAAGTGAATAGCAGAGATGAGACTAAAAAAACATTGAGGAATGCGGGATTTTACGTGGAACCCTACTCCCTAAGGAGCGGTATGAAACTACGGGAAGGCCTCAAAGGGTCATGTGTTTCATTGAACTTTCTCACCTGATGCAGGAGGTCTGGGGCTTCTTATATAGCCCCTACAGAGCCTCCAAGTCCTAACACTAATACATGTGGGACTAAACTTCTGGATGTGGTAAATGGATATTGGAAGGATCCATTTACCCATTTACATGATAAATGACGCATATTCTAACATGAACCGAATTCTTGTAATCTTTATGTTAGTTAATAATGGAGTTTGGGTTTGGAGTTTGGGTGAACACATCTGAAAGCTGAACACCTTTTTATTCTTAAATAAAATTCATGAACATTTTCTGAATCAACCGTTGTCAAATGTCTAAAGCTATTGCTGATATCTGTTCTAATTTTTACGATCTTCTGGAGATCTATTGCATTTTTTGTGAACTGGCTAAAAGCAACCGGAACTTTTCAGATTTTTGGTTGACTACTTGCATTGATGTAACTTTCATTGCCTAGCAAGTAATTCATTGGATAAAAAGTACCATAATGGCGCATGCATTTGTTTTTCCATGTGATTTTTTATTTTTGGTGTCCTGGCTTTTGCCCTTGTGGACTGACTGATGTGGTGAAGTTGTTGGCTGAATGTTAGCCTGCAATCATGATTGAACGTGAATCATCAATCAAGTCGGTTACTGAATGAAATGCTCGCCCCATTAAGACATATTTAATGAATCTAACTGGCATTCCTTTCAGTGGAAGATGCCTGTTATCTGTCGCAAAAGTGATTGGACATACCTTAAAATGGAGCAATATAATTTCTGACAGTGCTGTTTCCAAAAAACCTTGAAAGTGCTTGTATAACACAACTTCTGCCTTGTCTTCATCTGCTTTTTCATATTATGGGGTTAGGTAGGCGAATGTGGGGCGCTCTTTCTTCTATAGAAAGCGAGACATAGTAATATACACAAATCTGAAGTGTTCGATATTTCTATGGATCTTTATTGCAATGTTCATTCACACATATTTCAATTGTTTTTGCTTGCTATAGGTGGCACAATCATTTAAACCCTGCTATTAAAAGGGAAGCATGGACGGTGGAGGAAGAGATTACTCTTATTCACGCCCATGAAATGTATGGGAATAAGTGGGCTGAAATCGCCAAGCTTTTACCAGGAAGGTAGCGATATTTCTTGACCAATCTCTATAAACTGCATTCATCTGGTAAAAGATGTCTCCTTGCATGTCTTCCTGTTCAATGTTTTTGCTGATGCACTCGCTAAATTCAACTTCCTTTGCTTAAAGTACCAATGATAATTTTCTTGGTGTTTGTTGGTCTGTTTCAAAAGGATCTGTCATACACCCTGCAGATAACTTCATGTTGTCCAATATTCTTCTTAACCTGCTTTGTGTTAGCCTACATTATGTCAACTTTTTTCATTGTTGACTTTCGGCATTGTTATTGAGATTGGTTTTTAAATTGCTTTGAAGAGAGGTTATAAGCCTTGCCCCTAGAAGGAAATAGTCTTCAGCCTTTGCATCAATTCATGCATGCATAACTTCAACATTTTGATGCAAGTAGTACGTGACATTTTAGAAGACCACGTCATTCTAAAACTTATTATTAGTAACAAGTGTTTTGCATTATGCATGCTTTCAAGGGTTTCTCTTGGCCTACCTTAGCCTCTTTTGTGAACTTAAAAGAATCACACCTATAGCATGATGAAATGTCCATATAATATTTATAAGGCTACTCGTATGGTTTAAAAAAAGGCTACAAGTAAAGTTGGTGTTAATTTATCATGGCACTTGGGACAGTGCTTTTCAGGAAAAAAAACTCGAAGAGTCTTACTGGACCCTTCAACACAAAAAAACATTTATGCATTATTCTATGCATGTTGAGAGATTGTTCCATGGAAGTTTGACTAATGCGTTTGCCGGCAGCTTGTCCAGGAATTACATTGATTTCTTCTATAAAGCATAATTTCACAGTGCAGTATGTTTAAAGTCCGGGAAAATATGCACATTTATCTTGCTTGACCCAGTAACAATATTGAGATGGTGAAGAAGGCTGATGTTACAATTGTATGAATATCATGCGTTGAATTTTAATCTTATGTAATATATGAAGTATATTTATACTTTAGATCCGAACAAACTTAGTCAGCCGAGTAGCCCACCTGATCTGACTAGTGGGCTGTCTTCCTTTACAGCGATTTATGATTTTCTTTTTCTCATTTTCCCTTTGATTTTTAAAAGTAAACTAATATTAAGATTTATAATGTTTAGTTGAAATTCAATTGTAACCTTTATTTAATTGTGGTAGTATTGAAAATGCCCAGATCTATATGAATACATGAAAACGAATGTATAGAAAAATTGGGTTTTATCAGTTGTGCCCCTTCGAGATATTCCAATGTCACTTATGCCCCTCCCTCTTTGAGAACATCAATTGTGCCCTCGACTTCTTGCCGTTCTATCACTTGCGCACCTCCGTTAGTTTAACCGTCAATGAGTTGACTTAACCATGGTTTTTTCAAACCATGGTGCAGTTAAGAGGGGTATAATTGTCCAAACTTCTTCATCTTCTGCCTCCTCCATTTGATCTTCCTTTCTTTTCATAATTTCTCTCTCTTAATTACACCTTCATGCATCCATAAAATCATTAAAATTTTGCATTTTCACAGATATATCACTCATTGCGGATCAAATGGTGAATTTTATTGCATTTTTAGTGAACTTTCATGAATCAATTAATAAAAATGTATCTTAAATAAACAAATGCTAAATGGGATAGAGGAGGATGAGCAGTGGCAAGAGATGGTTGGGTTGGGGAGGAGGGGGTTGAAGGAGGTGTGGGGTTCGAACTGGGGAGGAGGGGGCGAAGCTCAGGGTTGGAAGGTGCGACGGGCTGGTGAGGAGGGGTAGAGGTACATGGGAGGAGGACTTGCGTGCGGCAGGGGCGGAGAAGCTCGGGGTAGGGGGGCAGGGTTGGAGCTGGGGCAAAGGGGGAGGCACAAGGGCAGAGGGAAGGTGGAGGAGGAGCTAGAGCAGAGGAGGAGTTGGAGCACATGGGCAGAGGGAGTGGGCAGTGGAGGAGCGGGGGCGGCCTGGGGAGGAGCTAGGGCGGAGGGGGTTGTAGAGGAGCGGCGATGGAGGAGCTCGAGGTGGGCTGGGGTGGAGGCGGTCGTGGAGGAGCGGGGACGGAAAGGGTCGTGGAGGAGCGGGGGCAGAGGGGGATGTGGAGGAGCGGTGGTTGGGAGGAGAAAGAGAAGGGGGAGGAAGTGGATCAGGGAGGAGGAGGAAGAAGAAGGGTTGGACATTTCAGTCCATTTTATAACACTATTTCCCGTTGTATCCTCAAATTTAACGTTTGTTTGCCTTGGAGATGGACGACAACTAACCCTAGTGGAACAAGTGATAGAACGACAAGAAGTCGGTGGCACAACTGATATTCCCATAAAGGGAGGAGCATAATTGAAATTGCAACATCTCAAAGGGCACAACTGGTAGAAACCCAAAAATTATATATATAAATAAATAATAAATAAAATCGATCAAATCTGATTAGTCCTCCTTGATTCATTCTTTGTCAACAACCCTTCTGATTGAGTATCGAATCCTGAGTTTTGTAATTTTGATTCTATCTATGAAATAGTGACCATATTGAGGGCCAACGAATTTTGTGTTTGATTTGATTTCTTTTGGGGGGTTGGGAAGCTATCTCTTTTCTTTTCTTTTTCTTTATTTGACGTTGAGATAAAATAATAAGTTGCATATTCATGAGGCCCTAGGGTTCTCTTGTATAGAGGAGTAACCAGTTGGGAAAATTACATAAGATGAGCATAAAGAAAAGAAAATACAAGAAAGCATAAATGATAACTAATATCTCAACATTTCCACTCAATTTGGAGTATAGATATCGATCATGCTTAGCTTGGAACATCTCTGGAATGAACCTTTAGTTAGGGCCTTGGTGAACACCTCTATTGTTTGATTTCCTGAGCTGATATGGGTAGTGGAGATGAAACCTTTTTGAAGCATATATCGAGTATAGTAACAATCTACCTCGATATGTTTGGTCCTCGCATGGAAGGTTGGGTTGTTGACGATGAAGAGAGTAGTATGGTTGTCGAATTGTAGGTACGGGAAGTGTCAACTCAACAGTTAGTTCAGTAAGAACGGATCTGGCACAAATCATCTATGTACTCCCATGTACCGTATTCTGACTCTACATTGGATCTGGTGACCAATGCCTCCATGATATCAAGGAACTCCCTGTAAATATTGCAAAGCCAGAGGTAGACTTCCTGTCCTTTGGTCATCTTGCATAAGCTGCAACTACACAAGCTGTAACGGCAAGGGATGTGTCTCTGCTAAATAGAAGACCAATGCTAGGTGAGGTCTTGATGCTCCATGAATTGACTGACTCTGCATCCATATGTTCCTGTCTATGATGCTCCATGAATTGACTAACTCTGCTTACTGCAAAAATTTATCGGGTATGTTAATGGTCACATTTAGGAGCTTCCCAACCAACACTTTGTACCTTCTATTGTCTACCTCCTCAGTGTCATCATCATAAAGTTTCATGCTCGGGTCCATGGGAGTAGAGGCAAGCTTGCAATTGCCATAGGGATGGGCATTGGGCTGGGTCGGCCTTGCCCAACCCGAAGCCTATCGCGAAAAGCTCAGCCAGGCCCAAGCCCAAATGCATAATGGGATGGGCTTGGGCCAAAGGATTGGGCCCGGATTTTTTTGGGTCGGGCTCAGGCTTGGCTCGGCCCAACTTGATCCGTACTCAGGGCTTAGCCTGATATTAGCCCGTTGCCCGACCCGAGGGCCCAACCCGATATTAGCCTGTTGCCCGGCCCGAACCCCCCCCCCCCCCAAACGGGCCTTAGACATGTAGCTTTCATTCCCAACTCTCTCAAAATAGCCTTAGCCCCTATCCCTCCATTCATTCCATGCTCCGGTACAGGACAATAGCCGTCACTCCTCCTCTACATGGCTATTGTGGAATGGCTAAGCCTCTGATTGGACTTTTCTATTTTCCAAATGCTAAAACGACCATGCCATAAACCTAAGCCACCGTCACTCATCGTCGCGACCTCCTGCAACCCATCACAGCCGTTATACTTTCCCTTTCATGCCACCACCCCATTGTCCCTCCACCATCGCAACCGCTAGCTCTTCCTTACCACCTACTTGAGGTAACGGCGCAAACTTGAGGTACCTTCGTGGCAACGGAGTAAACTTGAGGTAATGCTCTAGTATTTTTGGAAGTCATTAGGTACCTACTTATTTTTGTTTGTATATGTAAACAGATTTGTTAGACCACCATATTCTTATCGCTGACTGGTCTACGTAGTTGGGCCTTGAGGGCCGGTTGCCCTTTTGTTGTATTATTCTGTCCCCTCCCTCCTCCTCCTTTCTTCCCCTCCTCAAAATGTAAGTATCTCGCTATATTCTTTAATTTTAATAATATTTTGGGGTGAACACCATCGCGTGTCTCCCCCTCCTTTGAGCCGTCAAAAAAAAAAACATGTGGAACACCCTTATTTCAAATAGTATACACGGTTAGGCCACATAGAATAATCCGTGTAGTAAATCCAATTCTCCATGAACCTAGCACCAATAGATGGACCGACCCGACCCAAGCCTGACCCATTGGAATTTGGCCGGGCCTGGGCTTGGGCCGAACAGAGAAAAAAATTATGGGTACAGGCGTGGCCCAAGGCTTGAGTTTTTTAAATGGGCTTGGGTCCTTCAGGGTCCGGCCCAGCTCGGCCCATGCCCATCCCTAATCTACCATGCATATCTCAGAGAGAAGATATGTAACATACTTCCTCTGTGTCATCATAAGACCTCACTAGTTTCTGGCAAATTCCAGTCCAAGGAAGTAACACAGATTGCTATGGTCCTTGGTCACAAACTGCTGACCTAGAAAATCCTTAGCTAGAAAATCCTTAGCCGCTTAGATGCCCTGCACATCATCCCTTGTGATAACAATATTATCAACATATACAAATATGGCGATTGTACCTCTTTGAGACCTCTAAACAAATAATGAATGATCTGCAGTCGATGTTACAGATCTCTACTGTTCCATCAAATTTGAGAGCTTCTGAATTCATACTTTTGGACTCTGCTTAAGGCCATTGATAATCTTATGGGGTCTGCAAACCTTATGAAACCCCCCTCAGTAGAGAACCTAGGTAGATGCTATATGTAGACTTCCTCTTGCAGGTCACTGTAGAGAATTGCATTTTTCACATCAAGCTGATACAGGGTTCAACCCCATGTCACAACAACGGAGAGAAGGTTCCGAGGTATAGAATGTCGAACCACTGGAGAGAAAGTATCATGATAGTCTACCACATATGTCTGGGTGAACCCACGAGCCACAAGGCTCACCTTGTAGAGACCCACATTGTCATATGCATTGTACTTCACAGTGAGCACCCACTTAAATCCAACAACATATGCACTTGTAGGAGCTGTAACAATGCTCCATGCACAACACGATTATAACACGACCATCTCTTCGTCCATGGCAAGATGCCATTAACTGTCCTATATCGCTTCCTAATATGTTTGTTTTATCCCCACAGCTGATAGTCTCACAACAAACTTCTTAGAATCCTCCGAAAGTCGTCTCAAGGAAACATGGGTTGCAAGAGGATATGTAGCACAAGTATATTTTTGCTTTCGTAGAGCAATGCCACATCAAGATCACATGCCTCCTCAACATACAAGCCACCCTCTTGAGAGGGCACCTGCTCATCCTGTAAAGAATCCTGTTGCATGGACAAATCACTAGTGCCATCAGTATAAACAATATGCTCATTACTTACTTGGGGTGTGCTGGATATGGACGCAAACATATGCAGTTATATTCGTATTTGTTCGTGTTCGTATTCGTTTTTAAGAGGATATGGTTCTTGTTTTTGTAAAACAGGCGAATACGAATACGAATATTCTAAATGAATTTTTCGCGGATACGAATACGAATACGAATCTTGGATTAACGAATACGAGTACGAAAAAAATGAATCCGAAAACAAATACGAATATTCGTTTTATATATTAAATATTTTAAAATATACTTATTAGTTTAGGGTTTATTCATCCCCAAATCACTCCCGCCGCCCAACCCCCACCCCCAACGCCCCCTTCCCTCTCCCCAGGCTGTCGCCTACCGCCTCCTCTTACGGCCACCCCAACCCCTGCTCTGCCAGCCACCTCCTCCTCCTGCGGCCTCGCTGTTGTCCACCACCCCCCTTGCGGCCCTCCTGCAGATAGCCATCGCCGCCTCCTCCTTGCGGCCCCGTTGCTGACCATCGCCCACCACCCAACACCGCCTCCTCCTGCAGCCCCTCGCCCCTGCTGCAGCCCCTGTGCCGACCATCTCCTCCCCTCGACGGCTCCGCTGCCCAGCCCCCTGCCGCCATCCCCACCCAATGCCGACCATCTCCCGATTCTCCTCCCCCTGCGGCCCTATTGTCGCCCCCTTGCATCCCCCAGCCACCCGCTTCCCCCTTGCAGCCCCCTGCCGCCAGCCCCACCCCCGTGCCGACCATCTCCTCTCCCTTCGTTGTAGCCGCTACCTCGCCTCGCCCGCCCTCTTCCCTTCGTTGCAGCCGATATGGTATAACATCTTTATTTTATAATATTCATTCTATTCTACCATTTTCTTATGTGATTGCACACGATGATCTCTAATATTATGGTATATAATGTAGATTTTATACACCACATACTGCTTGTTTGAATCATGGAATGTGGTTAAACAAAAGATGGAAGTTACGCGGAAATGGTCACGAAATAATCTAGGTACATTTTTATTTATAATTTAATATTCATGTTAAAGTTAACATTCGTTTAATATTTGCATTCGTTTGTAAAAGATTCGTTTCGTATTCATATTCGTATTTTGAGGATATGGATCTTGATTTTTTTACATTCGTGTAATATTCGTATTCGTATTCGTAAAATAATATGGATATGGTTATGGTATGACCTGAATTCGCATTCGTATTCGTTCGTTTGCATCCCTAGTGCTGGATGATGGGGAAGGTTCATGAGCAGTGGGAGCTATGCGAGGCCTGTGAACAGAGACACGTGGCAAAAATTGTAGCAAGGTACATGGTTATGATAGTGTAATGGTAGCCACAGTAGTAGATGTATGTACTGGAGGAGGAGGTGGTGGTGGAGGTAGTGTATGACCTGTAGGTACTTGTGGTAGTGTTGTTGTAGGAGGATGCTTGTATACCTCCCTCCTCAACTGAGTTGGATAAAGTCAACCTGTCACATGTAGGAGAAATACATAACCAACTCAAAAAAGGTGATATCAACCCTGACAAAGTATTTCCGTCGAAGTAGATCAAAACAATGGTACTCTTTCTGGGTACGATAGTAGCCTACAAAGACTCTTGACAGTTGTAGGGGAGAGCTTGTCATGATCAGATGTCAGATTGTGAACAAAGGAAATCTGAAATACAACCAAAAACTCAAGGTGTAACGGAGAACATGTTTTTGGGAATTGCAATCAAGAAATGAACCTTTTCTCCTAAAACAGAAGATGAAATACGGTTCACCAAGAGTAAGCAACGAGGACCTCATCATTCCTAAAAGAGTGAGGAACACAATTCTGAATCAAAAGGGTCTGGATTACATCAAGTAAATGATGGTATTTGCATTCAACAACATTGTTCTACTGGGATGTATATGCATATGAGGCCTGGTGTATGATGCCAAGAGACCTGAATAACTCGGATAGCTGAAATGTGCAGACCTCTAAGGCATTGTCAAAGCGTAAGAACTTAACAGTTACAAAGAAAATGTTCTTTATTTCATTAATAAATCATTTTGTGGCAGACCTCTCTTCAGACTTTTTCCTTAACAGAAAAACCCAAGGCAGTCTAATCTAGAATAATCATCCATAGCAACAAGATAAGAACGGTGTCCTTGGTGATCAGGTACATGATTTAGACCTCAAGTATCTAAGTGAATAAGTTCAAATAACTGAGTGTTGTTACAAGCTTAAATAACTAATTACTACTACGACTCTGACGACCAAGAAAAGAAGAGAGGCGGTGCTTTCCAAGCTGGCAAGACTTGCACTGGAAGGAAGATCGCGTGGAAATCTAGGGGAGGACATGATATAACCTCTGTAGGTGAAACTAATTCAGTTTGGTGAAAATCAAAACGAAGATGCCACATGTATAGTAAAACTAGTCCAGTGGGAATAGTAGAGGAACCAACATGAGTAGATTGGACAAGTCTGTAGAGCTCCTCGCTGCTTACAGTCTCATCCAATCACCTCACTCGTGAGTAGATCCTGAAACACAAGAGAAAAGGGGTCAAAATGGCACGACACTGCAGATCCTTTGTGATTTGACTAATAGAAAGCAAGTTCATCTGAATGTCAAGAGTATATAAAACATTCTACATGTGCATGCATAGTGTCAAATGTACCTTCCCCTGTCATGTGATGGGTGAGTAAATCTCTCTTGCAATGACAATCTATCTATCGGGGAGTATAGATTTGTAAGAATGGAATTGTGCTACACATATATGGTGAGAAGCACCAAAGTCCATGATTCACTTTGTCATATCTATCCTGCTACAATTGGTAAAAGCATATGCTATACCTGAAGAGCTTGAAGAGGCTCTAGCAGCAACCGCGACATTTGAGGAACTTGTAGTGGTGTTGGCAACATGAGTCACTATCTCCCTCAGATGGGAAACAATATCATCAAGGTGCGGATATACCTAAGGATTCGAAGTGTCTGGAGGTCAATCTGCTATGCCACACGAGCAAGATACAATTTATGCTTCTGATAGCATGTGTCCTCAGAGGGACCTTGACGACGATAGTAGGTGCAGGGGTCATGTTGACGTCCGCACCCTCTGAACTGTGAAGTACCTCCCCTGCCGCGAGATGCAACCATCGTTGAGACCTGTGTGGTGGTAGCGAGTGGGATAAGAAGCCTGTTAAGGCGACTGTAGGTCTCCTCCGTAGGAGGTATGGTCACGCTTGAAAGAAGATGCGCGTGTGCCACCTCATATTCTGAGTCCAGAATTGCCAAGAAAACTCCAACCATCGTGGAGTTCCTGTATGCCATCTACTGCTCCATGAAAGTGGTAATATGCATGAAGTTGTGAAGCTTCTCAAACATACCTCGGAGCGAAGAATATAAGGCATGTAGAGGATGGCCATTCTGCTTGGTAGTGTGTATGTGTGTGTGTATAGACGATCTCTTTGGTGAGAATCTTAGAGTGCCAAACACACGTGTAAACATCATCTTGCTTCCATGAAGCATTGTCCTCAATCTTATCCATCGGTTCTGGCTTGTCAGAATGCTCCTTGTTATTGCACTATATAAGAGCCATAAACTGTATGGATCACAACACAACTCATAGTTGGTCATATCCATCTTCACGATGGGAGTTGTGCCTTTGAAGGCAGCAGACGAAGAGAAGATGCTTCCCTTGTTTTTTGACATGATGAAAAAAGAATGCCAAAACGGAGCTCGACTAGGGAAGTAGATCGATCCAAGTGAGGTTACGCGATCATATAGAGGATTGGTTGTATGTATAGAATCATACAACCATTTTCAACAATCCTTGATCTGTGCTAGGACCTGAAAATCTAAGCTGATTTATACGTCTGAAATCACTTTTTCCGATCAAAATCAGGCTGTTTATCAATTTTGGATGGCTACGGAGAGGATATTGAGGGCCCACAAGGGCCTATCGAAGGCCGAGAGACGGCCTTGGGGGGCTGACGGAGGTGGTGGTGTGCTGGGTGGCACCGAGGGAGGGGTTGGGGTGTCCCTTTGGCATGCCACTAGGGTGTTCAGTAGATACCTGCAGCGGTGTTGAGGCCCTGCAGGGGCTGTTGGGTGCCGCACAGAGACCCTAGGGCTGCTGAGAAGCGGCAACGTTGGCGCACGGCCCGGGGATGGCCTCCGGCGGTGCATGGGGTGGAGAAGATGGTGGTGGCGAGGTGTGGTTTGGGAATGGGTACGAGAACTCTGGTTTAGAACTGTTGCTCTGATACTATGTGGAGAGAAAACAATAAGTTGGACATATAGAGTAACCGGTTGGGTAAATTAAATAAGATGAACATAAAGAAAAGAAAATAGATGAAAGCAATAAATAATAACTAATATCTCAACATTTACATATTATACTTCTATTTTTTATAGCCTAATTATCCAGTTGAATGCATATTTTTTCATCAGTCAGTCCTTTTTCCTGAACTGGTGTCCACATTTCCGTCGAAATGCTAGAAACTACTCTATGCCAATAAGTCAGTAGCCCCAATGTCAAATTTTGAAAATGGTGTTTGGAAAAATGCAATTCTAATTTTTTTTCTGAGACAGCTGTTGATAAATTTTTTGTAACATTTGTAATTGCAGTTGGTTCTCTTGATTGGCATCCATAGTTTAGTTTCCTCTGCCAGTTGACAATTACTTTTTGCTTTGGAATTCAGAGTTTAGGCATCATGGAAATTGCCCCCCCCCCCTTTAGTTCTAGACTATGTGCAAACTATGAGCATGTGATTTGACAAAAAGAACCTTGAGTTTATAGTTTTCTGGACTAATTTTTATTTGCATCTGTGTGGATTATTCCAGGGCAGATAATGCTATTAAGAATCATTGGAATTGCTCTGTTAAGAAGAAATTGGACATGTGTGCATCTTCTGGATTTCTTGCGCAAACACCCGAAACCAGAATCTCTTTTCCTCTAACTAAAGGGAATTCTAAGGTTGATATTGGAAGGAAATCTACAATTGGTACGTTCCTTTCTCCTACAACAAGAGACTTTGGTGGTTTTCCACGTGAGGGTGGGTGTCATGGAATGGAATACTTGGAAAGGCATGGCCTAAAAAGACATGCTTTAACAGAACAAAGCGACCGAGTTGTGCAAGATAATTACAAAGGAATAAAATGTTCAGAAATAGACACAAGTTTGATGATTCAGGGGGTTAAACCATCAGCAGGGAGAGTCGCAGGAGGCAACCGCCTTGATTTAGTCCTTGAACGGCATGATTATGTCTCCTCTTGCTCAAATGCTTTTAGTCGGATACCTGAAAGCCAAAATTCCGGAAGTACAAATGATGCTAGTTTTGCCCATGAAGCAAATCATTTTCATTCCATGCAGTTCAGCAATGATCCTTTACACGCACCAGGAGATCTTAAGATACTACTGGTTTCGGAATCAGCAGGTCTTGCATTTCTGAGTGAATCAGCTGATGGTGCAGAATCTTATAACCACGATACTGTGACACCGGGAAGTTCTGCATCTGGAACTTATAATGAATTGCATCGTCCTATTCTGCAGCGGTCAAATTCAGATGGCTCTTCTTGGAGTGATGATAGTTCCAGACAAGAGAGTAACTGTAAGCAGATATCCAGCCTGTTCAATTGTTCAACTCCACCAACTCTTTCATTAGGCATTTTAGAAGATTGTAATAGTCCACGGAGTATATTGAGGAGAAGGGCAATCGACTTCAAGGACACTCCTTCAATTGTGAGAAAAAGAAGGCATCACTGTGTCTATTCAGAGAGCTCACACAAAGTAGTTACCGATTGTAGTAATCTACCAGAATATATCGATACTACTTTGAAACTTGGACCTTCTTGCCATCTAAGAAGAAACCATAGGGCAGCTGGTTCAGACATCAGTGAGGCTTTAAATGTCGGGAATCTTGCTATCTCTTCTTGTGACTCCTCCAAAACTAGATTTGCGCCAGCAGTCAAATCATTAGAAAAGCGGCTGGAGCATGAATTTGACATGGAATGGACTCCAACAGGCCATGACAATAATTCGGTCCAGACTACCACCTTACATGGTTCGACTGGAATGTTCTCTAACACAGACGGTAATTATACCAGTCGGGATCTTCTGGAGGACAAACAAGGTCCTTGTAGAAAGTTGTCACGCGGACCGTTCATGTAATTCTGGTGTGCGCAGTGTACTAATCAGACACCAGATCGAACCCATCCTGCAAATAATTAGTAAGTAACTTTTGAAGTTCTAAAGCGATGAATAGTCACGTCGATCTGATAAATTACAAACTTTCAAAGTTTTAAAGTGTCACGTCGATCTGATAGATTACAGTTGGCTATTTGTTGCATCTGTTTGCGAATTATAGGCTACTGTTATAGAGTGTTGTTTGAGTTAATTTTTCTAGTTTCCGGGTCCCCATTTGCTTGACAATGATCTTTACTGGATGACAGTTAATCTTTTAAAGTTTCTTTTTAAAAAGACATCTGCACAAGAACAGTTATAAGATGCCAATTCGAAACTTTGTTGCAGATTCACAGTGGGAATGGCATGAGTTCTAATCTCATCTTTTATCTTTCCGGAACAAATCGATAGCACAAGAACAGTTTTTAAAGCTTCAACCCTCTTCTCTGAAACAATTTTGGATCTAGGATATTTAATTCTTGTATTTTCTTTCCTTTTTCCCCCTGCAATTCCCATTTATCTGCAAGTTCTATGTTTCAACGTGGATTCTTCATTATGACACCGTTCATCTTTTTCAGCTGAGATTGGCAACTGAAGCTCACTTCTTTCCTTCAGTCAGGTTGCTCGCTGACTGAACCTTCTGTGGAATTCTGTTTCTTCTTGTATATCGTCCTCTGAAGACAATAAATAAAGCGGCCAAGTACATACACCTGCAAACTTTCCTTGAAGGATTTCTATGCTGATGCTTGATGGGAAGGTCTCCTTTTGGTGCTTCTTTCTCACGTTTCCAATACTCCAGGCAAGATGATCCAGTTTCCTGCTGGAGCAGCAACCGATGGGAATGCGCAAGGTTGAGTTGTTCGTCTTCTGGGGGAAGCATCGGGTTATACTCACTACAGGTTCTTTCCTATGGAAGCATCAGGTTATAATTTCCCCACTTCATACAGGTTTTGTTTCTTTGTTATAGTGATAGCTTGAATTTGTTCCATGGTTCAAAACACGCCCCTTTTCAACTTTGAAACAATGGCCGTAAAAAGCAATTTAATGAGCAATTTGTCCACAATGATTTGGATGAGATTGTGTTTTGCCATTATATGTCAGAATTGTATTGAATTCAGGAGCAACCCAACACCCAAATGGTGCGACCATGTTGAATGATTGGCCCAGTTGCGACCAGGGTCCAAAGTGTTTCCCATGTAAACATCCTAGAGAGGAGAGTACATTGAAGAAGCTGAGTTACTCACATTTATAGTTCAAACCCATTCCATTTCAAGCTTCACCCCCACAGCACTTGCTGGAATCCCTCTTACTACAACCATCAGTTGGTTTTAATAAAGTAATACATTTTCTCAATGTCCTTTTGATCCTTCCATTTTTTCCAAATGAAACATCCTTAAAAAAAGCTTAAACCTAAAATCTCCTTTGGCCCATTCCAAACGTAACATCCACCCAAGCGGCACTCCTCTCTACCCTCTGCCACACATATCTCTGTTGGTTGCCCTCCTTGTCCCTAGTTGCGCATACGTAGCCAGATCTCCTTTTGCACGTGTAACCAAACATTCGTCGCGCACGGTATTCAGATCTTGTCCTTGGCTCTTCTATACCTCCCTTGTGCACACGTAGGCAAGTACCTCCCTCTTACACCATATCATCGCTTATGGCACCCAGACCTCTCACATGCACAACGCCCCTCCTGCGCCACACAACCAAGTAGGTCAATTGCATGTTAGTTGTAGTTCTTATTGATATATACAAACATGCAATCTTATTAAAAGTCAACGTGATACTTCTACAATTTTTATAGATTGTATATATGTTATTTATATTTAGTTATACAATGATTGTTCGTACTAAAGCATATATATATATATATATATATATTGTTCTTAAAAATTAACTATCATTTTCTTTACGTTTATCCATACTCTCAATTTTAGAATCATAATTCAAATGTCAATGTCTAATATGCTACAAACTTAATCATAGCTTATGATGTGACAATCGGTGAGCATCAAAAATCCAATTTAATCTATAATCCAGTGGATTGGAAAAATAAAAAATCCACTAAGTATGAATTGGACGCTGACTAAGTTAAAATTTGATCTAATCCGATCCATGTGCACCTCTACTCCTGACATCCTCCCCTCGTCAAATAAGATATGTTGTCGTGGAAGATGGGCCCTAACATATACCTAATGGTGGCAGGGTGTTGGTCTACATGGGCTACTGTATGTTATATTGGTTGATTATATGAGTCTCATTGACATTTATGTATATTATGTGATTATTTATGATATTATTGGCGCACAATTAGGTTAATGCCTTATATGGAAATAATTTTGAAGAAAAAGCACACTATAACAAAAGTGCACGCGATAAAATAATAATGAATATTATTCATGTGAAAATATCTTTTGTTCGTGTAATTTGCAATAAATGTCATATTTATTTATAAGATTTAATAACTACGATTAACTATTTACTTTTTTTCGTAAAAAATGTACTATTGCTGCAAATTTAACAATGATTAGAAAAAACAGCCCATTGACAGTCGTTGTTTGGAAATAAATTTTAAATTATTCATCATCTTGGAACGATTTTTCACAATGATGTCTATTTTGTGTATCTAAATTGACGTATCATTCCGTATATATGCAACAAATACTGGTGCTTAAATTATGAATCGATATTACTTTGAATATAATATTATTGAATATAAAATATCGTTAAATATTTAAACCATCTCTTAGTCACGTATATAGTCAAAAAGTTTCTAAAATATAGGTTTATATATTATATTGAGAATTGCAATTTACACATATAGGAAAGAATTTGGTTGAAGATTTTCCATTGCAATTTTTCGCAAATGAGGTTTGCTATTTCAGTATGTCAAATGTCGTTTTCATACTTATACCCCATCAATATCTTACGCGTCGAAATATACTAATTTTTTTAGAGTAAATTACACAAAAGTTCCTGAACTATATACCTAATTTCAATATGTACCTCAACTTTCAAAAGTAACAATATGGTACCTAATATATTGCTTTGGTCCCAGTGCGGTCTTCTACTAACAAGAGCATGTGATGTCTGTTAAGTCCTTTATTGTTCAGACATAAATACCCCTACTGAACAAAGCCCCAAATCTCCAAATCCCCCTCTCTTCCCCACTCGCACCCATTCTTTCCCAAACTAGAACTCCAAAGGCATGTGAGCATCACAACAACGAGGGATCCACTAGCGACGACGAGGCACGACTGACGCGATGGCAGGAGGAGGTGTGAGATCGACATGAGGGTGCCACCAACGACTGAGGGCACACCCTCTGTGAGGGATCGTAGGAGGGGCTTGACCATGAGGGCTCTAGCGACAATCACAACGATGTCTAAATCGAGCATTTCTGTATTTCCATACGCGCTTTCCACCAACCGTGACATCGAAAGATCATTTGGAACTTTTAAATGTCAAGAGAGACAGAAATGCTCTTTAGCTATGTCTCTTTCCATTCGAGCAAGAACTTCAGCAGTAAAGAGTAAACAACTTCCCCAATTCAGGTGATACTTCAGGAAGAAATAGTTTCTGAATGCCATTCCTCTGCAGACATTTGTGAATCAACATTCATAGGCATACCAAGAGTTGATTGTATAAAAGGGATTCGAGGAGCGGATCCCTAATTAAGCAGTGGAGAGCAAACGACATGGATTAATGTATGATAAAGAGGAAAAAATGAGGTCACGGAGGGAGTCAGATGGGAGTTGGAGCATTGTGGTGGTGATGGAATGGTCTGCGACATCGAGGCCAGTGTCGTGGGTTCTCCTCCATAGTGCTTGCAGTATGTACTCCACCGACCCCTTAGCCAATCCAGACCCTGGAATCCTCTGGCAAGCCCTTGCGGTCACGCCCCTCCGCCAAGCCCTCGTGTTGGTCTCTTCCCTATGTCAAAACTGATGTCGGTCGTGCCTCACTGCCACCATTGGAGCTTGAGTTTAGGAAGGGGGACGCATATGGGGATGAGAGGGAGATTTGGAGCTTTGTTCAGAAGGGGTATTTCTAACCAAACCGCAAAGGACACAACGGGCATCACCTGCTCTCATTAGTAAAAGACCACATTGGGACTAACAATGAATTAGGTAACATATTGTTACTTTTGAAAGTTGAGGTACCACATTGAAATTGTGTGTATAGTTCAAGTACTTTGTCTAATTTACTCTCTTTTTTAAAATAAGTTTCCTATAACTATCTTTTCATTATGATATAATTGATATTTATTTAAAATTTCAAAATGTATATTATTTATCTTTTCCTTATCTCTAAAATCAAATAAACAAGAACGTGGAATAAAACTCATTTATTCATTCTTCCTCATTATTCCTTAACCTCTGCTGAACGCATAAAAAGAAAATTTTCCAAGGTTTGGTTTTTGGGGGCGATAGTACTCATCATCTATTTGATTCGATTGGTGGATTAATTAAATAAAAACTAAATTAAGTTCTTTTCTATAATATAAAATAGAGAAGAAGAAAAAGAAAATCTATCATGGACACGCACAATTGTGTTGCCCATAGCTAAAATTACGTATTTTCAATGAAAGTAAAAATTAGATCCGCCGATCTTTATTATTAGGATTTAACGAGGCTACCCCTTGCGGAAGCCAACATGGTTGCCTCGTTCTCATACTTTGGTATTTTTTTTATTTTTTTGAAAAATTTTATCATGAATATTCATTCCTATACCTCTTCTATATGTCATTCGAATTTCGTCAGAAACAGAGACTTTTACAGCCTGCATCGAGATGGTGTCGATTTAAAAAATCATGTTACCGTTAAAAAATGACTGTCTGAATGGAGGCCATAGGAATCTCTGTTTCTGAAGAAATTCGAATGACATATAAGTGGGATATAGAGATGAATATACATGACGATATTTTTTGAAAAAAATGCCACAAATAGCGCAGGGGCAGCCATGTTGGCTACCCCAAGGGGGCAACCCCATTAACCTCTTATTAATATTATAAAAAATATTCTATTAAATTTATGCATCATTTTGAGATTTACAACTTATCTATTGAGTGATGTAGGATATGCTTCAAAGGAGTGGTTGTTAATTTTTTTATGCATTCATATGTACCCACTTAATGGTCTAATTGTAGTAAAGTGTGTCTACCATATAAAAAATCAGGATTCAAAATCTACTCTTACAAAGATTGCGTTAGGTAGTAGATGGCTAGCGTAAAAAATAGTTGGATCTTTCGCTATGAATTTGAACAAAAATCTATCTAACGATTCTAATTATAGTGGGAGAAAAGTTAGTATATTTTTTCATACTTTTTCATATTATTCGTAACAAATATTGGACATTAGCCCAAACCCGTTAACTTCGCCGTCCACAAAGTACCCAGTCAGTCGCCTCCGACCTTCACATAGCCCCCCACGACGTAGTTCAGCCGCCATTGCTCCCCCACCACCTCTGCCTAGGGATGCAAACGGTCGGATACGGATACGGATATTGACGGATATTAAAACTATCTTACCATATTCTTGAAAAACGGATACGGACGTAAAACGGATATTGATCGTACACGAGTAATGTTAGAAATACTCCATAGAATCGACTTAAATATATACGAATTGGATGGAAGACGCATGATATTAATTTACTAAATGTGTTTGTATCATAAAAATTATATAAATATGGTAAAAGGACGTAGAGAATTATGTTATATATTGTTAAAAATAAATCTAAGGTTATATTTATATATGAAAACGGATATACGGATACGAATATGGATGTTTGCGGATATCAAAACGATATCCATATCCGTATCCATTTTAAAACGGATACGGATACAGATGTCAAAATCTATATAAAATGGATACGGTGACGAATCGGATACGGATATATCCCTATCCATTTGCATCTCGCTGGCCTTCCATTCCCATCCGCTAGCGACTCGTCCGTTCCCCACCGCCGTCAACACCGCAAGCTCTACACTCGGAACGCCAGTTGGTAGCCCCATCTCCATTGCTCGAGAATATATGGTGGACACATATAAATATTTTTTTTTGAAAAAAAAACTTAACAAAAACTGTTTGCGACTACGCCGTTGAAAGTCATTACCGTTTACTAAAAAGGGAAGTAGGCGTTAGGTTTGTTTTTGTTACCTTGTAGGTACTTCAGGTCGCTGTCCTTCAACTGCATTGTCCGCGCCGTATGAGAATTGGCCTACGGAGTCGCATCTAGAACTTTGCATTACATAATTCTGTGTGTGATTTACACCTTGAATATTCATGATTAATTAAAGATCTCACACATTTTGCATATGAATTTTGGTTAATCCCAATATTTATCACTATATCCATATATTATGTCATAAAAAATTCGTGTAAAACGGTAACAAGATTTTTTAAATCGACCCAGTTTGAATGAAGGTCGTAGGAGTCTCTTTTTCGCATGAAATTAGAATAACATAATATAGGGATTTAATAATGAATTTACACGGTTTTAGATTTCAAAAAAAAATAAAAAAATTATGTGAAAAAGAGGCGGGGGGGAGTTAAGTTAGCTCCCCCTAGGGGCCATACACATTTTTCCTATATATATATATATATATATATATATATATATATAGGATATCTTTCAAATGAGACATGGTCCTTCCATTCATAAGGAAGGCCAACGATCTGGGCCATCCGTATTTAATCGTATGGTTGTTATTAATGGCATGTTAATATTATTTAAAAAGTTAACAAAAATCCATTTTGGTCTTTATACATTATCTAAATATAGTATCTAACCACCTCAATTATCTCCTTCATTAATATATCACCTTAATTGCTTTTCAAAAATAGAAACCCTAATTATTTTGGCATCATGCATTCCATGCAGAGGCCAATAACGTGCCGCCTGAACCTCTCATCCGCACGGACGGAGGTGTTCTCGTGTGATCGCGGTTGCTGGACGACGGTGGAGATGCACGGCGGGTGCGGTTCTCCTCTTGCAGGTGGTTCCTCGTTCCTGCTCCACGCAAAAAAGGGGAAGGTGCCACCCCTTCTTCTCTTTTCTTCTCGCCCAAGCCATGGGGCGTGACTAGGGATGTGGAGTTCCAGGTGGAGATCTACGGTGGGATATGGCTGGCGGTTGGTGCTGTGATTCGACGGAGGGTGGCACACGAGCAACGACGGAGGCAAGGAGGTGAAGGGCGATGTCTGGCAGCTTGAGGGCTGTGAGGTGGAAGGGTGGCGGTGAAGATCCTGAGCCACGTCAGAGTCGAGTGGAGGAGGGTGGTGCTCCAGGCGGTCAGGCTGTTGCGAGATGGTGGATCTGGTGGACAGCGACGGCGTGTGTTTGTGATGGAATTGTGTGGTCATGTGCGGTTCCGGGAGGCGGCGAGACGACGGTGGGCTCACGCTGGGTGTGGGCTACGTCGGATCGTACGATGCACGGGGCGACGTTGGACAGGAGCACAGGGGAACACGAGAGAAGGAATGGACGCAGCGTGGAGAGGTCTCGTCGACCCGGAAATACAATATTGATGTGTATTATACACTTTTTTATGTGTATTATACAATTTCGATGTATATTATAGATATTTGGTATGTATTTTTACGTATCAATTGAGTGCAAATGACAGTTGTTGTTTTTTATTCATATTGTATGTTTTATGTGTATTACACATTTTGGATGTGCATTATACATTTTGAATGTGTATTATACATAATTCGGTGATATTTTACTCATCCATTGAGCGTGAATGACTACTGCATTTTTACAAATAACCATAAAAATTCTATTATACAAAGAACCACACAATTAATACAAATAACCATGCATTAATTGCTGATATGAATTGTATTTTACAAAGAACCATACATAATTTACAAATGACTGATTAATTTTGAAAGAAACACAGTAAATACAAAAAAAACATACACTCGTTACAAAAGGAACAACAGATTCTACAAAAAAAACATCAAGATACAAACATTGCCCTACGTAATGTCGCCCAAAATAAAACTGGATATATTTTAAACATGGTAATGCGAAAAATACCAAAAATAAAAATAGCTAAATTTAGAATTTCGGAATATTTATTGACATGCATAATTAATGCGAAAGTTGATGACCAAAATGCCCTTTTGGGCAACAAAATGGAAGGTGCCGTTGGATTTGAATCCGATGGCCCAGATCGTTGGCCTTCCTTAGAGATGGAAGGACCACGTCTCATTTGAAAGGTCCCATATATATATATATATATATATATATATATATATAGATATATGGGTTAAATGGGGCTGCCCCCTGGGAGTAGCCAACTTGGCTACTCCCACCCCTATTTTTCCCTCATTTTTTTATTTCTTTGGAAAATAAAAATTTGTAAATTCATCATTATATCCCTCTAACATTCTATTAAAATTTCGTCAGAAACAGAGACTCCTACGGCCTCCATCCAAACAGGGTCGATTTAAAAAATCCTGCGACCGTTAAAAAAATGACGCCTGGATGGAGGGCCTAGGAGTCTCTGTTTCTGACGAAATTTTAATAGAATGTTAGAGGGATTTAGTGATGAATATACAAATTTTTATTTTCCAAAGAAATAAAAAAATGAGGGAAAAATAGGGGGTGAGAGTAGTCAAGTTGGCTACTCCCATGGTGTTGCCCCCTGGGAGTAGCCAACTTGGCTATTCTCACCCCTATTTTCCCCTCATTTTTCTATTTCTTTGAAAAATAAAAATATGTATATTCATCACTATATTTCTCTAATATTCTATTGAAATTACGTTGTTTAAGCTTATTGTTTAGTTAAAAAATAATTAAGTGGAGGGAGTCGTTACAAGAAACCACATTCAAGTTTTTTTGGGGCAGTCTATTATTTTTTTAAGGTTCTTGATAACTTTGGGTATATTAGTTTCATTGGATTAAGGTTTCGATTAAAGTTTTATTGTTCCTCTACTTTATAATAGTCTTATAAAGATTATGTTTTTTTTAAAAGGGATGGATCTGATAAATATCCACTAGCATTCAATATTCAATCTTAGTACTTGATTATTGCAAAATTACGTTGTTGATAAATCTGTTAAGTTTTTTTTTGTTTTTTATCAAAGTTATTTAGAACCACATTGATTATCTTTAGTAAAATAGCACATTTCCTAAACCCTTTGTTATTGCTCAAGTAAAATTATTCAATCTTATACAAATCTTATATTTTGTCCAACTAGATCAAAAAAATGACAAGTAAGACAATTACCACTGAGGGGGGAAAATCATTTACCTTAACAGTACTAATTATGAGTTATTGAGTAGAAAGATCTACTATGGCTTGTTGCACGATAGTATACACTCCATCATAGATAAACCCGGCCCAACCTTATCTGAAAATCCAATTATGTAGGAAATTAGGTCCCTCGAACATTGGAAGAAAACAGATAATAGGGATAGGAGCTTTATACTGACATACATGGATCTGAACCTGATTCGGGTGTTTGAGACTTGCGAATCAGCTTACGAGCTCTGAACCACGGTTAAGGAGAAATATCACTCCAAATCCGAAGTAAGCGTCCAACATCTTCTACACAAGTACAACTCGTGTAGAATGAAGGAATCTAAAAATGTCCTTGAGCACGTGAACAAGATAATCGTGATGGCCAAGTATCTTGCGGCTGCTGATTGCATAATTTCGGAGAGGATGCAGATCGCAACCATACTAGGAAGTCTCCCTCCGTCATTCGACATGGTTGCTACATCTTTGAGGATGAATGGCAACATTAAGTCTGTGGCAGACCTACCTGCACAGTTGGCATGAGCAGGACCTCTCTAAACAAAGATCGAAAGCTGAGATCTTTAAGGTCGGGGAAGAAGAAGAAGCAAATGTCGTGCAAGTGAAGAAAAGGTTGGGCCCCTCCAAAGCAAATTTCAAGGGAAAGAGTGGGAAATACCCACGTGGCTCTTGCTATGATTGCGGCAAATATGGCCATTTCAAGGTCAATTGCCCAACAAAAAGAAATCAGGAAATTTTAAAATTCCTGAAAACAAAGGCAAGAAGAAAATGGAATTCACGGCTGTCGTGGAATGCAACTCCGTCATCACGGACAGTGATGGATGGTGGATCGAATCTGGAGCAACCAGACACATCGCTAAGACGAAGGAAGGCCTGGTGGACTTCAAAGAACTGAACAAAGGCGAATAGAGGATCTTCATGGGGAACAACACCTACCTAGACATGTAAGGTGTTGGGACATACATACTTGACCTGGGGAATAACATTATGGTACCGAATGATGTACTATATGCCCGAGGGATATGTCGGAACCTGATATATGTCCCAGTTCTGCTCAAGAAAGACTTCGAAGTTAGGTTATACAATAAACATGTATCTATAGGCAAAAATAAGAGGGTTTATGCGATGAGAAAGTTTGTGCCCGAGTATGACACGTTCTGTCTTCCTGTAATAAATTCTAGTGAATCAATGAATGTCGCTTCTGATTATTCCTTGTGTTATTTATCTGATTATGACTTTTGGCACATGCGATTGGGTCATCCAGGAAACTCTAAGATGGATCAAATAATTAAGTAAATTTGTTGCCTAAGATCACATGTGCAAGGACATTGCCCTGCGAACATTGTCTGACCGGTAAAATGATGAGAAGACCCTTCTCAACCGGAACTCGGTCAACAGAGTTACTACATTTGATCCATTCAGACATATGTGGACCACTAAGCGTCAGCACACATAGAAATAAGGAATACTTTTAACATTCATTGATGATTACTCGAAGTTCTCCTATGTTTATCTCTTAGGAAGAAAATCGGAAGCACTTGAAACATTCAAGAGATATAAGACAGAAGTGGAGACAAGATTGGGAAAACCAATCAAAACTCTTAGGACAGATAGAGGTGGGGAATATACCTCAAAGGAGTTTGAGGATTACTGTATTCAAATAGGCATTCGCAGGCAGACTACGATGCCCTATACTCCACAACAGAATGGTGTAGCAAAAAGAAAGAATCGAACTTTGATGAATGTAGTAAGGTGTATGCTTTCACACTCAGGACTTTCAAAGAAATTCTGGAGAGAGGCAGTGTTGACTGCGAACTACATACATAACATGATTCCCACCAAGTCCCTAGAATCAACACAATATGAAATATGGAATGGCAGAAAGCCCGAGTTGGGCCATCTCCGGAAAAGGGGATGTGTAGCATATGTTCTGGTACCGAGTCAGCTTAGAGACAAGTTAGACTTCAGGACATTAAAATGCAAATTTATTGGATATAGTGAACATTCTAAAGGATACAGGTTCTTCCATGAAACTAAAGGTCTGATCGAAAGTCGTGATACAATTTTTCTTGAAATTCATCAAGAAAAGGAATATGAAGTAGAGGAATCAGATCCTCTGATTATCTTACAGGACAATGAAGATGACTTGAGCATTAGACAAGAACTTGAGGATGATATCGATCATCCAAATGTAGAGAATGAACCTATGGAATATGATGATCCTTTAGAAGAAGTGGGTGGACCCAGACAACCCACGAGTATAATCGGCAACAAGAGACCCGGAACACGGCCCGCATGGATAGAAGATTACCATTTCTATGAATGCGAGGCGTCGTGCTACACCGTGGATGAGGATGTAGCGGATTGTATAGATCCCATATTCTTTAATGAAGCTATGGCTTCGTCTGAGTCGGAATCATGGTTGGCCGCTATGAGAGATGAGTTGGACTCAATCGAGCGAAACGATGTTTGGGAATTATGTGATTTGCCATAAGGTAGACAATCCATAGGATGTAAGTGGTTATTCAAAACAAAGTACCAAGTTGACGGTACTGTTGACAAATACAAAGCCAGATTAGTTGCCAAGGGTTATACTCAACAAGCTGGAATAGATTTCCAGGAAACCTACTCTCCAGTGGCTAAGTTTGCATTCATTCGGATGATCTTATCTATAGTCACATATATGGATTTGGAATAGTTCCAAATGGATGTTAAGACGACCTTCCTTAATGGAGAATTAAAGAAAGATATTTATATGCGACAACCTAATGGTTCTCAGGTTAAAGGTCATGAGAAAAGGGTTTATAAGTTAAGAAAGTCATTATATGGCTTAAAGCAGTCTTCACGGCAATGGTATCTCAAATTTCTTGAGAAAGTTATTTAATTTGGATTTGTTTCAAATAAACTGGATAACTGTGTGTATGTCATGAAGAGTGGGAGCAGGTTTGCAATCATGTCATTGTATGTAGATGACATTCTGCTTGCAGGTAATGACATACAAATGCTCTATGAAATCAAACAGAAATCGAGCAATGAATTTGAGATGAAGGACATGGGCGAAACATCTTATGTTCTTGGAATTCAAATAACAAGAGACAGGACTCAAGGACATTGAGCCTTAGCCAGGAAGATATTTGTATACTGTATTAAGGAGATTTGGAATGCAGAATAGCACTCCAGCTCCAACACCACTTGTGATGGGAAAGAGACTCAACAAGAGTCATTGTCCCGGAAAGGGGCAGAAACCTTTACATGTACCATATGCACAAGCGGTGGGAAGTTTAATGTATGCAATGATGTGTACTCGACCTGATTTAGCTTATCCAGTAAGCTTAGTCAGTGATATCAAAGCAATCCTGGTCCAGAACATTGGGAAGCTGTAAAGAGGACTGTTCGATATCTGAAAGGGACAGTTCATCTGAAGCGTGTGTATCAAGCAGAATCGCTTGAAGTGGTAGGATACTCCGATGCCGATTTCGGAGGGGATGTGGATGATAGAAAATCCACATCGGGTTACTTGTTCATGTTTGGTGGTGCAGCCGTTTCTTGGAGTAGTAAGAAATAAGGATGTGTATCTCGACATACACAGGAGGTTGAGTACATTGCATGTAGCATAGTCACCACTCATGCTGTGTGGATCAGACATTTTCTAGAGAACCTAAGTCTCGAATTGGTCAAAGGATCAATTGAAATGTATTGTGACAATCAAGCTGCGATAAGCAAGATCAATAGTGGGGCTAATAGTTCTAAAGGAAAACACATAGAGATCCAATATCGCTATATACAAGATATAGTGGCAAAACAGGAAATCACGGTAACATACATACCTACAAGTGATATGCTAGCTGATTCTCTAACCAAGAGCATAGTAGCTAGCACCTACATCAAACACGTTGATTTGATGGGACTCAGGAATACATGAGTCAATTAAAGGACATCTCCATATGTATACTACATGAATAGTGGGAGTATAGAATATTTGACCGATTCGGTGAAGTGGGAGATGTTTGAACATATCAAGATGACCTCGCGTTCAACTCGCCGGCGGTAGTTACGCGAGCTGGCAGTTGCGCGGAGGCCGAGTCGTGCGCTAGAGACTCGCGCAAGTCGGGCGTGGTTGGAGAAGGGTGGACTATGCGAGGGGCACAACACGCCCTATAAATAAACCTCCTTTAGGAGGGGAAGAGCACACAAGAAGAAGAAGCACGATCCATACCTCGCATAGGAAGCCCTCTCCCTTAATCTCTCTATATCTCTCTCGAGCTTGAAGGTGGAGGCGTACCTCGAAAACCCAAGACATTGTATATATATATATTACTAAATTCTATACAAGATAATAATTTGAATGTAAACTACTGATCATTGTTTTGGTATTACTGATTTCACAACAACCATTTATGTGATTGATGTATATATATATAATTATTACTATGCTAGTGTTTGGATCTTAATCATATGCATAAAATCAATGATTTGAAGCTTTTTTTTCCAAAACCGTCTTCCCTTTTTTAGGGACAATGTATAATTAGAAATATAATGATTGTCAGCCTATAATTAGAAATATAATTATTGTTAATACACGTGTATAATATAGAATTGGTGCTTCCAAGATGCTAATGGGCACAAGATCCATTGGATAACTCCACTCTATATATAACGTCCTTAAAAAGGGGAAGATGGTTTTGGAAAGAAAAGCTTCAAATCTATGATTTCTGTAGATGATAAGATCCAAACGCTAGGCTAGTAATATGTATATACTTCGATCAAGTAAATGGTTGTTGTGAGATCAGTAATACCAAGATAATGATCAGTAATTTACATCCAAATAATTACATTACACAGAATATACATATAGTGGTCAAGTAAATGTGTGCTGCAAGATCAGTAATACCATAGCAAATGGTTAGTAAGACCGTTGTGTATGTAATGAGCATTGCATTCATTTCTGTAATATTTTTTCCTTTTTCGTCAAGGAGCATTCCATTTATTTTACTAATTCAATTTTCCTAATGTGCATGTGTTTAATAATTTTTTTCAAACTATCATTTCCATATTAATTGTATAGAAGGAGAATATGTTACTTATTTTATGTTAATCTTTTACTTGAGCAATATTCATGCTTTGCTAACCATTATTTTGTTATTGTTGATCTCATAAAATGCATTACTTGAGAATTGTATATATATTACTGAACTTATGATACAAGACATAGATATATAAATTACTGAACACACACAAAAATTTACTTAAGAACTGTGTATATATTACTTGAGTATTATCTCAAAATTACGAAATTTTGTTCGAAGCAATAATACATATGGAAATTACTGACCATTTTTTATGGTTTTACTGACTTTGCAACAAGCACTTACTTGACCAGTGTATATATATTATTGAATTCTTTATCATATAATAACATGAATGTAAATTACTGACCGTTGTTTGGGTATAAATAATCTCACAACAATCATTTATTTAACTATAGAATATATATTACTGATTCTGTTTGCACATGTTACGTACAATATATAACATATTACTTGTCATTCAATCATTCTTATTAATAGATCATATTCATCAAGTTATTTAAGTAATTTAACAAGTTACTTGTGATACGCATCACATTATTGATATGTACAAAAGTTACCGATATTTAATGTAACTTTGTTTTATTAAATTAAGTTATATGTTAGCGACACTTGGTTTGTTGTTACTTAACTTTATATCATTCTTACTGAAACAAATATATTCATTTTCTTATGAAAGTTATAAAATTACTTGTGCATTGGTAAATTGTTAATGATATTAAGTTGAAAGTCATGAATTTTTTATTAATTCATCATTCTTATTTCTGATATGATTTTCTCATAATCCAAATCCATACATGAAGCATTATTCATTATTGCTTCTGGAAAATCGTGACCAGTTTCTCGATTATCATCCATGAAATACAAGAAGGGTTCGGACATCTAGCATACCTAAAATAAAAGATGAAGTAGTAAATCTTTAAGTTGTAAGAACTAGAGAGGAAGTAGTAATAACAAAACCTCGATATTATGAAAACATTGAATGTAAAGTGAAAAAAAATGAGAAACTTAATTTCAAAATAGATACAAAATTAGTAACAATTGTATATGCAATAGTAAAATAAAAATATCTCATCAGTAAATAATGTAAATACATTAGTAACTCGGTATATTTTTAAAATAACACATGAAAGTAACAATTGTGTGAGCAACAATAACATAAAATAAGTAAATAAAGTAAATACATCGGTAACTTATTTATGAGATAGTAAATAAAATATCTTAAAAGTAACATTTATTTTTATATCAATAACTTAATACAAAGGATAAGCAATTACTCAAATTACTTAAGTAACATATAGAATATAATTATTAAGTAAGAATGATTCAAACTATTGTATTTATATCAGTAACTCATTGTGAAAGATAAGGTAATTTGTTTAGCTACCTAAGTAAATTAACGAATATAATTGAATCCGTAAGAATGATAAAATAAAAGTTTTTATGTTTCAAAAGGAATATGATTCAAACACGTTTCTTCTGAAATATTATTCTCATCACCCAAATCCAATTGCAAGACATCCATCATCGCTCCTTATATGACATTCTCACGATCCAAATACAACCAAGAATCATCATTCATCATTACTTCTGAGATATCACGATCCAAATGCAATCACAAATCATCCATCGTATTTGAAACTAAAATTGAAAACTAAAAAATAAACGACCAGATTCCATCAATAATGTGAAATAAATGTTTAATCTTCAAATACAATACATTGCATTGGAGAAAATCGATTGCCTCAATTTACAAGAACGATCTCATCACATTGCAAATCACCTGATCAATCAACTCTCGTTCCAATACAATACATTTCCTTAAATGAGTACTATTTTTAGACTTTCTTATAATTTCTAATTTAATTTTATTTCCATCTGTTTACGATTGGGATTGGAAAAAGCTTCTTTAAAAAGGAAATACATGTGTAATACGATGATTAGTGAATTAAGATCAAAAGTCTAAAAAGATGGGCTCATCTCAGGATCCATTGGATAAAAATCATATATATATACATATATATATATATGTGTATATGGGTAAAATGAGGCTACCTCCTTGGGAGCTAACTTGGCTCTCTCATCCCATTTTTCCTTTTTCTTTATTTTTTGAGAAATACTTCCGTCGATTTTCATCACTATATCCCTTTATTATGTCATTCAATTTTCGTGCAAAACAAAAGCTTCTACTACCTTCATCCATATGGGGCCGATGTCAATAATTCCGCGACTGCTAAAAAATGACTGTCTAGATGGAGGTCGTAGGAGTCTCTATTTTACATGAAACTTGAACGACATAATATATGGTTATAATGATGAAGATCCACAAAAGTATTTTTCAAAAAAACAAAAGAGACAAAGGGAGCTAAGTTAGCCCCCCCCAATGGGCAACCAGGTTCGATTCCCCTGTGGTAGTCCCATTTTACTCTAATGGGGTTGTCACCTGGGGGAGCTAACTTGGCTCACCCCATTTTCCCCATTTTCTTCATTTTTTTATTTTTTTGAAAATAATTCAATGGGTTTTCACAACTATATTCCTATGACATGTCAATCAAATTTCATGTGAAACATCGCCTCCTACATCCTCAATCCAGACATGGTCAATTTTAACAATTCCATGACCATTAAAAATGACTGTTGTAAGTCTGCATTTCACATAAAACTTGAGTGACATAATATAGAGATATAGGTGATGATTTTTCGCGGAATCAATTTTCGAAAAAATAGGGAAAATGGGGCAGGGGGAGCCAAGTTAGCCCCTCCCCCCCATGGTGCAGCCAGGGCTGCCCCCGCCTTATTTTCGATGATTTTTTTTATTTCCTTAAAATACCATCATGTATTTTCATCACTATATCCCTCTAATATGACATTCTGATTTCGTTAGAAATATAGACTCATATGCCCTCCATCTACAACAAGTCAATTACATCAATTCTAATACAGTTAAAATTACCTGTACTAGATGGAAGACATATGAATCTATGTTTCTGACGAAATTGGAATGTCATATTAGAAAGATACAATGATCAAAATACAAGACAATATTTTTGAAATAAACAAAAAAAATTGCAAGAAAATGGGACTGGGGCAACCCTATTTCCCCTATATATATATATGAGTTTGGAGATCATAAATTCGGTTGTAGGTAACAATCTGATATCCACCCTTTTCTCTCATTTTTTTATTTTCCCATCATGTCATTCAAAATCCAACTTATTTTGAGAATTCTAACTTATCCATCAAGACAGTCAAAATTTACATATTAGATTGCTGAAATCACCACCTTCTGATAGAAATGTTAGGAATATCTATTTTATATGAAATTTGAAAGATATATTCTACTTAATATTTTAAGTAAATCTACTAAGTATTTATTTAAAAAATAAAAAATTAAGACAAAAAGGGATGTGTGTAAGAAAATTATCTACACCTGTGTTTAGCTCCCAAACCCTATATATACTTTTATTTTACAAATTGAATCCTCGTATATGAATCCAATCCCAATTGAGTTATTATCTTTCAACATTAAAAATTGTACATGACGGGTCATTAATGGTAACCATCGGATTGATTACGAATGAATAAGATGATTGGATTTCCATGCATTCAGGAAAGGACTGTTTTATCTGAAGTTTTCCTTATATATATGTATAGAGAGAGAGGGTTGATCCTGTTAGAGCTAAAAACCGTGAGAGCATGAGAGCAGTGAATTTGGATCACTAGATTCTACTCATTTCTCTCCTCCTCCGATTAATCACGAGAGGGGAGATAAAATCTAGTGATCCACAATCATTGCTCTCATGCTCTCATGATTTTTGATTCTCACAGTCACAGGATCAAGCCTATATATATATAGGGATGATCCTGTGAGAGCATGAGAGCAGTGATTCTGGACCACTAGATTCTGCTCATCTCTCTCCTCCTCCAATCAATCAGGAGAGAGAAGAAATAATCTAGTGGTCCACAATCACTGCTTTCGTGCTCTCACAGTTTCTGGCTCTCACAGGATCGACTATGTGTGTGTAGGGGGGATGGGGGCTTCCAATAGAATATGGTCCTTCCATGTGTAAGAAGACCACGATCGTAGCCATTAGATTCTAATCTAACGACACCACTAATTTATTTTCCCAAAAGGATATTTTGGTCGGCCTCTTTTCCATTGGTTATGCATACTATTTAATATTTCAAAATACTAAATTTAGCTAGATCTATTTTTTTTATTATCTCACAATACCTTATCTAAATAATATCAAGTTTCATGTTGGATGACATTGCATGAGGCTGATGTTTGTATCACGTGTTTTTTAATATAATCTGTGATTCCATTTGTAGCGATTGTATATTTTTTTGTAGAATCCATGGTTCCTTCAAAATTCATCAGCCACTTGTAAAATTTATATGATTCTTTGTAGACTACAATTTATATTAGCAATTAATGCACGATTCTTTGTATGATGGTATAGTTCTTTGTAGAATAAAATTTGTATGATTCTTTATAAAAATATGGCAGTAATTCACACTTAATCTAAGAGTAAAATACAAATCAAAGATGCATAATACACACCCAAAATGTGTAATGCACATCAAATATACAAGATACGAAAAAATTACAATTTTCATTTGCGACCATTTAATATGTAAAATTACATATCAAATATGCATAATACACATCAAAATTGTATAATACACATCAATATTGTACAATACACAGGAAAACTATGAATCGTTCTTCATCCGGGATTGGATGCAGCAAACAAAACAATCCATAAGCAGCCGAAATCACCTCCCCATCCTCCAAAAATGCAATGGCTCCAGATTCTTCATCACCCTATCCATTTGCTCTTGATCATGTCTCGAGCGAGGAAACAATCCAATAATAAAAATAATATTTTTTTATAGAACCCAATAGAAATCACTCCCATCCAAATCGAGGAAACAAAAAGAATCATAAATAAGGGAAGAAAAGATACCACCAATCTTGACGACGGTGGCCATGTCGACGGAAATACTCATGATGATGGTGCTCATGTCAACATTGATGATGGCAGTTGTGTCATCATTATTTTCGTCCTCCTCTTCCTCCTGCTTTATGTGCGTGTGAGAGTTTTTGAAATCTGAATGGAAAGATTATGAGAGAGATTAATGAGGAGATATTTTAAGTGATTACATACTATATTTAGATAATGAATAATGACCAAAATGTATTTTTATTAATTAAATAGTAAAATTAACATGCCTTTAATATCAACCATCGGATTAATTATAAATGCATGGGATCGCTGACCTTCCTTAGGTACAGATGAACCATGGTCTTGGTGGAAAGATATCATGCGCATATAGGGTAAAATGGAGCTGCCCCCTAGGGGAACTAACTTAGCTCTCCTCGCACTACAAGAAAAAGCGCTTTTGGTGAGCACAAATATCCTCCACAGGTGCTTTGAAAGTGCTCTCCAAGTCATTTGGCAAGCACATGTGCTCGCCAAACTTGTGCTCGTTAAAACCCTAGTCGCTAGCTCATATTAGTGAGGACATGTGCTCGCCATTAAGAGTGGGCGAGCACGTGTGCTACCCAAATCCTAGCCAAGTGCTCTTTAGATCATGTATTAGCTAGGACTTGGCTAGCACACGTGCTCTCCAAATGTAGAGAACATGAAAAAAAATATAGGTTCTTCAGGGCTTCAAAGCCCTGTTAAACCGGTATCATCTATTATAAAGTCATTTTAAAACTCTTGTGCTATATAAACATATTTTATACGAAGTTGGAGACCCATACTTCAACTTTATTACTTTCTTCTCTTCTAGTGTTATCCTCATTTCGCATACACATTCTTTCTCTCTAATTCATAATATTATAGTGCACAAGCATACACAGTAACACACACTCACAATCAGTAACACACATAGGTATGCTAATACAAACACCGTACTAACATACAAGCACTTCATATCTAGAACCAAAATACTATACTTACAACACTCTGCACTCTCTAACAAACATGCACAACAATATCTCTTGCATTCACATGCTAAAATATATACATACATACTAATACACACTAGTATTCACATAAGCGCACACAAACACAAATGAATTTAAGCCAAACATGCACACCCTCTCTTTCACCGTGTAACACATACAAACTATAGCACAAACTAACATAATGTAACACACATAAACACACTAGCATATACATACGAGCACTCTAACACACACATAAATATGCATGAACCTAGACAGTACACATATGGACATGTAAGTATTCAAAAAATCATCTTGCAAAAACATGAAAATAAATACATGAAGAAAGAGTATGAATCATAATACAAAAGTAAAAAATCATCATATGAACTAACCTCATACATCTAGTGAAGTGCATCCTCATCATCTTCCTATTATATTTTATATAGATCATGTCTTGTACCTAGTTGACTCGAAGTAAAATTAAATTAATAGTTTGAAGCTTGAATATACATGTATCAAAGAAAGATGATAAAAATTAATCAAGCATACCTAATGATGTAGGATTTGGCCTTCTGCATCCTCAAGATCATGTTCATACTCTTTCAAAAAGTAATCATGTTCATACTCACGATCATGTTCAAATGTAAGGACCCGAAATCCCACAATTCTGAAAAAATGGAAGCGAATACATTTTTCAAGAATAAAAAGAATAACACCTTTAGACATGCATGGTCAATAAATCATTCTTGCAAAATCATGAATAAAAATACATGAAGACAAAAGTATGAATGGCGATACAATAGAAATGCAAGTACGTGAAATTTAGAAAGCCATGTACATGACTCTATACTTACAAATAACCTGATCATCTTATCGTAAACAATTGTTCGTACTAGATCCCATCATATTTTATATGGATACTAACATGTTCCTAATCACTTAATTATAAACTTTAGTTCGAAGTTTGAAACTTGGATATACATGGATAAAAGTAGGAGGACAATATTTAATTGAGGATACCTAATGATAGTGGAGTTGATGTCTGGAAAATGAATCTACATTATGCGTGTAAGCCTGCATTCAATTATAAATGATAATCTCAATAGATATCATAATAAACTAAAGATAGAGAGGTTTTTACCGGAAGATAAAGTGTTACCAATAATACTGTGAGCTTCTTCCTACTATATCCAAATTAAGAACAAGTAAGATAATATATGGTCACCTCAAATCACATTCATCTTCAAAGTAATAAAAAAGGTAAAAATAAAACTCGCTTAACTTGTATATCCATGATAGCCTTCTACATGTAGAAACTTTAGGTATTTCATCAATAACATCAAAATTAAAGACCATTTTACCGAAACTTTACAAACAAATATTGCATACTAAAATAAATCTAACATATTAAGAAGTATGTCCTCACTCTCACAAGCATGTGCTCCATGCATATTAAACTAATACACTCTCTAACACATACTAACACATATTCTAATATGCATGCACACTCTCCCAGATACACAATATACTAACACACTCCCTATGATACATGCACATGCATGCACACATAACACACATACATAAACAACTCACACAAATAATTTCCCCACCCCCTTCAACACTGTATTAATACACTCTACATTCTCTAACACACACATCACACACACACACAAGCATACTAACACACACATGTACACATGTACTAACACACACACAAATACACACACATACTTAAATACCACAAACACATATAAAATAAACCATTACTATATAATCCCAAAAATGTAGAAAAATATGGGTATCTAGTCTATGTATAGTTTATCACATCACATATAACAATGGAAGTTCTCAATTTTTCAGTAGCATGTCATACACATTGCATACATGTTGATTTGCATATAGAATAGCCTCACAAAATTTGTTCTAAAATATATGGTAATCTAATTGTGTAATGTCCAATATACAAGTAAACAAATTTAAACAATATGGTTGTTTTGTAATGGTAATGGTTTAGACATTTCATCATACACCTTCCATACATGTTAATTTGCATATAGAATTAGCTAACAAAAACAACTCTAACATCTAATATACATCAATATAATTGTATGATGTACAATAAACAAGTTAATGGATTCTAAAAAAAGCGGTAAGATGTTCTACTCTAAGAAATTGCAAACCATAAAGCATTGAATATATCCATACTATGCAACCAAAATAAAAATAAGCAAGAGAGGAGTGCTTAAAATACCTTATGGAAGAAAAAGTAGCATATGGTGAAGGTAACGATGGTCGATGGAGGTGAGGGATGCTGCTCAAAGATCGTCGGAGGAGGGTTTTCGGGGTTTGGTTTCATTTGAAATGAAGGTCAGGGAGCCCGCTATCGTTCTGTTTAGAAGACGTGGACGAGCACATGTGCTCGTCAATGTGCTCTCTAAATACTCTTTCCTAAAATTTCACAAGCCATTTAAAATCGCACATTGAAATTTAACTGGGCGAGGCACGTGAGCGAGCACATGTGCTTGCCAATGTGCTCTCCAAGTGCTCTCCCCCAAATTTTCACGCGTCATTTAAAATCACACATTGAAATTTAAATGGGCGATGTAGGTGGGCGAGAACAAGTGCTCTCAAGGTGCTCGCCCAAAGGTGGCGTACACAAGTGCTCACCCCATCCTAGCCTTTTTCTGCTCGCCAAATCGTTTTTTCTTGTAGTGCCGCTCATTTTTTCTATTTTTTATTTTTTTGAAAAAATTTCTTCCGTGAATATTCACCATTATATCCCTATATTATGATATTCATAATTCATGTGAAATAGGGACTTTTATGACATCCATCCAGATAGTGTCGATTTCAATAATTCTCCGACCGTTAAAAACTGATTGTACAGATGGAGGCTGTAGGAGTCTCTGATTCATATGAAATTTGAATGACATAATATATTGATATAGTGATGAATATTCACGGAAGAATTTTTCAAAAAAAAATTAACAATGAAAAAATGGGATGGGGAGAACCCCATTTCCCCCACATATAGAGAGAGAGGGGGGGGAGAGAGGGGGTGATCCTGTGAGAGCCCTAGATTATGGGAGCGTGAGAGCGGTGAATCTGGGAACCGTTAGATTATGCACATATCTCTCCTCCAGGCCTCCTCCAATCAACCAGTAGTGTTTGATGAGCATAATCTAATGGTTCAGACTCACTGCTCTCATGCTTTCACAGTCTGTATATATGGGTTTAATGTGGTTGCCCTTGTATAGTATTTCAGTGATTTTATTTATTTTTTGGAAAATACTGCCATGTATTTTCATAATTATATCTCTCTAATATACCATTCCAATTTTGTCAGAAATTGAGACTCTTATACCCTCCATTTAGAACATGTCGATTGCAACAATTCTAAGACCATTAACATTGCTTGTTCTAGATGGAAGGCATAGGAGCATGTTTCTGACTAAATTGGAATGACATATTAGAAATATACAATGATAAAAATACATGATGATTTTTTGCAAAAAAAATAAAAAATTGTCAGAATATGGGGTGGGGCAGCCCCATTTTCCATATATATGAGTTCCATGGGGCTGCCCTCTAGATGCCCCCGCCACATATTTCGGTGTATTTTTTTAAAATACCATCATGTATTTTCATCACTGTATTCCTCTAATATGTCATTCCAATTTCGTTAGAAACAGAAACTCATATGCCATCCATCTAGAACATGTCGATTACAACAATTCTAAGATCGTTAAAATTACGTGTTCTAGATGGAAAGCATATGAGTCTCTATTTCTGATAAAATTAGAATGACATATTAGAGGGATATAGTGCTGAAAATACATTGATATATTTTCTTAAAAATAAAAAATCGTCTAAATGTGGTGCGGGAATCCCATTAAACTGTGTGTGTGTGTGAGAGAGAGAGAGAGAGTTTAATGGGGATGTCTTCTGGGGGCAGCCAATGGGTTACCTTCACATCATATTTTGACGAATTTTTTTCGAAAATATTGTCATGTATTTTTATCACTATATCCCTATAATTTATCATTTCAATTTCATCAGAAGGAGAGACTCTTATGCTCTCCATCTAAAACATGTTAGTTACAACACTTATAAGACCGCCAAAATTACATGTTCTAGATGGAAGGCATGAGTCTCTGTTTCTTACAAATTTGGAATGACGTATTAGAGGAATATATGGATGAAAATACATGATTGTATTTATGAAAAATAAAAAATTTCATCAAAATATGACACATGTCAGCCTCACTAAACCATATATTTGTGTGTAAAATGGGGTTGCACCATGAGGGTGCTAACTTGGCTCCTCCATCCCATTTTCCTCATTTTTATTTTTTGATAAATTCTTTAGTTTATTTGTATCATTATTGATGAAAGGGAATTCACGGAGGTCGTGTCTTTCCACAAGGCGGATTGACAGTCGCTGAGTTGACCTTAGACAGAATCCCCAAATCAATCAACAATTAACCCACAATGAAATATATGCAATGAATATAAAAAATGTGGAGTTAAAATTTATTATAACTATACATGCAAATGTGTATAGGTATAAGCACAAGTAGAGGTCGAACATTGGGAGGCGAATGGTTGAGTATGAAAATGGTTGCGCGGTTACTCAATTCTTGGTTCATGTCCAATTTTTATTGTTTTTGTGGATTTTTAATTTTATATATTTTTTTATTTTATTTTTGTTTTTATGATTTTTATTTTGTTTTTATATTTTGTATTTTTTATACTTTTAATTATATAATATAGATATATATATATATATAAAGAAATATATATATATATATGAAAAGAGAGAGAAATGTAGTATATGGATATATAGACATATATATATACTCAATATATTAAGTATAATATTTTTAGGCTTTTATATTTTTCTAATTTTAATGTTATTTTTATGGAATTTTGCTAATTTTTATGTATTTTTAATTCCAAAAAAATATCCCTAATAAGGGATTAAATAAATAGGCCGAAAATAATTTGGGTTTTTAAAAATATAAAATATGCCCAAAAATAACCCAAATTAATTCTAATACGTAAATAATAATATATATATAATTATAAACTAATAAAACATATTTTTGATGTTTTTAAAAGGTTTTTATATTTTTTTAGGATTTTGGAGCTTCTCGAAATTTTTATATTTTCTTTTTCTATTTTTAGGATTTTTCATTTTCTAGACTCAATATAGATATAAATATACCATATATAATTTTTTTGGATTTTGTTTCAAAAACACTTTATATTTTTATGGTATTCTATAAATTAAACAGTACAAAAATGGCTCCTAATTGAATTTTAAAAATTAAATAAAATGCAAAAAATGCATGTTAAAAATATGAGCGTGAAAGTACACCACATGAAGCATATACACTACTTTTGGGGATTTTTAGGAGCTAACGAGCTATTTTTAGTAAATACATAAAAGATCTAAAAATAAATTAGCCTGGCAGGGGTATTTTTACAAATAAAATAACATACAGGGGGCACAGTGCAAATATACCAACAATAATATACATTTATTTTAATTTTTTTGAACTATTTCACAATTACAAAAAGCCGCCAGGGGTTTATTGCAAAATTCATGCGCCTCACGTGGGACTGCACGTGAGGCGCGGAGGGACCAAAGTGTAATTTAAAGAAGTACATGGGTCCTACTACAAAAATTACAATTATTTTATAACGTGAAAGTTTATTTACAGAATTAAAATATAAATACAAAAAGGCGGGGGACATATATGAAATTTACCCCCAAAAGGCACGCTGGATGGACGGTGGGATCATTCTCACTTAGACACGTGGCAGGCATCCAGCAGCTACTACCGGTTCGTCGATGGACGCGTGAGATTAGATCATCCCAGATGATCTGACGGTGAAGACCTCGTTCCATCGGACGGTGGATCTTCAAACTGGGATCTTGTTCTTCATCCAACGGCGAGGAAGACGGCTGGAAGAACTGGGAAGAACGCTAGCCTGAGCGAGCTTCTTCCGGTGAGATCTCGCTTCTCCGTCGGCCTTTGCTGCTCCAAGGTATCCCAAAAGCTTCCTGGCAGGTTCCTCTATCGTCTGGAGGTGTCGGATCGGTCCAAGGTACGTTGGAGCGCCACCGTGAGCTCGAGGAAGAAACACGGCTCCAGGTACCTCCGGCGACTCTGGATTTCGTCTCCTGGCGCTATAGCACGCACCTAACCTGCACAGGACGGTCGCACGGCTCGAGGAAAAGCTCCTCGACCAGGGGTTTGAAGATGTTAGCATAAAAATGGATGAGGTGGCGAAGCTTCCGGCGAGCGGCGGAGTTGAAGCTTCGGGTCACGAATCCAAGAGGGACCCGGTTGGACAAAGGGGGCTGGGAGGTGAAGAAACTGGAAGGGAATGGACTGGGGTGGTCGTAGCGGTCGGAAAACAGTGGAGTCGCGGTGGAGAAGTCGCCGGAGCTGAGCTCCGACGAACTTTGATTTGGCTAATCTACGCTATGCTACTGATCTAAATGCGAAATAAAATGCGGGAATGAAATGCAGAAACGAAAACCTACCTAAGAAACGTAAATGCGCAGCTCAAACTTGGTGGTTGGGCCAAGGAGCAGGACGGCTGCCGGAGCGCCGTCTTGGGCGCATCTCCTTCCTCCGCGAGCCTCCACGACCTTCAGGGGACCTCCAGCTGTCACCTGGATGCACTCTTGGCTGAAGGCTGGAGCTCTAGGGCTAGGGAAATGGCCAAAAAATGGGAGGAAGAAGATGGGTTATTTAAAAACATGTGCATGCGCCCTTATTGACCGGCTGATAGGTGGGGGTACAAGCTATGTACAAACGAATAAAATGTTGGGCGTGTATGTACAATGATCAAGGATCGTTTTGTCAGAAGAAATCGAGTGCAATCGGTGGATGAGACACCCATGAAAAAGGGAGAAAAAGTGGAGAAAAGATGGTTCTGATGCGCCAGGTCCCAGATGGGATAGTTGACCAGGCGGTCAACTCAGGCAGGGTTGTGATTGGTCCATGTCAGCCCGATTTTGACTTATTAATTTAATATGATAAATGATTTTATTAATTTTTGCTTATAAAATAAAAATTGTTTATTAAATAATATAGTATTTATTTATTTTTTTTATTTATTTTTTTGATGTATTTTATTATGGGTTTATTTTAATAATGTATTTATAAGTGTATTTATGTGTATTTTTGTATAATGTATTTTTATTTTATATGTTTTATTTTATTAGTTCACTTTCTTATTTTATATATTTATAAATTATTTTTGTGAGTATAAATATATTTTTGTTTACTTTTTATGAGTTTATTTACATTTTTAAATAAATAGGTATATGTAATGTGTAGGTATACTTACAGGTATTTTACCTATATTATATATACATTTTATTTATTGATTGATTTTTATTGGGTTTTATTTTGGATTTATATTTTTAATAAATTATATGTAAAATTTACAATATTATAAAAATATAAAAGAATTAAAGAATGTATTTCCCTTTTATTTGTATATACATAGAACATAGGTATTTCATCTATTTTTTGGTATAGTTTTATTTTATTTTCCTTTTTATTTTAGGTTTAATTCTAATTTTAATGTACACATAGGTTAAAAAATAATGTTTATAAAATTATAAAAATATGAATTTGTAAAAATAATAAGTAATGAATAAATTGAATATTTTAATCGGTATAATGTACAATAGGGTCCCAAAACCTAACTTTCACAGATAAACTCCAAAAATTCTGAAACCAATTTTATTAATAATTCTTGAGAAGCTATATACAATTAAAGAGATTTTGGTTGATTTTGAGTTTTTATTTTTAAGATATAGGACTATGAAGTTGAGATTCTGGCTTTTTATTTTGTGTATAAAATGTACACTGTATATTATTTTTAACAAACTCAATTTTGTATTTTTATTTACATTATTATCTACAACTTTCATGTACAAAATATTTTTATTTGATGAGTAAATAATTAAATAAAAAATAGATGTCAAAATCCATAAATGAATGAATAAATAAATGAGATATTTATTGTATTATTGGCCCTTATTTCCCCCTACTTTATTCCTTGTCGACCAATTCCATTCTGGCCTTGGTCTCGGGGTTAGGATCATAAAAAATTTGCAATATTTTATTCTTTTTTCTTTTCTTCTCTTTATTCTATAATTTTGGCATTAAAAACCTTATTTAATGTACAATAAATACAATAAATAATGAATGTTGTTATGGACAAATTGATGCTATTTACATGCATTTGCTGGGGTTTTTAAGGCCAAAATGATAGAATAAAGAATGATGAATCGAGATTCATCATCTCCCTATACTTGCCTTTGCTAGTCCCTAGCAAATACTTATGCAATAAGTACAAAAAGAATAAAGAATAAGAAGAAAAGAAAAGGCAAAAATAAAGAAGAAAGAATAAATTGAACTGATCATGATTATTAAACTCATCTGTACAAAATCAAAGTTTGGAGCTCAGGTTAGACCTTGGTGTGAAAATGTGTGTGGAACCTGGTTGAGACCCAAATTTAAAACACAACAGCCTTCGAGAGTCACAGAACTCGGTTCTAATTACCTCAATAGCCTGGTCAGAACTAGCCTACGTCATACGCACACCCTTATGACTATGAAGCTGACTTGTACGGTGTAAGTGATAGTGGCTCTCCCAACTGAAATGACAAAGGAACTGACTTCTCCAGAATGACAACCCAATGATTCCCCAATCCAGCCCTCTACCGTCGAGGAGCGGGGTATTCCCTTCTAAGTTCAAGTGGCATCCGACTCAAGAGGAGGATGGGAAGAAAAGAATGGACGGTAGCCAGTGTAGCTACCTATCCTGGGATGCAAGACCAGTGTAGTCAAGTCATCCAGCTGCAGGCTCACATGGTATAACTTTGATGCTCAAGCTTGCTTATTTTCTATACAACATATATATATACTCCGGCAAGCACTTTATTTTTATTTACAAGACTGTCCACTTTTTTGGAGTTTTTTTTCAACATACTATTTACAGCGTCATTTACATAAGGACTTTTTCCTCTTGAGACAGAAGACTATCCCTCTTTTGAAGCTTTATTGCAACCCACACTCTCCTGTCATTTGACTTCATTGAAACTGGACCAGGTTGGGGTGCACTTCCCTCCCTAGACGAGGACGAATGTTTCCACCCGTGTGTGTCTCAGACTGGCAAATCCAACCCCCTCACCACTCCAACTGAGTTGAGCCAAGTGAAAGGTGCAAGTGTCCAAGTTAGGTCACGACCGACAAGAGTCATACGTGTGTTTCGAAAAGTTCTAGTTAGTCAGTTGAGGTGACTTGAACCCAGCCCTGATTTCTCAAAGAATTAAGTCTGAATAGACCTGAAGTACCTTAAAGTTCCCATAAGGTTCTAGTGCAGTTAGGTGCAGTAAGGTCCAACCAAGCTTCAATCTATGACTTTATTGGTCTAGTTCAATCATCAAGCTCAATAAAAAATATGAATATTATGCAAATGCTATTTACAAATATGCAAAGAATAATGCAATTTTTCAAAGAATTTTGAAAACAAAGAGAAAAATTGTTACACAGAATTTTGCAAATAAAATAATTTTGGCACTCAAAATATAAAATATATACAGCTATTTACAGGGGCATGCCGCTTTATTTTTATAAGATTCAAATAATTTACAGGTTTTAACAAAGTAATTTATTTAGGTGTATATACAATTGATAAAGAATTTTGTGTATTGTATTTATAATTTATTTTATGATGCTTTTATTCCTCAAATTTATTTGAAAATCATTTTGAAAACTATAGTACAAAATAATTTTTGCAATTATTTACAAACATTTGAAAGCCATTTTGCAAAGATTTTGCAAACACTATATATACATTTTCAAAATATTTTTACAAAATGTTTTCAAAATCATTTGCAAATAGGTTTTCAAATCCTTTATTTCACACAAAGAAGAATTTTGCAATCAAGATATTTTTACAAAGGTTGAAAATATTTCACAAAAAGTTTTCCAAACAGTTCACACCATTTTTCAAATCATTTTGCAAAAAAATATTTTTAACCTGATTTATTAATCAATATATACAAAAAGAATCCAAGGAATAAGAAGCATTATTAATTAATTTTCAATGAATTATATCGTATTTTTAGCCATATTTATTAATAATTATACGAAAGTACGAGTTATGGCTAAAGTATATACAGAGTATATACGACCCCCCCCCTATACTTAACATGAGCTATGTCCTCATAGATCGGAAAAGAGAAAGAGAAGACATAACTCGTACTGAGTATAGAAAAGTCTATACTACAACGACTAGAAGAATAACAAATGAAAGAATAACGAGAGAAATGAATAAGAAAATGACCGTCCCTCCTATACTTAGGATCAAATAATCCTAAGTATAGCAGACTGTATACAAGGCAGGGAGGGTCGTGGGCGGGAATAAACAGATCAAAGAATTAACAAATCAGGGGTGCACCCCCTATACTCAGGACAAAGTACGTCCTAAGTACAGAAAATTGACACAAAGGGGCGACACCTTTTATTTAGATAAAGAAATATGAAAACGAAAAGAAGAAAAGAAGCAAAGATAGATATATACAGATAGACGAAAAGATCGTGGAGAATATACGCATCACTCCCCCTATACTTAGGGTGAGATATCCCTAAGTATAGGCAACAACAGGAGTGACGAAACTGAACGACAAAAGAACAACGCGGTGTGTACCTCCCTATACTTAGGACAAGGTACGTCCTAAGTATAGTCACAGAGATATGGCGCTAGATCTAGGGCACACATAACATGCGGGAGAAAGAATGAACAAGGCACACATATATACAAGTGGTGAATAACTGGTGGAGTACAGGACGGTATCTGACAATTGAATACCGTACTCGCGTCATCGTCTCCCTGTGAGAACAGTGACGCAATCAGACAGTGAAAAGACACCCGGATATGCAGTCAGGTGGGTGTCGGCTACCAGGGACAAACAGATCAGAAAGTAAAGATATTGGAAATGGTAGTATGAAGCAGTCAATCGGCTCATAGGGTCAGCATGATGGAACCGAGCCGATACTATAAGATCGGGAGGAAAAAGGAATAGTACATATTCCTCCGGTCAACCAGAGTCTCAATAAGATATAGAAAGGTACGGAACAAGAGACATCATGGCATTCGATGGTCATGAGGTCAGAAGATCACAGGAGACACATCGAATACCGTAAGTCATGGCTCAACCCTGCGAGGGTCATCAAGGTGAGCAGGCTCAAAGGAGCTAGGAATCAGATCATAATCAGAAGACTTGGTCCTGTGATCTGCAGATCGGATACACCATCAGAGAGGGGACCAAGTACACAACTCAGAAGACTCGACTTCGTGCTTTAACAGACAGGAGACACCAGAAATGAAATCGAGTACCTAGAAAATGATGTACCCTCCTGCAGATAACCCTCGGGGAGTGGTACATGCTAATCAGTGAATAATCAGAACAAAAGCTCACCCTTGCGAGGGTCGCCAAGGTGAGCGGACGCAAAGGCGTCAGTGATCCATCAGACAGATCACAGGAGATGGTCTCGATAGGCGATAGATCGGCTACCAGCAGAAGAGACCGACAAATCAAGAAAGTGTGGCAGCGTCCCGCAGATAACCCTCGGGGAACGTGCTGCCAACTAGGCATGGACATAGCAGATAACATAAGCTCAGCCTTGCGAGGACCGTCAAGGCGAGCAGACTCAAAGGAGTCTAATCAGATGGGTCCAATGATCAGCAGATCGGATATGCAACTCAGGATGGGACCAAAATCATATATATCAAACGACTTAGTTCCGTGCTCTGCAGATCGGAGACACAATCAGCAGGGGGAAACCGAGCGTAAAGAGAGTGTCGCATGCTCCCGCAGATAGTCCTCGGGGAGTAATGCAATCTAGGCAAGGAATAGTCAGAATGTGTCTCATCCTTGCGAGGACCGTCAAGGATAGCAGACGTAAAGGCGCCTGGCTAAGTCAGTAACGTGCCCCAATAGATCGGGCGCACGATTAGAAAGGGAGATCGACTGCCCATATCAGACGAATCTGCTTCGTGCCCCAACAAGGTGGCAGCACCAGAGGTAAGTGAAGCCGATCGTAGAGAAAGTGTCACATCCTTCCACAGATAGTCCTCGGGAAGTAATGTGAGCTACACAGGGAATAGTCAGGAAGTGTCTCTACCTTGCGAGGGTCGTCAAGGAGAGAGTAGGGCTCGAAGGAGCCGGGTCCATCAGATGGATCCATATATTGGTCTCAGTAGTCGATAAATCGGCTACCAACAGAAGAGACCAATCAGATTGAAAATATGTCGTAGTCTCCCGTAGATAACCCTCGGGGATCTACGAGCTAGTCAAGGAATAATCAGGGTACATCTCATCCTTGCGAGGGTCGTCAAGGAGAGAGAGAGAGAGAGAGACGAGGCTCAAAGGAGCCGGATCCATCAGACAGATCCCCAGAAAATGTGGCCGTGATAGAAAGCTCGTCCTTGCGAGGACTGTCAAGGAGAGCAATCAGACAGTTGGCCTCATGTACCGACAATTCGGGTACACAATCTCAACGGGAGGCCAATCAAGCATATCACATGACTCGGTTTCGGGTCCCATCGAAATGGCGACCCAAGCGGATGAAACCGAAGTCCAAGAAATTGTCGCATTCTCCCGCAGATAGTCCTCGGAGAGGAATGCGAACTAGATCAATATAGGTCATGGGAATGCTGGCATAAGATCTCAGGTCCTCAAAAGCAGTCGGTCCTTTAATCTTCCGGAGGGCATAAGATCATGTGAGGGAGCAAATAATTAGGTCAATAACAATATCGTCCCTCAAGTTAATCAAATCTGGCTGAGATGGCACAACATATCATCAGGACTCCTTTAAGTGCCAGGGTGGATCAAAGAGTCAGGAGATCAAGGATGGGTCACTCACGAAGATGAGAGATCATGTGGGTTCCACACACCTTTGTCTCGAAGTTCAAATCATAATAGTCAATCAATCCTCAGAATGGAGATGGGTAAGAACCTCAAAATGAATAAATCAATGACGGCTCATGAAATCATCATCATATCATCAAAGTACATCGCATCCTCAATCCGGTGTGCTTGATCCAAATATCCCAATAAATAATCACACCTAATGATTGTGCATCATAAAAAAAATCCTCAATAAGCTCCTATGCACGTATCAAAGTCAAATCCACCAAGAGTAGTATATTAATCTCAGCATCCTCAACATCATGCCCGACTTACTCCAATAATCAATGTGAGTCAAAATCCACGATGCGGGCCTCATCGATGTGCACAGCATTCCTGGGTAAAGGAAGAGGTGATACGGGGAACACGAGGAAGGTGGATATGAAGGGTAACACAATGGAATGGAGACGCTGATTGAGCGTGCGCACCAATGTCACGGGTGGTAGAAGAGTGACACAGAGGGGATGAGGAGGGCGGACGAGAAGATCGGGACATAGACAAAATTGGGTGTTCCACACAAGGCGGGAACACCGTCAAAATGATGGTCCAAAGAGCATGCTCTCCTCGAACCGGTGAAGATGGGGACATAAGAGATGGTACGGTGGTCACTAGGAAGGTGGTGAAGAAGAGGGGAATGACGGTCTTGGCGAAGAATGATTGAGCTCAAGCGCCAATATCACGACTCGATGCAGATGAGGAGATATATGTCTAAGAGAGGTAGAGAGACTCAAAAGATGAAAAATGCATGACTCACACGATGGGACCGACTACTCTAATAATGAATGAAAAACACAACGAACTCCAAGTCACATTCAATACACAAGGCAAACCCCCGATTCACCTACTCAACACAGTGAAGACCGTCAGATGACGACCATTTATCTTTTCGGTTTTAGAGTTAGGTGAGAATCACAAAATTGTACAAACACTTAGGAGGCTTGATGGGATTTGGGCTCTACTCCTTAGTGTGTACGTGAGCAATTAAAACGCATACAATGAGGGGGTTGCTCTCCCCAAGACAAGGAAGTCGATTATGTTTGATTTTTAGGTCCAATAGAGTTAACAATCCCAATTTTATTTATGTTATCACTTTTTGGGTATTTTCAATGCACGTGCCTATCGAGGTTCCAATTTCCATTAAGCATCCGAGGTTGGCAAAAACAGAGGGAGAAGGTTGGAAAAGCCATGCAAGTCGGAAATCGATGATGCATGCTAAGTAAGAAGACTTACAGTGCTTCCCAGCTCTCTCCATGCGGGATGCAGAACAGAATTTGAAACCTATGCTAAATGCAAATGCAATCCGAAGAAATCGCCCTAGGATAGTAACTGCTATTATCGTGAAGCACCACAAGTTGGTCACTTATCCTTAACCGAAGAGTCCGGTCTTGGCTTACCCCTCCTCTTCTTGACACACTCGAGTTCAGGAGTAGCGCTTGATGGGGCTCGCTCACGGCACACAGGTTAAAAGATAAATGAACCGACTGTTTAAATTTGACTAGATCCAAAATGCACTATAGGTACATGAAATTATATTAGGGTGTTTGGTCCTAATCTACTCGATCAATCAATTCCTAAGCTAGGGCTCATTCACACAAAATAATAAAAATAAAAATAAAAAGAAAAAGCATCAAAACCGTCGAGGCCCCCTAGGGAACAATCCCTCGGGCAATGGACCTCGGGAGTCGGAGTGTCTGAGAGTCCTGTATTATTACATGTCAAGTGTCACTCTCTCACATAAATATACATGATAAAATAAAATGCAAAAATGAGACTTCCATCCAAAATTCTCCTCCATCTATCTTTGATGCTCTCTCCTGTTGGCTGGTGTAAAAAAGCCAACTCCGCCTCACTCGGGTGCATAGGACTTCCTAGGAATTCCTCCTTCGCTTGGCGGTCCCTCGCATCAAAGACAAATAAAGAGAGAGGGTCAGAACAGTCACAACAATATCAATTAATAATCAAATAAATAAATGAATAGTGGACATGAACAAAGAATTAAACAAATGAATGAACAACTGCCTCCCCGGCAACAGCGCCATTTGATGAAAGGGAATTCGCCGACGTCGTGTCTTTCCACAAGGCGGATTTTCAGTCGCTGAGTTGACCTCAGATAGAATCCCCAAATCAATCAACAATTAACCCACAATGAAATATATGCAATGAATATAAAAAATGTGGAGTTAAAATTTATTATAACTCTACATGCAAATGTGTATAGGTGTGAGCACAAGTAGAGGTCGAACACTGGGAGGCGAATGGTTGAGTGTGAGAATGGTTGCGCAGTTACTCAATTCTTAGTTCATGTCCAATTTTTATTGTTTTTGTGGGCTTTTAATTTTATATTTTTTTTATTTTATTTTTATTTTTATGATTTTTATTTTGTTTTTATATTTTGTATTTTTTATATTTTTAGTTATATTATATATATATAAAGAAATATATATATATATGAAAAGAGAGAGAAATGTAGTATATGGATATATAGACATATATATATATACTCAATATATTAAGTATACTATTTTTAGGCTTTTTATATTTTTCTAATTTTTATGTTATTTTCTGGAATTTTGCTAATTTTTATGTATTTTTAATTCCAAAAAAATATCCCTGATAAGGGATTAAATAAATAGGCCGAAAATAATTTCGGTTTTTAAAAATATAAAATATGTCCAAAAATAACCCAAATTAATTCTAATACGTAAATAATAATATATAGATAATTATAAACTAAGAAAACATATTTTTGGTGTTTTTAAAGGGTTTTTATATTTTTTTTGGATTTTGGAGCTTCTTGAAATTTTTATATTTTCTTTTTCTATTTTTAGGGTTTTTCATTTTCTAGACTCAATATAGATATAAATATACCATATATAATTTTTTTGGATTTTTCAAAAACATTTTTTATTTTTTTGGTATTCTATAAATTAAACAGTGCAAAAATGGCTCCTAATTGAATTTTAAAAATTAGGTAAAATGCAAAAGATGCATGTTAAAAATATGAGCGTGAAAGTACACCACATGAAGCATCTACACTAATTTTTATGGATATTTAGGAGCTAACGAGTTATTTTTAGTAAATACATAAAAGATCTAAAAATAAATCAGCCTGACAGGGGTATTTTTGCAAATAAAATAACATACAGGGGACACAGTACAAGTATATCAACAATAATATACATTTATTTTAATTTTTTTGAACTATTTCACAATTACAAAAAGCCGCCAGGGGTTTATTGCAAAATTCACGTGCCTCACGTGGGACTGCACGTGAGGCGCGGAGGGACCAAAGTGTAATTTAAAGAAGTACATGGGTCCTACTGCAAAAATTACAATTATTTTATAACATGAAAGTTTATTTACAGAATTAAAATATAAATACAAAAAGGCGGGGGCATATATGAAATTTACCCCCAAAAGGCGCGCTGGATGGACGGTGGGATCATTCTCACTTAGACACGTGGCAGGCATCCAGCAGCTGGTACCGGTTCGTCGATGGACGCGTGAGATTAGATCATCCCAGATGATCTGACGGTGAAGGCCTCGTTCCATCGGACGGTGGATCTTCAAACTGGGATCTTGTTCTTCATCCAACAACGAGGAAGACGACTGGAAGAACTGGGAAGAACGCTCGCCTGGGCGAGCTTCTTCCGGTGAGATCTCGCTTCTCCGCTGGCCTTTGCTGCTCCAAGGTATCCCAAAAGCTTCCTGACAGGTTCCTCTATCGTCTGGAGGTGTCGGATCGGGCCGAGGTACGCTGGAGCGCCACCGTGAGCTCGAGGAAGAAACGCGGCTCCAGGTACCTCCGGCGACTCTGGATTTCGTCTCCTGGCGCTATAGCACGCACCTAACCTGCACAGGACGGTCGCACGGCTTGAGGCAAAGCTCCTCGACCAGGGGTTTGAAGCTGTTAGCATAAAAATGGATGAGGTGGAGAAGCTTCCGGCGAGCGACGGAGTTAAAGCTTCGGGTCGCGAATCCAAGAGGGACCCGGTTGGACAAAGGTGGCTGGGAGGTGAAGAAACTGGAAGGGAATGGACTGGGGTGGTCGTAGCGGTCGGAAAACAGTGGAGTCACGGTGGAGAAGTCGCAGGAGCTGTGCTCCGGCGAACTTCGATTTGGCTAATCTACGCTATGCTACTGATCTAAATGCGAAATAAAATACGGTAATGAAATGCAGAAACGAAAACCTACCTAAGAAATGTAAATGCGCAGCTCAAACTTGATGGTTGGGCCAAGGAGCAGGACGACTGCCGGAGCGCCGCCTTGGGCGCATCTCCTTCCTCCGCGAGCCTCCACGACCTTCAGGGGACCTCCAGCTGTCACCGAGATGCACTCTTGGCCGAAGGCTGGAGCTCTAGGGCTTGGGAAATGGCCAAAAAATGGGAGGAAGAAGATGGGTTATTTAAAAACATGTGCATGCGCCCTTATTGACCGGCTGATAGGTGGGGGTACAAGCTATGTACAAACGAGTAAAATGTTGGGCGTGTATGTACAATGATCAAGGATCGTTTTGTCAGAAGAAATCGAGTGCAATCGATGGATGAGACACCCACGAAAAAGGGAGAAAAAGCGGGGAAAAGATGGTTCTGATGCACCAGGTCCCAGATGGGACAGTTGACCAGGCGGTCAACTCAGGCAGGGCTGTGATTGGTCCATGTCAGCCCGATTTTGACTTATTAATTTAATGTGATAAATGATTTTATTAATTTTTTCTTATACAATAAAAATTGTTTATTAAATACTATAGTATTTATTTATGATTTTTATTTATTTTTTTGATGTATTTTATTATGAGCTTATTTTAATAATGTATTTATAAGTGTATTTATGTGTATTTTTGTATAATGTATTTTTATTTTATATGTTTTATTTTATTAGTTTACTTACTTATTTTATATATTTATAAATTATTTTTGTGAGTATAAATATATTTTTGTTTACTTTTTATGAGTTTGTTTACATTTTTAAATAAATAGGTATATGTAATGTGTAGGTATACTTACAGGTATTTTACTTATATTATATATACATTTCATTTATTGATTGATTTTTATTGGGTTTTATTTTGGATTTATATTTTTAATAAATTATATGTAATATTTACAGTATTATAAAAATATAAAAGAATAAAAGAATTAAAGAATGTATTTCCCTTTTATTTGTATACACATAGAACATAGGTATTTCATCTATGTTTTGGTATAGTTTTATTTTATTCCCCTTTTTATTTTAAGTTTAATTCTAATTTTAATTTACACATAGATTATAAAATAATGTTTACAAAATTATAAAAATATGAATTTGTAAAAATAATAAGTAATGAATAAATTGAATATTTTAATCGGTATAATGTACAATAGGGTCCCAAAACCTAACTTTCACAGATAAACTCCAAAAATTCTGAAACTAATTTTATTAAATAGTTCTTGAGATGCTATATACAATTAAAGTGATTTTGGTTGATTTTGAGTTTTTATTTGTAAGATATGGGTCTGTGAAGCTGAGATTCTGGCTTTCTATTTTGTGTATAAAATGTACATTGTATATTATTTTTACACAAACTCAATTTTGTATTTTTATTTACATTATTATCTACAACTTTCATGTACAAAATATTTTTATTTGATGAGTAAATAATTAAATACAAAATAGATGTCAAAAATGCATAAATGAATGAATAAATAAATGAGATATTTATTGTATTATTGGCCCTTATCTCCCCCTACTTTATTCCTTGTCGACCAATTCCATTCTGGCCTTGGTCTCGGGGTTAGGGTCATAAAATATTTGCAATATTTTTTCCTTTTTCTTTTCTTCTCTTTATTCTATAATTTTAGCATTAAAAACCTTATTTAATGTACAATAAATACAATAAATAATGAATGCTATTATTGACAAATTGATGCTATTTACATGCATTTGCTGACGATGAATCGAGATTCATCAATTATATTCCTATATTACGCCATTTAAATTTCGTGGGAAACAGAGACTCTACGGCCTCCATCCAGATGGGGTCGATTTCAATAATTCTACAATCGTTAAGAAATGACTGTCTCGATGGAGGTCGTAAAAGTCTATATTTCTCATGAAATTTATATGACACAATAAATTGATATAATGATAAATTTTCACGGATTCATTTTTCAAAAAAAAAATAAAAAATAGAAAAAAGAGGCGGTGGAAGCCAAGTTAGCCCCCCCATTTTTCTATATATATGGGTAAATTGGGTTGTCCCTCAAGGAGAGCTAACTTGGCTCCCCCACCCCATTTTCTCTATTTTTTTTTGAAAAATATGTTCGTATATTTGCCTAACTATATCCTTAAATTATGTCATTAAGTTTCATACGAAACAAAGTCTCCATCGAGACGGGGTCGATTTCAACAATTCTGCAATCACTAAAAAATGATTGTCTGGATAGAGGTCGTGGGAGTCTTTGTTTCACACGAAACTTGATTGACATAATATAGCGATATAATGATGAAAACCCACGTAATCGTTTATAAAAATAAAGATGAAAAATGAGGCGGGGGAGTGTGGAATCCCATTTCCCATATATATACATGGGCTTGATGGGGCTGCCTTGGCTGTCTCCGCACCATTTTTCCGTATTTTTTTTGAAAAATATCACCATGCAATGATGGAGGGAGGGGACGGGTGGGTGCTAAGCCCCCCAACCATTTGCTAATTTCCTATATTTTTCTATGAAGCAAGTATTCTTGATCTCCAAAATTTATGATAAATTTAGGGATTCAATGTTAAAAAGGAAATTAGGGATTCAATCTCCAAATTTTATGGTAAATCTCTCCAAAATTTATGGTAAGTTTAGGGATTCAATGTTAAAAAAGGAAATTAGGGATTCAATCTCCAAAATTTATAGTAAATATTCAAGTATTCTTAACCCATGTTAAAAAGGAAAAAAAGGAATAATAAAAGATTATGGTAAATTAAGGGGGTGGGTGGTGGGCTAGAAATGGGAGCATGATGTCGTTAACTAGGAGGAGGGAGGTGTAGATGTAATTGAAATAATTGCGTGTTTTATTTGGTTAATTAGAGGATGGAATTGGGATAAAATCAAAATAGGATCTTTTTTACTTTGGAGCTTCCTAATTACTATGATTGGTCTTCACAATTCTATTTTTCAGCAATATATGCAATATATAATAATTTCAATGCCACACTTGATACAATCAGAATCTGCAACACCATAGCTGTTGGGGGTATTAGAAAAATCTCAAGTTCGATATTAGCTCGAGCTCGATTCGTTAAAAGTTAGATCTAGATTTGGTTCGAAAAGAAATGAGCCGACCTTTATATAGGTTTGGCTTGTTTATTTAAACGAATCAAACATCGAAATAGTAGGTTCGTTGAGGTTTGGTTCGTTAAAAGTTCGACGCATAATATTATATATATATGTGTGTGTGTGTGTGTGTGTGTGTGTTTTCTCAAAAAATTATATGAAGAATTTGCACCATGATTCAAATAAGGTATATGAATAATCACGGCCCTTGATCAAGACATATTGAAGGGATGCGATTGTTTAACATTCTCAAAATACGTATATTCCAAGGAACATCACTGCTAATCGAACCTTAAATGAATCAAATTGAACATTCATGAATCAAGGGCGAGCCGAACTGGAACTGAACAACATTTTCATCTTATCGAATCAAATCGAACTCGAGCCTCTAAAATGCTAAACGAACCAAACCTAGTTAGTTTCAATTTTTTACACCGCTAATTATCATATTTTTGATATTCTACTTCCAAGCCATCATGCTCGTCAAACTAACTCGGCTACCTCCTTTCATTTAAACTTTGGTAATCTTCACTTATAACCTCAAAAAATTATATACTTGTTCACATGAGATTCCTTCTATATTATATTTTTATTTTTTATTATTAGATTCCAGGAATCTAATCTAAATTGCTAAAGTATGAAGATATCATCATTATGTGGTTGTATTCGTCATTCAAATTACTCATTCGTATATTACTCGTATAGTTATGTTTCTCTTTTTTAACTCTAATTAAAAAGATTGTTATTTTTAAATAAGAAAAATACACTACATAATTAAATAAAAATCATATCTTGGATATATAGGATCAATTATTAATGGATTTGATTTGAAATCGCAACTTGCCAAGGGCACAATTTAGGAAATTTTAGAAATATACACTCAATGACTTTTTTGTTCAAATTTAATTTTTGAGTCAAAATTAATAAAAAATTCCTATCTTATGAAGTTCAAGTTATTTATTATTCAATAACTTCATCAAATATTTTCTAAGATACGTTAAGCAAACATAAAAAAATGGTATTTATATAACATTTATCTCGATTTAATCTAACATTAGTATAGCTTGTTGGACATACGAGCCCACGACGAGCCATTATGCAATAAATGTTATTGCGTAGATCATTCCCTGATCTGAAATGAAGGATGACTAATTTGCATAATAGGTCCCTTAGTATAATTAGGGTTATGTACCATGGTCACTTAATGATCATACAACTGTTGATTCAATTATTAAATCATAGAGGTTGGTGCTTGGATGAAAATCTAAAGAGTTAAATTGAGGACTCATCAAGTACCGTCATTGTTAAGAAATGATCTCCAGCCTGAGTACGAGATGGCAATCCTTTTTCATTTGGTCGATATCTGACCGACCTCTTGATGCGGGTCCTCTGCATGGGAATAGAGATTCAGAGGTGTCAGATTAGTTAGATCAAAGAGTTGACTTAACGAGATCGAGATAACCAAAGTCCTATGTCGTATGCTATCAAGATATAGGCATGCATCCTTTGACCGAAGACAGATGTGTTACTATATGTCTGAGTATGTACATCTGGCAGACCATTAGGTTGATGACCTAATCAAGGTCTATACACCAGCACATTGGTGTGCATAGAAGGGCATATGAGTAATACGATCTCTTAAAGGGATCATACAAGTTCATTTACTGAACCAGAAGACATGAGCTCACTCATGAGAGACTGGGAAGAATCAAATTCCGTACACGGTTGTCTCGCTTTGGAAGCTTGACTGAATTTGTAGGCTTGATATATGCTTTTGGAAAGTATATGATCAACACCTTGGTATGATATGTGCTTTTGGAAAGTACATGATCGATACCGACTCCCATTGATCGAATGAGAAACTTAATGATAAAATCCTGAAGGAGACAGTCTAAAAGAGATCTAAAATTTCGGATTTAATCTAGGTCTTCCAGTATGCAGAATGTACAAGTATTAGGAATACCTGAGGGTGATGTGATCATAAACGAGTGTATAACCATGATGCTTCCATTCCTAGGGAATGATGAAATGGGTCGGGATTTTAGTGACTCCTCCCAGTAGAGAAGTAATCTGATCTTGGTCCAAATGTTGGACATTGATCTGAATGTGATTCAGATGTAACAAGAAGATTAGATTTGCGGTCTTGATTTAATCAAGCATCTATGGGAGGTCCGCAAGATCTGGATTTGAGATGTGATCTCAATATCCAAGTTACTATACATGGAACAATACAATCGCCCAGTCCTTATCTCCAAGTATCCGCGGAGAAAGCTTATTATCCTTGAAAGAGTTCATAGATAATTTCATTTTTGTTATATGTATCCGAGCATCGAGAAAAATAGATAATTAAATGTGATTTAATTATCATGAATAATATGAATTTGATTCATATTATTTGGAGAGTTATCTAAGATAATTAAATGTGATTTAATTATCAAGGATGTGAATAATGTGAATGTGATTTATATTATTTGGTCGCATGAGAATTGATATACAAGATGATTAAATGTGGTTTAATTATCATGGATAAGAATAATGTGGATAGCACTATCCATATTATTCAGGTATATTATAAATGTGATTTGTAATATATTAAAGAAGGTATATTGTGATTTATATTTGTTAATTAATTATTGATATAAATTGGATTCACATTGGATGATTAATTAAAATATAATTTACATTTTATTTTGGGATGTGAATGTGATTCACATTTTTCCAATGGCATGATTGCAATATTTCACAAGATAATTATGAATTATTTTTGTGAAATAATTTACAACAATTATTGTTGTAAATCCTGGAGATATCATGAGGTAATGGTATCTCATGAGATAATGAGATCTCATGAGATAATGAGATCTCATGAGATAATGAGATCTCATGAGATGTTGGTAGCCGTCGCCTCTTTTTTAGGAGATATGATTTATCTCCTCATTATCTCCAAGGATAATTAATTATTTGATTTGAATTTAAATATATTTATTTATCGATATATATTATGTTAAATTAAATTAATTGTTGTTATGTTTTTACAACAAGATCACAACCATTAAAAGAAACACAAATCAATCTCATCCATTGATTGCGTGTTGTCCATGGATTAAGATCCATGGATCCCAAAACCCCATAGAAAAAGAGGCACCCCTTGCTCTTCGAGACGCGTTTTTATGACAACAACGAATGCTCTCTACCTCTCTTTCTACACATCATGTGCCTCTCTCCCTCTCTCTCTTATGACCGTCCACCATGGAGCCATTGAGAGAGTCGACATCGCTACAGCATCGTCGTTATGCTGCCAGAGTATCTACTCGTGGATCTCCATCTCCTTCGGGGCACCTCACTCGTGAAGAAGATGTAGGATCTCGTGTGACGAGATGATGAGATTCGTTGCTTGGATCATCAACTTGGATTACGAGAAGGACGTGTTTCATCAACGCGCTCGTAAGTGTCTCCTCCGTTGGATCAGATTTGAGACGGGAGGTCTCTTGGTTTAGAGACTTGATCGCAACCATGCTTCAAGAGGTAAACCTTATACCTATTGTGGTTTAGATGAAACGATCAGAGAAAGGTTCTTGGATCATGCAGTCTCATCACATTTAAATTTTTTAAATCCCGCTGCATCGAGCAACTAGTGTGACTAGTCGCTTCCGATCGTATTCGATGCGATCCACACACTTCCGTGATGCGCTTGAGGATTTTCCCCATATCCTTCATAGCCCCCTCCCCCCAGGTATAAAAGTCTCGCTTCGTCCCTTTCACCAGGTATATTCATATATATATATATATATATATATATCCCCAATATGCCATTCGAATTTCATCAGAAACAGAGACTCATATGCCATCCATATAGAACATGTCGATTACAACAATATTTAAGCCGTTAAAATTGCCTATTCTAGATAAAGGGCATAGGAGTCTCCATTTGTAACGGAATTCGAATGACATATTGTAGGAATATATAGATGAATATACATGATGATATTTAAAAAAATTATGGAAGAATGACTCTGGGGCAACAACCTGAGGCAACCTTATTTTATCCTCTATATATATATAGTTTGTGTAGAACTAGCATTTCAAGTTAGAAGAAAAATATCACGAAAGATACAACATCAAGAAGGAAAAAGCATTTCATATCTTTTCAAGTCTATTAGCTAATAAATATTCTTATTTGGGTCGAGTCCTTTTATATGCAATGTCTTGATCTTGGTTTCAGTTAGTTGATGCTTATACCTATTTGACTATTAATCTATCAGAATCTCACAACTTGTTCCATGTCTTGAAATGTTTTAGTTGACTAATCCTTGATAAAATGATTAACTAAAATATCAATCAACTTAACTTGGCATATCTCGTGATATTTGATTCCAACATTGAGAAGACACTTTAGACATGTCTTGAATCTTCTAACAACTAGTTCTATAGATAAGATCTTATGAAACTATATAGTGAAGAGATCATATATAAGAAGTATTTTCCATTCTCAAGTGATATCCCAATATCAAGCACTTCGTCCCAGATATATATTTAGTCAAATTTTCTAAATAGCAAAAGCACTTCGCCCCTCCCATCAAATGACAGGAAAGAGCATCTGACCCTGCAAACATTGATTATAGCTACTTCAGTCATGTGAGTTCTTTTCCGAATGAAAAAAAAACCCTTTTTTCATAAGAACATGGTAAAACAAGAATTCTTATGTTCGAGGAATTCTTGAATTTGGGTTGACGAGCCTCCGCATCCTCCCCTTTCAGAGATTCCGAGCTAAAAAATGTTTTGCCCATCATTCTTCTTGGTTATCCTCTTCCTCTCCTTTCTCGCATCAGAAAGTTGGGTCCATTTTTCACGTCTTTCTTTGCCATCAACAAATAGTTAAAAAACATGCTTTAGATAAAAAAGTATCTATCATCCTCTTTTTTGATGAATTATATAGTCATTCGATTTCATGAACTAATAAATTCATCACTCTAGAACAGGAGCTTTGACTCTTCTACCTCCTCTCTAATCTTGATCTTCTTATGAAACTCCCTATTAATATAATAAAGAAAGGTAAGAGTCGCCAACTCGTACATGCAACGAGATGAGAGATGACGAAGGAGAGTGATCTTGCAGGAATCAAGGCTTCACATATCGGCTATGACTATTTGTCCACACACTCTTCATACTATTCGAGAAATAATCCCTGACTAAGAGAGTAGAAGAGGAGAAATTCGAGAATTAGATTATGAATTTATTTTCCATGTACTTGAATTTTTCATGCTAAAACAACTTGCTCTCGTGGTTTGCTTTTTTATTTACAAGTTTATTTTGCGATCGGACTTTCCCTTTTAATTGCAAAATTCTAAATCCTCTTAGTTTATGCATAAGTTGTTTTTCCAAATCAGGCCTCTTCAAGTCCCCCGTGCCAGCTACTATTACTTATTCTTCTTTTATTTTATCTCTTTTGTAAAACCAAATAACTCAATATTTTGATTCATTTTATCACTTATGCCCTTCTAATCTTTTGCAATGTCATTTTATTTTTTTGGAATATCGGTTGTGCCCATCTTAGAAAATTCACAATTATATCCTTTAAATAATATTAATTATATCTGATTTTATCTTATAAAATTCTAGATTTTGTAAGAGTGTAAGAACACAATTTGATATTAAAAAAAGTACAACTAAGAAGGGAGGGTTATAAAAACCCTAAAAAGAAAGTATCTAATCCTTAAAACTCCCCACTTTACCTTCTCGATCGAGACGTGATCAGAAGAGAGAGAGAGAGAGAGAGAGAGAGAGAGAGAGAGAGCTATGGCGGCGGGTGGCGACGGCACGGTGAAGGACGTGAGGTCGAAGGTGGAGTTGGACGGGGTTCTGTCGAGCAAGGCGGCGGTGGCGGTCCACTTCTGGGCGACGTGGTGCAAAGCCTCCAAGCAGATGGATCAAGTCTTCACCCACCTCTCCACCGACTTCCCCCACGCCCACTTCCTCAGGGTACCTTATGCCCTACTTCCTCTCTTCTTTTCTATTCTCTCTTTCTTTCTTGCAGATTTGTTTGGTCCCTAGAGTTCGTCTTTTAATTTAATTTTATCACTGGGATCTGTTTGTTTGTTTTTTCTCTTGTGGGTGGGTGCCCTTCTTCAGATGTAAAGTACCACTCTCGAACTTGTCCGTACTAACTCCCTCCTTTATTTGAATCAGGAGGGGAATTGATGTTTTGTATCATCATGCATGCTGAGCAATATGAAAGAATTGATAGCAAAACATGTGATGCATGTACAATGTTCAGTATGGATTTAAATCCCGATCGATTGTGGCGACTCATACTGTCCTGAAACTCTCCTTGACTCTGGTTAATTGTGGTGGGACCTTTAAGATTCCATGGGATGATTGTGATACATATAAACTGATTGTTGCGAAGCAGGTACTAGGTAGTGCAACTTGTTTGATGTAGCCTGGATTTTTTTAGGTTAAGAATGGATGGAGAAAGAGGAAGAATGGAAAAAAAAACATAGTTGTGCGGGATTTTGGATGGGAATACACAGAGATTTGCAGAACTAGGAAGGGAACATGTCAAACCATGTGAGACAGAAGTAATGGGATCAGAAAGAGATTGGTTGTAGGTGGGAAGAAAGAAAATCAAGTGTAAAGAGAGATAACACTCACAAGCATGACAGTTACATTACAAAAGAGGCACCTCTATAAACCATTGTATTTCGTGATAACATGTAAAAAAACAAGATAGGATAAAATAATAAAATATACTATAAAAAGGAAATGGAGTAGTTAGGATAAATGACAGGTTTAGCATTAAGTTTGAAAGTAAATGAATAATATTATAAATGTCTAGGTTGCTTAGACCCAACATGCAATTGGGGGCACTATTATTTATATTGCAAAAAATTCAAAAAAGAACTTTTGTCATCACGTTCATTTGCAAAGATCAGAGGAGGTGACATGGTGGGCGAAGCTATAACAGAGATGGTTGAATGAAACCTTGATGATGCTGGTTGAGAGATTCATGCAGATGGATGTTGGGATTCCAATAGTAATGGTGGTCATAAAGCTTTGACGATACTTTGACATTGATGCATCATGAATTTGGGAATTTGAATTTCTAATTAAATTGTATTTGTTGTCAACTTATTTCCATATAATTAGAGTTTGTTGTCCAATTTGAGTTGTTGCATTTTAAATATCGAGAACACATGTGATATCTAATTGCTAGATTGAGTCATTTTACTCATAAGCCCGATATTAGGGGATTGGGCAACTCCTTTATTTTATAGCATTTAAAGATTACAGATATGCTTTTTTAGGAGTAAACATGAAAAGTGTAAATAGAAGATAAAAGTATGACGAGAAATCTAAATCATTAAGAACACGAGAGTTCCATGAAATAAATATATATGTTCTTCTGTTGTTGATGCATGTGCAAAAAAGCTCTTAGTAAGCAATGGATTTATTCATATCTGGTGAAAGTCCTTTATCTTCATTGGATAGATTGAGTAATTTTAAGGGTTAAGTTATAATTTTAGGGGTACTCACTGCAATGGTCTGGTGGTAGTGCAATGTGCCTACCTCCCAAAAGACCAGTGTTCATATCCCTTCTTGTACGGGTTGCGTTAGGTAGCCGACAATCGACGTAAAAAAGAGTTGGATTTTTCAACATGGATTTGAGCAGGAATCCATGTAGCCAACCCTACTTAAAGTGGAAGAAGGCTTCGCCATTTCTTTATTTATTCTTATCAAGCTTTTAAATCGATCAATTAGACTGACTTGTTAGCTCGATTAATCAAACCAATATATTGACCGACTCGATCAGGCCTAGTCGACCTTTAGTCAGGTAGAGCGACTAGTCGGGCCGGCTAGTCGATTGACTAAGCAATCAATTTCTGCAAGTAGGATCCAGATACCCGAAATCCAAATACCCATTTGTTGAGTTTTTAGGTTATTGTCCGCCAATAATACCTTATGCCCTCACGCACACCTAATACCCATGTCCTTTCGAATCCTAGCGTAGGCGATCATCGACACCTCCTCTGGTCGCCTGCTATAGTCGGTTCGATCGTTGCCTGGCCTCCACTGCTCAATCCGATCACCATGCAGTTCATCGATGATCCTTTCCCTCCTGCTCCAGCCAGCATCATCCACCTGAAGGTTAGGGTTTTTATTTTTAACCATTTTTTAATAATAGTTTGCTAAGTACTTGTGTTTAATTATTATGCCATGTTGATTTGCTATTCTTACATGCTTATACTATTTGTTGGATGGCTCTTAAGAAGCTCATACTACATATGCTCATACTATACATTTTTGTTATATACTATTGTATTGGATGGTTCTTAAGATATGTCTATTTACATTTCTTCCTCTACTTGTTATTGTGCTATGTGTTACATTGTTATATACTATTGTGTTATGATGTAGGAGTGGTAGCTTGTTTGTTTTTATTTAGATGCATTTGTTGGAGTTGTAGCTTGTTTGTTCATATTTAAATCCAATTGTTTGTTCTTATGTGAAGTTGTAACTTGGTTTTATTGTATTTTTAGTATATAATTATTACTAATAGAATAGTAATTAGTAACTTGTTTGTATCAAGTTTTAACTTTGGAGTTTTTGACAATGTAGATTGCCACACCCCCCACGAATGTCGCTTCTGTAGTGACTTGTCTTTCTATATGCCGCCAAGATCAAGTGATCATACATAGCAATTTGTATAACCTTCAAACAACGGGGATCCGAACACGGTTACTTATAGGTTGTGCAAGAAGGTGGTGAAATGAGGGGTTTACAAGTTCAAGCAACAATCTTGTGTATTGTAAAGGCAACGTGGCTGCATGTCTTAAGGTTGGCGAAGAGATGAAGAAGATGATGATATCATACTTGGACGACATTGTCAGAAAGAAGAGTTAGAAAGCCGTCGAGCTTGTTGAGATGAGAGATGTGATTAATATCTGCATCGCTGGAGATGCTGGATCTGCGAAAATACATCGATCTCTTTGGAGCATACCATCGTCATTCAAGAATCACATCATATGAGCATATGCTTCATCTAAGATCATCGTGAAAGGGTTGTCTCCTATATATGCAATTAGGCATATACATTGGTGATTCCTTTCAATGCATTGACCACGATTCCCTTCAAGTAGATGATGGATGCAATTAGGATGTATGGTTCCGATCTCAAGACTCCTATGAGGTATGAGATGAGCGGTCCATTTTTGAAGAAGGTGACGGAGAACATATCGGATGACTTGCAATGTCATTGAATTTCATGGAAGAAGACATGATGCTCTATAATGACTGATGTTTGGACGAATACATGAGGAAGGCACATCATGGACTTATGTGTCAATTGCTCCTTAGGCACTTCATTTTTGAAGTCCATATATGGCCTTGACAAGATACACACCATTGAGTACATCTTTCAACTGGTGGATGAGTGCATTAATGAAGTTGGAGTGGAGAATGTTGTTTAGGTTGTTACGAATAATGCTTCGGCAAATGCAACAGAAGTGAAATTGCTGCTCACAAAATATCCCCAGATATGGTGGACTTTCTGTGTTGTGTATTCCATTGATCTTGCTTTAGAGGAGATAAGCAAAGATTCAAAAGTGAGAAGCACAATTAGAAAGGCAAAGACACTCATTGTTTTCATTTATGCTCACACTAAAACTTTGAGCTTGATGCGGAAGTTCACAAACAAGAGGGACATCACTTGACCAGGGCAAAACGAGGTTTGCCACTACTTTCCTCACTCTTGAAAGCATTCTAGAGAAGAAAGACAATCTTAGGTTGATGTTTTTGTTAGATGAATTGAAAAACTGCAAATGGTAAATGACCAAAAAGGGAGAACAAGTGACATCCATAATCTTCGGCTCTACTTTTTAAACCACACCACACTTGCAATCAAAATTTTTACACCTTTGGTTTATATGTTGCGTGTGGTTGATGCGAATCAATGTCCATCTATGGGTTTTATTTATGGAGGGCTTGGAGAGGTAAAGAGAGATAATTGCAGCTTTCAAAAGTGTAGAGTCATCTTACAAGTTTTTGTTGACGTTATTATCTCCAAGATCAAAGGTAGACTTAACACTCCATTGCATCTAACAACTTACTTTTTGAACCTATACTTATAGATGAAGTGTGATGGTGATGCTGATATTGTGGTGACGAGAGGTTTTATGGATTGCATGGAAAAGATTTTTATTTAGATTTGGATATACAAGATGCCATCACCATAATGGAGCTTGTTGATTACATGCATGGTCGTGGGGTGTTTAGCAAGCCATTAGCCGTGAGACAAGGATGAGAAATGAAGAAAATTACGGCGGGGTATTTCAATCATTGTTTTCAATTCACATTATTCGAATCATCTTTTGATTTCATTGACTTAACCAATTCTCTATTTTATTAGCTAGTTGGTGGTGTAATCATGGAGATGACACGCCATATTTGAAAGCCATGACCATCAAGATCTTGAGCTTTGATATCTTTATCCTCTGGATGTGAGCGCAACTAGAGTACGTTTGACTCGATAATGACTCCACTGACCCACCTAATTGGATTACAAATAGAAAATTAATATTTGATATAGTCACAATTTTTGTAATGTTGCTCACAGATCTATACGAAGAAGAGAGACATGTTGGACAGTTGGAGACAGAGACTGAATGATCTTGTGTACGTTCGTTTTAGTTCCAACCTTATGGAACATCGACTTGAGAAAGGAAGAAATCCTCTTTCCTCTCATGATCATGCACATTTAGGTGAATGGACAGAAGAGGTTAATGTACAAACTCAAGATGATAATGTCTTTCCAGGTTCTGGATTGACCTAGGGTGCAGTAGTTCACACAAGTGGTGCTGAAGAGAATTTGGAGCTGAGAAGCCAGAGATGTGAACGTGACAATGAGGCTTCATCTTCGAGCTCAAATGTTATGCCTATAAATGAGGAAGAGGAGTTTCTGCCTGAAGACATAGAAGAAGGAGATGATGAAGATGAAGAAGAGCTTGATTTGGATGATGACATTGATGGAGATGAACACCTTTTAGTTGCTACTTGAATTATTTTTGTTTTGACATGTATTTGTTTGTGAACATTAGCTCGCGTTATGTATCTAACATTTGTTCTTAACTTGCTTCTTCTTTTCTTATTTTCCTTCAATTGTTTCTTTAGTTCTTATAAAATTGAAAATTGCTAAATCTAAGCAAATTTATGAGTATATGTATAATAAATAATTTATATATTTAAATAAAAAATCAAAATCGACTAATGCTTGACTAAATCCGATTAATCGTCCGACATCCAACTTCTGCAACCTTGATTCGTATAATCTTTCTCTCTATATAAACTATAAAAGCTTAATGAGTTGATTGTAAGACATTGAAAGTTATGTTAAACTTGGAGTTTATCTACGTCTCTCTCTCTCTCTCTCTCTCTTCTTTTTTCCTCCTCTCCCACGCATACTCCTTTCAAAAAACACATCCATGCACCTCTCCCCTACATATTTCATTTCTGACATGCTTCTATTTCTATCTCTTGCCATTTCTGGTTTTCTGTCGCAAGCAAATTCCATTTGCATTAGACATGCATGATACTTTAGTGATATGATGGAGGTTGAGGTCCTTGATATTGGTGAGGGTACAAAGGAAGTTCTAAAAGGTGGTTGGTTGGGTTTAGGTAGGTTTTCAGCAACATATTTGACGGTACTTGTTGAGGATGGAAGGATAGTCAAGTTGGAGGAAATGATGACTTAATGGAGTCATCACGGTTTAAAGGTAGAGTCGTAGTTTAATGTGAGGCAAGGTTGCATGGTTTGGATGTGATGATGTATGCATAGTCAAAAGTGGAATGGCGTGTGGAAATGGAAGAGGACAAGGGATATGACAGTGCTGATAGGTAGATAATGGTAGTGGTGGTGGTGGAGAGATGTAAAATCTCTTCATAATATGAGATTAACTTTAGGAGATGTGATGCAACATGAAATCCAAATTAGGGCGGAATTTCATTTTTTGTCCGTTAGAATTCGACACAATTGTGATTATTTAAATCATATTTTTATTTTCTGTTTGTTTAACTAAAGTCTAGTTAAATTACTGTCGGGTTAATTTTACCGAGTCTGTTGCAAACTTCATTTCTATTTAAATAACAGAGATCACGTGTGATCTTGAATCATGCAATTAGTTGAGATAAATAGTCTAAATTAGGATGTTATTTGATTTGATTTTATCTTCTTTCTATTTTTGTAATTCCACCTCTCTTATATAACAAGGATGGTAGCATATTATTGAGTACATTCCAGAGTTAATTAAAATTTGAGATTTATCTCATTTACCTTTCCTTCTCTCTTCTCCCTCTATGCAATCTCTACGATTCTTCTTCCCCAACTCCCTCGCATCCGGTGAATTTTCTCTTCTTCTACCCTCCAATTTCTTCTCCACCAAATATTTCCATCATTAAAAAAGTAATTTTTATCGTTTGATTTTTTTCGATTTGTATCAATTTGTATCAGAGCATGTCTTACATATTGTCCTCATGATCTGATGATCCGTACGGATGTTCGCGCAGACACATGAAGAAAGAATCTCGTTCTGAGGATTGTAAATGACATTTTGAGGAAGCCTACAACAAAGAGATGGCGTCCATATGCCTCTAGTTTCAGTCGGAACTACAGAAGCTTACCGCAGATCTACGAACTCTAAGCATCATCGGATCGACGCCCCCACCATCTCCCATGATGTTACATGTCAATCATCCCATTCATGAAGTCGTTGTTCAGGACAATCTTGTTAATGCAACACCCATGTATGGTGAGTCTAAATTTTTTAGTGGAGGAACAGAAGAAGAAAACCCCTCTCCAGTTGTTGTCCATGAGGTTTTAACACTGCTGCCAGTCATTTTTTTCCACCCATTCCAACCTCAAAGCCATCACCACCCCCACCAATACTAAACCCATGCATGTCACTTCCATCACCACCACTGCCACCTCTTCCCATGCCCCCATCTTTGCCGCCAACCATAACTGCACCACCACCTTCTCGACCAGCACAACCCTCAACATCGCCAACGCTACCACTGCCTCTTGCTACTCTAGTCCCACCTCTTCAGCAAACTCCGGCACCTCCACCCATCCCTATCTCCTCCACCCCCTCGATCCAGTCGCAACCCCCCTTGCACCATCTTCACACCGACACCCGTCCTTCATCGCCACCTACCTCGTCTCCACTGTATTGCTCATCCCAGTCACCACCTTCCGACACCCGTGCCCACCCATCGCTGTCTCCATCGTCATGCAACCCTCCGGGCATCTCCCAACTCCGTTATTCCCTCCATGAAGATTCCATATCCATTTTTCCACCACCAAAATTTTTCCAAATGATGTCAACCCTATAAGAAGCTCTACTACAACATGAATTCCAGCATGTGCACTGCGTCGATTTTTCAATTACCATCTCAAATAGGAATCCAACTCGATGAAGGTCGCAACTCGGATTCCGCCACATGTACTGCACATGTTTTTCCATCACGAGCTTGAAGGTTTACTTATCAAACATCGAAGCATCGCACCTTCGGATAAAGTCACTCGTCTCGAGATGAGTTTTTCGAAGCGGCAGAGAACGTATGAAATCCAAATTAGGGTGCAATTTCCATCCAAAATTTAGCCCAACAACAACAACAACAAAGCCTTTCCCACAATTAAGTAGGGTCGGCTACATGGTTTTCTTCGGCCTCCATTCAGATCTATCTTGGGTCAATCTCGGACTTATATCCAAAAAACTAAGATCCCTTCGTATAGTCTCTTTCCAACACTTCTTGGGCCGTCCTCGCCCTCTCTTAGCCGGCTCAACATCCCACCACTCGCATCTCCTAACCGGTGCACCAGTTGACCTCCTTTGCAAATAACCAAACCATCTTAAGCGGTTTTATCGCATTTTATCCTCGATCGGAGCTACACCAACTTTCTTTTTGATTGCATCATTTCGAATCCGATCTTTACGTGTATGTCCACACATCCATCTTAGCATTTTTCATTTCTGCTACAACCATTCTCTGCACATGTCTATGGTTCACAGGCCAACATTCAGAACCATAAAGCATAGCAGGTCTCACGGCTGCTTTGTAAAACTTTCCTTTAATTTTTAAAGGAATTTTCTTATCACAGAGAACAGCGGAGGCTCCTCTCCACTTTAGCTAGCCTGCATTTATTCTATTAGTAACATCTCCATCAATTTCACAGAGAACAGCCTGCTTTGTAAAATTTAGCCCAATTATGATTTTTAAAATAGATTTTTATTTTCCATCTGCTTAATTAAAGTCTAATTAAATTATGGTGGGTTAATTTATCTAGTCCGTTGCAAACTTTGTTTCTATTTAAATAACGAGATCATGTGTGATCTCGAATCGATCAAGTAGTTGCGATAAATTAGTGTCCATATTAGGATGTTATTCGATTTGATTTTATCTTTTTCTATTTTTGTAATTCTACTTCTCTTATTTAAAGGTGATGGTAGTCTATTGTTAATGACATTCTAGAGTTAATCAAAATTTGAGATTTATCTCATTTACCTCGCCCTCTCTCTTCTCCCTTCACGCGATCTCCGTGATTCTTCTTTCCCAAATCCCTAGCATCGAACACGTTTTCTCTTCTCTGCCCTCTAATTTATTTTCCACCAAGTATTCCCACCATAAAAAATATTTACCATTTGAATTTTTCGAGTTGCATTAAGATGGCATTTGCTCTTCATATCGAAGATAAATGGACATAATGCATGAAGATCATGTTATCGTTGGAACAATATGGGTGTTGGCTTTAATAGACTGATACCAATTGATGTATCCTAGATTGTCAAAGGAGAAACATGTGGTTGGGACCATGAAGGATGATAGGAAGAATGCGAAACATGCATGTTGCTTTGGGTTTTTGTGTAGTAATGCCAAAAGGTTTATCGGGTAAGAGATGCATAGGATGATGTAAGTGACATATCAAGCCATGTGAGGGGAAGAACGGGATCGAGAAGATGATTGTTGGGTAAAGGAGAAGAAAGAAAATTATGGGAAAAGATATAAAACGCTCACAAGGAGTCAAAACTTTCATTCATTCATCACCTCCTTTAAACATCAAATTTAACTCCTCCTTAAGGAGTTTTACATGTCAATTACATTATAGACGGGCATACCTGTGTGAACCATGACATCCATCGATAAAATGTAAAATGATAAAAATAAGATACAACTAAAATAAATAAAAATAGAAATGTATTGTCCTCAACAATATGAAATAATTAATAGCACAATATGTGATGTTGTATTTCTTTGTCTACAAGATATGTGAGGTCGCTATGGGATTTGTTTCGAAGTGATTGTGAAGACTTATACTATCATGAAGTTCCATGTGATCATCATCAAGTGCAAGAAAAACTTCGGGAACCACTGCAATTAATTGTGATAATTATAAAATTGTTGTTGTTAGGTTGTGACTCTTGGTCCTAAAATCACTTAGATTAAGACTAACCGATGATTCTCAAGGCATCTCTTATTTTGATAGAATCATAGAATTTGGGTTGGGGTCGAAGAATCCAAGGACATGGTATTCTACATGGCGCTTGCATTACAAGAGGATGCACTTCTATGACGTTGCATCTTTTGATAAATTGCAAAATATGATAAAAAAACAAGATTCATTTAAAATAGAAGTGCTACAAAAAATAAATGGGATGCATGTTGTCTGTGTTAGTTTTCCCCGATGAAGACTAATAAGCAACATATATATATATATATATATATATATATATGGAAGCAACTCCGACAAGTTTTTTAAAATACCGAGGATATATTGGTAATTTCATGTAACAATGTAAACCTCATCAAACAGTTCTTCAAATGGGTTTGACGGAACAAATGGTTAGGACTCAAGGCATATCAATAGTTCATGTTATTTCATGTTATATTATTGTTAATGCTAATGCTTTTGGTTATTATAAACATCTACATATGATCGATTTATTTTTATATGCTAATCGTTCACTACTAATACTATTGCTAGTACATTTATGCTATTCGTTTTTTTATGAATATTATTATTTTTATATAAATCTAGTATTATTTTTTAGCCAAATAAGTGTAGTATTCTTGTTATGTTTCTATGATTGTATTATTGTATTGAAATTGTCTAAATATGTACAAATATATAAGAATATATATATATTATTTTATATATTTAAAATTAATAAAAAAATTCAAAATCGATTAAAGCATGACTGCTGATTAATACTTAGTCAGTGATCCGGCCAGCCTTACCGGCTTTTGCAACCTTGGATGTAGGCACATTGCCTAGCCATTATATATGATTGTGTTGTGTAATTGTGTGCTTTCATTCTTGTTTATTTTTTTTTTTGCTTGATGTTGTTGATTGCATTATGTTCTTACTGTACAATGTTGAAGAATTTATAACGAAACATGTGATGCCATATTCCTATGTCTAGGAGATGTAAGAGTGCCACCATGGGATTCGTTCTCGTGTGATTAAGGATAAACTTTTTTTTAAGCCAAAAGAGGGGTAACACTCGAAGGTGTCTGCCCCAAGATTTTATTAAAAATTAGAGCTTAAGAAACAAGTACAGAAAATCGAACTACAGAATCCATTCCTCCACTAAACTTGCAGAGTGCAACAAAACATTTTCCTTATAGAATCTCTGATCCGAGAAGAGAAGCACATTCCTTGCCAACCAAACAACCCAAATAACAGCAAGAGGTTGTTGCAGAGCCCGACAACGACGGTGTCTATTCTCCACCACGGATTTACAAAAAGTGGGCATGCTATCCGAATAAACTCACTCGAGGATGGCCGTACCCCAGATTGTGGCCATCCTCTAGCACCAAAAAAACAGATGATCAAGAGATTCTATCTCGCATCACACAAGAGGCATTTATCAGAGACAACACCCAGGAGTCTTGCGCAACGGTCTCTCGTCATCAATCTTTGCCGCCTGAACAAACAAAAAAAGAAGCCAATCCTCTTAGGGAGACCGAGACCCTAAAAGATCCTACAGTCCCTTACCAAATCCTTAGAGGTCGAGGGGGACGGCCTACGAATCACACCAAATGCCTTTTTGACAGAAAAAGGTCCCCCACACCAGATCCAATGATCCCTGGTCCCCACAGGCCCGCCCATATCGCGCAAGGAATCAAGCAACTCAAGAAACTCGTCGAGGCGTTGATCAGAGAAGTTTGAAGATAACACATGCATCCAGTTTTCATCTGACCAGCAGGAAGCAACGCAAGCCCTCGCGGTCGGTAATCAGAGCAAAAAGATGAGGAAAATCGAGGACATAAAGGCCCGTATCCATCCAATCATCGGTCCAGAAAGCAAAGGACTCCCTACCAAGCACTGGCTTAAAGAGGGCATGAAAACGACCAAGAGTCCTTAAAATCCCTTCCAGAATGGCAAAGGTGCCAAACCACGACAACAATTTAGAGGAGAGGAGCCGCTAATATCGTAGATCTGACGGAGAAAGGTGCAACACAGATCATTATTGCCACCCCAAAGTCTGCTCACCTACTTCAGCAACAAGACTTCATTCATCGTATCTAACCTCCGGACCGCCAATACCACCTTCGCCCTTAGGGAGCGTGACAACATCCCAGTCAACCAGATGCATACCACCAGATTCTTGAATCCTTTCCCCACAAGAATTTGTGCATCAACCGCTCAAGACGATTGCGGATCCCTTTTGGCATAAGGCGTGCGAGCATGAAAAAAATCGGGATCGGAGATAAAAACAACCTTTAGCAACACCAAGCAACCTTCTTTGGAGAGGATGGACAATTTCCAACCCGCCAGCCTACCCTCAAGCTTTTCAACCATGGGCAACCAGTCAACTAGCTTAGTTCTGCCCACAGCCAACGGCACCTCGAGGTACCTGACAATGAGGGTACCGTAATTTGAGCCCAGCACCTAGCTACAAGTATACGCATCCCCCTTCGATAAGCCAAAGGGGAATCACAATGGATTTGTTAGCGTTTTTAAACAGACCGGAGAGTTCACTGAAAAGGTCCAAAGCGATAGCCATGCCAATGACCTTCACAGCTCCCCCCTCAATGAAGAAAACGGTGTCGTTGGCGTACTGAAGAAGCGGGAACGTAATCCCATCCCGCGTGTACCCAGCGGTATAGCCCACCACTGATAACACGAATCACAATTCGGGCCAAGACGTTCAAAGCAATGACGAAAAGAAGGGGGGGGGGCAATGGACGCCCCTGCCTGACTCCCAGCCTCGACTGAAAGAAGCCACCCTCCGGGTGACCATTAACTAGAACCGACATACAAGAGGTCGTGATACAGCGTTTCATCCAGGAAATCCATAACTCTGGAAAACCCCTCCTGTGTAATGCTGACCAGAGAAACTTCCAATCTAACGTGTCGTAGGCTTTTGCAAAGTCAACCTTCCAGAGCAACCCCTCCTTCCCTGCCGCCTCCAATCAACAACTATTTCAGACGCAAGAACCAAACAATCCGCGATCTGCCTACCCGGAACAAAGGCCGATTGCATTGGATAGATAATGTGCTTAAGAATTTGGCTCATCCTCACAGCAAGGACCTTCGCCACGATCAAATAAAGAGCGTTGGACAACGCGATGGGCCCGGAAGTCCTCAACGCGTTCCGTTGCCATACGCTTAGGAAGGAGAAAGATCAGGGCCCTATTTATCTTATCGAATCCTGCGTTGCCCCTGCAGAACTCCAAGACAACCTTCAACACATCATCACCCACCAGTTCCCAGAAATCTCTGTAGAAAGCCAACAGTAAAGCCATCAGGGCCTGGAGCCGCATCTGCGTTGAGACCCCATACCGTAGCCTTCAGTCTTCAGTTCATCATTCATAATAGTCTGGCACCAAAGTAGAAGCCATAGAGGGAGATAAACGCGGAGCATCCAACCCCGTCCATCTCTAGCGTCTCTCAATCGATCTTGTCGAGAAATCATGGAAGTGACCTACAATCGCTCTACCCATCTCCTTGTTGTCGTCCACCCGCACGCCGTCGACAATCACATATCTCAAATTATTACACCTACGTCTCCCACTAGCCATCCGATGGAAGAAAGCTGTGTTCGCGTCACCCTCCCTGAGCCAGGTGCTCCTCGACCGTTGCCTCCATTCAGTAATAAGCTTCTTGTCTTCATCGGCTATCTTCTTTTGGGCAAGTGCACGCTGGGCCAGCTCATCGCTGTTCAGATCCCGGCAATCCTCCACTGCGTCAAGCCTAGATAAAATGCCCTCCGCCTCCAAACGAGTAGAATGACGCGCATCCCTGGATTCCTTCTTGAAGGCGCACAAGCGCGTGCGCAAAGTGGTCAATTTTTGCACAAACTTCGATGCAACCGAGCCAGACACCGACAGGGAGGACTAGTGCGAAGAGATCATGTCTCAGAAAGAGTCCTCCAAAAGCCAGCTCCTCTCGTACCGAAAAAAGCCCTCGACGGTGTGAGTTCACCCGAGTCCCAAAGAATTGGAGTGTGATCGGACTGAGTCCTCGGCCTAGCAACCACAAAGGACACAACAACAACAACAAAGCCTTTTCCCACAATTAAGTAGGGTCGGCTACATGGCTTCTTTGCCTCATTCAGATATATCTTGGGTCAATCCCGGGCTTATAAACACAAAACTAAGATCCTTCGTATGGTCTCTTTCCAACACTTCTTGGGCGGTCCTCGCCCTCTCTTAGCCGGCTCAACATCCCAACACTCGCATCTCCTAACTGGTGCATCAACTGATCTTCTTTGCAAATGTCCAAGCCATCTTAAGCGGTTTCTCGCATCTTATTCTCGATCGGAGCTACACCAACTTTCTTTCTGATTACATCATCTTCGGATAGGCCATGGGGAACATGGGGAACAAATCCATCATCTCCGAAGAGGCCAAAAACCGATTGATACGCGACCGAAAGGTAGAGTTTCTCCAAGTGTAATTCGAACCAGCCGCATCCAGCACCTCCAGCTCCAAGGAGTCAATAGCATCAACAAAATCGTCAGAGCCAGGATCCTGGCCCCTAGAATGCGGTCGATCCGCCGACAGAAGCGTAACGTTGACATCACCGCCAATTAGCCAAGGGGCCCCTCACGAAGGCCGTCCTAGCTGCACGCAAATACGTCCACAAATCGCGCCTCTCAACATGATTTGCACGACCCATTAGAACAAGAGATGGCCAAGAGGGAAGATCAACGAGCACACTCCAGAAGGACGGTGAGGACATGCCTGCCCTGAGCTCAACGCGGAAATTGAAAGCCGAACCTCTCCAAGTCAGGAGCAAGCCTCCCGAGGAGCCCAATGAACTGATCGTCATGAACTCATCATTGTCGCCCTCATCAAAAGAGCGCCAAACCGAGGCAGAAATAGATTCCAGCTTAATCTCCTGATGGAAGATAATATCACATCCCCAATCCCAAAACACGTTTCGAGGATCCCCCTCTTTTCCGTGTCACCCAGACCCCTAACATTCCAAGAAAGAACCTTCATTAGGAGACCACTTTTGACCCCTGAGTGCGAATCACTCCTGCCAGCTCCGCAATTAGAGCTTTCTGTTACGAAATCAAGGGAGGTATCCCGTGTAGATGCCTTGATCGCTGTCTCCTCCTATAACGCTTACCGATTTCTTGGCAGCGGCACCGCCCAAGGCAGGATTCGAGCCATCCCCTTTCATTGCCAAAACAATGTTTATGCCCTTCTTCAGCCCTTTTCCCTAGCCCCAAACCGTTTTCTGAATGCCCCTCGCTGCCCGAGCACACCATGGGCAGAGCGGGCCCTTCATCCGGGCTCATGGGACCTCCAAAGGAAACCTGCGGCCCGAGCGAGGCATTGTCCCTGGGTCGCAGATTTCCTTTGGAGGTCAGGGGACAATGCCTCCCATCCGGGCTCAGGGGACCTCCAATCCCTCCATGTTGGGTCGAGAACTCCAGACTTAAGGCCGGTCCGAACACAGTATAGTCCGAAAAACCCAAAGGACCTGAGAGCGCGGCCCGTTTAACAATCGGATCAACCAGAATGGTGGGAGCAGAAAGATCTGGAAGCCTGAAACCGAGAGAAGAAGTACGAAAACCACGTGCGTGCGGTTTCAAAGCCCGAGAAACCCCACCCGTCCGCTTCAGAAGACCGTGAAAACGAGGAGGCCAAAGAGCGAAACTCCCAAAATGATCCTCCAATGGACTTCGAAACGCCTCCTCGTGACATGCGCTTAAAGTGCCTAGAGATGGTAAGCCACCGCCAGACAGTAAGATAAAGCGTCAAGCGCCGAAGCCGGATGCACCGACGGCGGCGGAGGATCGAGAAGCTGCAGCTCCACACGAAAGCAGAACCGGCCGACGTCCAAGACCGTCGAGACGATCGAGTCTCTGAGAATAGCGACATTTGCATAGCTGCAATCTATCGATAACAGAGTAAACTCCCGGGTCGAAACCCGATGCAAGCCATCCTCCAGAATCGAGACCACCGAACCCCACCGTTTGAGGGTTGGCTCCAAGCAGGAAATAGAGCGAGTGAGGAAGGGAACCCCTTGTACCCGAACCAGACACCTCAAGTAGTCATCAACTGCCCCATCCACGAAGCGTAGTTTTCTCCACGTAAATGTGCCTTCACCGCTAATCAACATGAAGGTTGTCCCTTTTGCATCGAGGACGATCCACGAGCAAAACACCTACGATCGGCAAGGGCACTACATCCTCGGAGAACTGAGGGCCAAACAGACTGGAATGAAAAGCGTACACTGACTTCGATGACTGGGAGTCCTCCGACCACAACCCCACGAGTGCCTGTGAGCAATCTTCGGACGCAGGTCCAGCCATAACCGAGGCATACGAGCGAGCCCCCCGTAGCGCACCGCCACCAAGCGAAGAAGAAACACCCTCCATCCTCCGCGTCGCAAGACGAGAAACCTTGCCCAGACAAGAGTCACGGCGATGACCCGCCCGGCCGTAGGCAAAGCAACGCGGAGGGCTAAGCACAACGATGCCAAATGACCGCGAGCACCGCACCTGAAGCATCTTCTCCCCGGATTTTTGTGGGAGACGTGCTCCCAGCCCTCGCAAGCATTGCTGGTCGCACCCACCTCCCCGACCACCGGACGAACTATGCTGCCCGCCTCCCCGACCACTGGACGAACCACCCGTCTCCAAACACCTCTTCCGCTCTTCTTCGTTCCGTCCTCCATTAAGGAGAGACTTATGCAATCATGAAATTCTCTACGACCCATATTGAGTGCGATGGGAACTTCATGAACCCTGTCATGTAATCTAACTCGTTCAAGTCAACTATTATCTTGTAAGAGTTAGATTCCACATGACAGGGTTCATCGAAGTTCCCTATGTCACTTGTTGAGTGCGATGGTATTTGGAATGTAATGTAATGTTGTGTAAGGTAATGTAACTTGTTTTGAAGGCGGTTCTTAGTCTAATGGAATTTAGAGTTGGGGCTGAAGGGATCTGAGAACATAAATTCGACACTACTTTTGGAGGGAGTGATGTGGTTATTTGGAATCAGATATGGTTCCGTGGAGAACATTGAATGTGCTTTCTTTTTTTGCACGAAAAGATCTCTAATTGAGTTTGGCTTCTGTTTGTGGTTTTTTACAGGTTGAAGCTGAAGAACAACCAGAAATCTCCGAGGCCTATTCTGTTTCTGCAGTTCCTTATTTCGTTTTTTTCAAGGTTAGTAGCTTCTCTTATTTGCATTAGGGATATACCTGTTTTACATTTTGGGAAATAAAACATTGTCACTATTTCTGATTACAAGAATATGCTTTCTTTTGAACTTTAGTTGTGTGGTGTTTCTCACGGGTACCTTCAATACAAAAGAGAAGGTTATTATTTATTAGTTTCTGCAGTTACGTAGTTACAAGATTACTTTTACTTATAAATAGGAGGATCGAGGATGAATTATCGTTGAACAATAACTAGTGGGACACTGGGACCTTTCAAGTTTTGTTTATTTAGCGGTTTGATAACTTGCTATCTTGTGTTGCATTCGAAAATTCTATTTTCTCAGCAGAACAAAATATGTATTTAAGAGATAAATCTTTTTCCAGTTGGATGTGAACTGTAGTGTTTCTAATCATGATAATCTATATAGAAACGTCATACCTTTATTGGAGTATGACTTTTGCAGAGATGGTTGTGCTCTTCAATAGTAACTTTTCAAGCAATGAATTTAAAATTCAGAAGCCAAAACCCAAACTCTTTCGAAAAAGATGCTCTTTTATAAATGCTAGCCGGCAGAAGGTCACGGGTGCATCCTCCATTTAACTGAGATAAGCCACAATTAAGCTTCACCTGAAAAGTTGCATTTGAGTTGATTTCAGCTCAAGTAATTCCAGGACGCACTCAAACCTGTCACAAAGGGACAACCAAAAAACTAACACGATCAATGCTTTAAGCCTCCATTGTACATGTGCCATCACTAAGCATGACAAAAAAGAAAGACTACATTCGAGGAGCATCCACATTAAGCGTCTACTAAGTGGAGAGACATCAGCAATATCATATTCTCTCCTACAAACTTTAGTAATAGTGTCTTTTACATCAATTCCTTTTTTCTAAGCACCTGAATGCAAGAATTATGGATTTTCATTTGGACCTGTCCCTCTCCAAGGCAATTATCTTATATAGATAGGAATCCATTGGAAATAAGATTTATGTGAAACTTCTAAACACTGAAAGGGAATTAATCATGGAACCAAATTAACTTTTGTATTGTAATTTGGGTTGATCTGTCCAACCGAACGTGTAATTAAGTGCTCTTAAACAAATCTCATTAACCATTTCAGTTTAGTTCTTGACATGCAGATAATGAATTCGTTATAGCAGACTGGTGGAGTGACCTATTTGAAACATATTTTAAAATTATGGTACTTGCTGGCATATTCCAAGCGATCACTAAAAATTCAGGCTCCAAGTTCAGGGACATATACCAAATGTTCATGCAGCGCAGTTTTTAGCCATTCTTATATATCTTGGGACTATCAATACATCTTTGCCTAAAAAATGGTTCATAGCTTCTTTCTCGCCCACCGACCCCCTAAAAAGGTAAATCTTTTTGCTCGCAGGATGGTAAGATCGTGGATAGACTCGAGGGTGCAAACCCGTCTGCCTTGGCCAATAAGGTAGCAAGGGTTGCAGGATCTGCCGAGCATGCCAAATCAGCAGCACCTGCCAGTCTTGGAATGGCTGCTGGTCCTGCAGTTCTTGAAGCAGTCAAAGATATGGCAGCTGTAAATGGATCTGTGGCCCTAGAGAAACCATCTTCTGGACTTGGCGATTCACTGAAAGAACGTCTGCAACAGCTTGTTGATTCCCACCCGGTTTTCCTTTTCATGAAGGGCACCCCTGACCAACCAAAATGTGGCTTCAGCAGAAAGGTGGTCGACATTCTTAAAACTGAAGGTGTTCAGTTCGGGAGCTTCGATATACTCTCAGATAATGATGTGCGTGAAGGTATGAAGAAATTTTCAAATTGGCCTACCTTCCCACAGCTCTTTTGCAAGGGAGAGCTCCTTGGTGGTTGTGATATTGCCATTGCCATGCATGAAAGTGGGGAGCTGAAGGAAGTGTTTAGAGACCATGGAATTGCCACCGTACCTGAAGGTACAAAATCTGCAGTTTCTGGAGAAAACACATCCTTGGAAGCTGGGCAATCTGCAGGTGTCTCCAACTCTACAGGCTTAAGTGATGCTCTTACCACCCGACTCAAGAGCCTTATAAACTCAAGCCCTGTCATGCTGTTCATGAAAGGGAAGCCAGAGCAACCAAAATGTGGATTCAGCAGGAAGGTAGTTGAGATACTGACGCAAGAAAATGTTGAATTTGGTAGTTTCGACATCCTTACAGATGAGGAAGTGAGGCAAGGCCTAAAAGTTTTCTCGAACTGGTCCAGCTATCCTCAGCTTTACATAAAGGGTGAGTTAATTGGGGGCTCTGACATTGTCCTCGAGATGCAACAAAGCGGTGAGCTGAAGAAAACCCTACTGGAGAATGGTATCATACCACAAGCACCTCTCGAAGAGCGGTTGAAGAACCTCATTGCTTCATCCGAGACGATGCTCTTCATGAAGGGAACACCTGATGCTCCTCGCTGCGGGTTTAGCTCGAAAGTTGTCAATGCCCTCAGGAACGATGGTATTAATTTTGGCTCATTCGACATCTTATCAGATGAGGATGTGCGACAAGGGCTTAAAACATACTCGAACTGGCCGACATATCCTCAGCTCTACTACAAATGTGAGCTGATTGGTGGCTGCGACATCATTTTGGAGCTGCATAATAGTGGTGAGCTCAAAGCTACTCTATCCTAGTAAGGTAGCTTCCAACATCAAATATATATTTGAACACAACCTGGGTTGTGCATTTCTTGGGATATGTTGTTGATGCTCTGTGATGTTTAACGATGAACTTCTTATAAACTGCTTCTGCTATTATCCTTCTCTTTTGGAATCGGAATCATATATATGAACTACACAAAATTTCACTTCATTTTATTTTATGGCCAACAGCACATACCTGTCATGGTATCACCATATCCTATATTCATACACATGAACAACATTTGTCAGTGATATGTGGAGATGTTCTAGAATGCACGATCTTGAAGAAAGTGAATCGTCGCCCTCATCAATCCTGAGACCTGATCTCTTGTGAGATGTGAGTTGAATACTACCTTCCATTGAGAAGATGTAGGAGTGTCTTCTTGGTGATTATCCCAAACTTGTTGGTGATTATCCCAAACTTGTCAGTTTGATTTGTTAGTATGTTGTCTGAGAGTGGTGGATTAACAGGAATATGGATGAATATAGTGATGCAACCGGATATGTATGTATGTATTTGTCTTTCATTGTATCTGTTTTTTAGAGGATATAGATATGAATTTTTTTATTTTAGCGGATACAGATATGTATATGAGATTTTATTTTTTACAGATAAGGATACATATATTGTTTTCAAATTATTTTGAGGATACGAATGTGGTTATATATTTTTTGACGGATACGGATATGGATATTCACATTGCTGAATCTGTGTTTATATTGTATATACAGACATCAACTTTTGTATGTCTATATCTTATAGGATTAGTTGCAATATATTGCATCTGAAGTCATTTTCAAATATGGGAAGAAAAAATATATATTGTATATTTTTTTGAGGATACGGATGTGGTTATATATTTTTTGACGGATACGGATATGGATATCCGCATTGCTGAATCTGTGTTTATATTGTATATACAGGCATCAACTTTTGTATGTCTATATCTTATAGGATTAGTTGCAATATGTTGCATCTGGAGTCATTTTCAAATATGGGAAGAAAAAAATATATTTTATATTATTTAATCATACATTATAAAGTTATTAAACTTAGTATAACAATATATTTTCTTTTTGTATTTTGTTGTCTTGTATTTTATTAATTATGATTTAATTAGCTATTGGTTTCAACTTTACCAAATAATCCTACTAAATGTAAGTGTCAGAAGGTATTTCTTATTCTGTTTCCGTTATTAAAATATCCACATCGAAATCATGATTATTTGTTTTCATATCCGTATTCGTATTTAAGGATATGATTTGCAATTTTCAATATCCGTAATGTATCCGTTTCCGTATTTTAAAATCAATAAGGATATGGTAACATATAAATCTCTAGGTAGATGAGAAGCTTGCAAATTTCCTACTGATCCGTGGAGATGTCACGTGAGTTGATCAGTGTTAAACTAAAAAGGACTCATTTGTATGAAACATATTTGAGAAATGTACTTTATTTGGGTTTTTTTATATCTGTGCTCCTGCAGAATATTGACTCACACGGCAACAGTAGCATTAACAAAGGGAAGGTGCAATTATGATGTAAAACACAAACGTAAAGAAGTCCTCTAATTTCATGATTCAATTTTTTTTGCTTAATCTGATGACCGAAAATCATGCACGCAATTGTAATAATCTCTCCCTCGTCTCCATTTGGATGAAGTGTAAGGTATAAGGCGAAGCAAGGAATACGAGATACGTATCCCTCCTTTTTTGTTCAGTTGATTTGTGGGATAAATATTGCAAAGAAAATATAATTTGACGATTTATCCCACCGTGATCAAACGAGAATAGAATGGATAAGATGAGATATATCGAGAGAAGTCCATGCTAGTGTGAAGCAAATAGATGCACGTTTTACCTTGGAAAGAAAAAACAGTTCTAAATAAGCTTTCTTTAACAAGAAGCTACAAGTAATGCATATATGAATCTCATAAGAGTCATGGAGAGTTCGATCTTGGTCATGATGAACACCGATACGTTTCAGAGAGAACCAGCTAGCTCTGGGTTCGAGTGGCATTTCACACCCAACTGCATTTCCTCCATCGATTCATCAACACCAATCAATCTCGATCTCCACTTAGTTCCACCTAAGCTAATATCATGGTCATGGATAGATCACCCTGTTCGTGTCCATAAGCTCTACAAAGACTCGCTTTTTGTAACCCTCCACTTAGTATGTCACAGATCTTGCCTAAACACCTTTGGGGCGCATGCCGTTCATTGCCGTGAACTCCTAGGTTTTAAATATAGACATGATCTAGTCAGAGATGTCCTCTGATGTACTAAAAAATGATGGGGTTGCGTCAAAGAAAGAAGCACCAACGAATTTTTTGACTGATCCACAGGAGGGGAGATCCCAGCAGAAGTTTTAATTTTTGGATGGGCTGGAGGAAAACATGCGCGTGTTGATTTGACTGGAGTGTCTCCGTTAGTTGGTCTGATAAAAAGTGATTTTACTGCAGAATACGATGCACCTGCCCCACCTAAAGTTGCTAAACATGAGAAGGCTTGTATTGTCAATCCACATGTTTTCATCCCTTTCAGGTTTGATGCCTTTGGATTCTTGGCGACCGAAGCTGAAGAGCTCCTTAAGAGAGTCCAGAAAATTATGCATAGCAATATTATGACTCCCAGGTCTAGATGTTGTGTTTCGAAGAATTGGATTTGCCATCCAAAAGGGATTGACGGTGCATCTTGTTTCCCATCTCCCAACAATCTCTATCTAAAATGATTTGATATACTATACATTTATAATCTGAACGTTATATATAACTCAGTTAGGCCCAAGTTACTTACAAAAGGCTAGTTATCTGGGATAAGCATAAGATTGTGTGAATATCCCAAAGTTCATTTATCCCCATACAAAGAAACTACCCACACAATTGTATCCATGTGTATGTTATTTATTTGTATATATTTATCCCCATTTGTCGAATGCCCCACTGATAAATCGCAAATTCAGTCCTTTAAGAGTGCGGATTTAGCACTATGATGTCATCACAGTCGGGGTGAATTCGGTCCATCAAAGACCATCTAATTTGGATATGTCAATAAAATCAGATGGTCGTAATTTATATTTTACTTGGTAAGTAACCAAGGTCGAACTCAGGGACATGAGCCTCTCTCGTGATATTCAGACTCTTATCCATTAATTACGTGTTGAGCTAGAGAATAATAGGTCAAACAATGCATGAAGACATGACAATGCATTAAATAAACATGAATCTATGCATTTTTTAATTTAATCTTTATCATGCAAATATATGCGAGAAATGCAATGCGAACATGCCCTGGGTTAAAATTATGAGCAATTTGAAACCTTAGTTAATTTCAGACTTGAATCAGGAGGTTACTTATTTGATACATTAGGCAAGGTCTGTATGTAAGGCATAAAAGACACTTGATCTATTTAAAGTAATACATTAAGATAACAATGTCAAAATAGGAAACGAAATATGCCATTTAAAAAGCTCATCAAACAAGCTTTAAAACGAAACTGAAATCAACTCAATCAGAGATATGATGCTCAATATATGCATGAAAGAAGACAAGGACATAACTGTAAGAAAACATGAAAGATAACTACAAACAGGTCCCTAAGAAGGACTAAAATGCAATAAAAATAAGCGCGAAGACTTCCCTGTAATTTTTCCACACGTGCGGGGGGCATATTTGCAATTATTAAAACCCGTGAGGGTAAAAATGCAAATAACCCTAGGCACGCGTGGATGGCGCGTGATTCCATGTCCTGTTTGCAAAATGAAAGAATTCAGTGGGCCTCCTTGCAAATTTTCCAGTCCGCACGTGACCTGCTCATGCTGTTCTAGGCTCGGTAGACGTTGAGGCTCGGAGGAGGCTCGGGACCGCTTCGGCTTGGCTCGAGAGCTCCGAGCCTAAAGGTTTGGAAGCTGAGGCTCGGAGTAGATCTGGCATTGACGCGTGGATGCTCCTGCACCATTGGATGTGCTCTGGGGAGGAGCATCCAACGGTGCCTGCTCCTCCTTCCTCAGACGCGGTTGGCGGCGATTTTCGAAATCCGGCGGAGGAGCCCAAGCTCTGCCGTTCTTCTCTTGTATCGGTGAAGCTCGTCTGACGTTCTTGACCGGTTGTCGATGAAGTGCCATGTCTGGGTGAGCTGCGGATTTGAGTAGAGAAAGCCCTAGCTGCTCCGGTGACGGAGATGGAGCTTGCCAAGAGAACTCCAGCGAGCTCTCCGATCTTTGACTTGGGGAATACCTGCAGCGTTAGTGCCAATGCCGAAAATGTGATATGCGTAACGTGGAAGCGAAGTGGGACGAGGTGAACTGCCGTGATAAGACGAAGCAGGGGGCGGCTTGGGGGTCTTCTCCGGCGAACCCGGAGGAGTTGGTTCGAAAGTGGTCAAGGGTTATGAGGATAGGGATGTTGGTCGGAGGAGAACGCGTGGAAGATGGAGACGAGGCGGAGCTCTAGGAGTGATCAATGGGGGTGAAGGGGATTGCAGCGACCTAATTAATTCAGAGAGGAAAGATGAAAAATACGAGAAGGTTTGAGGAAGCTTACCTGGTCGGAGATGGAGGTTGTGGCTTGGGCTGGGGTTCGATGCGAACCCCGGGTCTTCGCTGGACCCCTTCAGCCAGTTGGGGCAGTGACGAATCCGAAGATGCCGGTTTTAAGAAGTTGTTTTTATCGTGTCGTGCGTTGTAGGCGGCAATCGGAAACGGTCAAGAAAATACCACAAATAAGTTATTCAATTTTTAATCTCGTGGTTTTATGTTTATTTTACTTGGGCAAGTCCCAAGGTCGATCACAAGAAGGCAAAGGAACAACCTAGAAAGATGTCTATCAAAGTTTATGTTCGGTTTTCGAGGCGGTCTTTTTTTTGGAATTTTTAATGCAATATAGGGTGCACTATGCAAATTCAGCGTATTTTAGGACTAAAATGTGAATTACATTCAAATTATGTCCGAAAACTACGAAACTTGGCCGACATGTAAAATATGATGAAATAAGTGCACTGTAATTTTTTTTGGAATTTTTCGATGCAATATGAATTTTTTTATGGATTTTTAAATGCAAACAGAATGATTTTTAATATTTAATTATAATAAATACTAAATCTACTTATTTTCAAGAAATAAAATTATCTAAGATCTCTCACTAGGTGATGGATCTCAGAAAAATCCTAAACCTCGAAAATGTGGGGTTTAATACCTAAAAAATTAAATACTAAAAGATGCAAAATGATTTTTACAGGACAAAATATGTATCCAAATACAAATCTTTTTTGGCACGATGTTAAGAATAATTAACTCTACAAGATATGATTTTTCGAGAATTTTTAGAGCAACGGTTAATTCAACTATCAGTTTCAGAGCAAGAAATGGGTAAAATACGCAAAATTTCACAAAACAATTATTTATTAATTAACCATCCGTCACAAAAATACCCACAAGATGTCAAACAGTAGAGAATTAATTAACAAACATCATGCAATTTTTGGATTAAGAAAATAATGTAAAGAAGAGGTCCAAATATACGGGGGAACACAGGGGTACAGATGCAAATATTATAAATAAATATAAAATTGCAGGGGGACCTAAGAGTAATTACCAATAACCAGAGGGCTTCTTTGCAAATTTCTAGAGAGGCACGTGCCCTCTAGATGGCTGGCCTGTTGTGCGAATAGGGGAACTCCAGGGGGGCTGCTTGCAATTTGACCCCTGTCACGTGCGGGGCACGCGACTTGGGGAGTGACGTGGTGCTGACGTCCCCCCGCGCACGTGCGTCGCACGTGCGGGGGGTCTCGGGCTTCGTGCCCGACCGAGGGCAGGAGGTGGTGTGGCGGTGCGTCTGGGCCCCGGCGGAGGAGGTGCGCTGGCTCTGGTGGCTTGCGAGGCGGGGCTCCGGCAGAGGGAACGGCGGCGTGGCACCGCACTGGAGTGGAGGCGCCAAGCTCCTGGGCGGAGGCGGAGGTTTCCTGGAGGAAGCTGTGGTTGGCGTGAGAGTCAACGAAGCGGCGCTGAGGGCGGAGGAGCTTCGGTGGCGGTGGTGTGGCACTGGCGACGTGCTGAAGATGAACGAGGCCGTGCTAGAGGCGCGACGGTTGTCGTGGTGGTTGTCGTAGACGGTGACGGTGAAGGCGGAGAAAGAGAGAGAGAGAGAGGGAGAAAGAGAAGGATAGAGAGATAACCTGCGGAAGGTTGGGCTCGACGGCGTTGGGCGTGGCCGGAGCGAGCAGCGATGGCGAGGGTCTGCTGCGACAAGGGTGGTAGTCCCTCGGATCACGCCGGCGAGGTGTGGTGGCTCACTGGCTGTCACTGCCGGAGGGGAGGCACTTTGACGAGGATCGGCGGATGAAGGTGAAGACGATGGTGGCGGTGCTTAAATAAGAGGGATAGGTCACCGGCTATGGAAGGAGATCGGGGGCGATTTGGGGGATCGGCGATGGATTTGACGAAGGTGTGAATCGGAGATGGCGGGGGAAGAGATACGCACGAGGCGGCGGCGCGAGATTCGCGGTGAAAATCACGGTGGCGGCGCAACGGCGCTCGATTTGGAAAGGGCCTGAGCGGAGAAGACAAGGGCTGGGCCGTCCGATCGGCCAAGATCGGACGGCCCAGCGAGCGACACGTGGCAGAGTGAGGGCGCAAGGAGGACGCACGTGCAGAGCACGTGCCTTGGAGGCACGTGCGACGCACGTGCGCCCACTTATTATTATATATTTTTTTAATTTAAATAAAATGTATATAAATAATGCGAAAAAGAGCTGACATGTGGCAGCACCAGATGCTGCCACGTGTCAGCACAAGAAAATTCCGAAGATAAATATTTTGTAAAATCGAGAAAAAATAGTAAACGACCTTGGATCGAAAAAGTTTCTTCACGAAAGTTGCTCGTCTCGATGAGATCTACAACTTTCATGAACGAATCAAAATCAAAATCGGTCATTTGCACAAAGTGGTATTTTTGGGGTATCCCATGTATATAGAACACCATGATTTTGGGGTTTTGTAATTTTTATTCATTTTTAAGATCAGATAAAAATCCGGAAAAATTACGGTAAAATCAAAGATAAATAAAGACACCTTAATCTAATTTTTTTATTTTTATTAATTGATAAAATAAGTATATAAAATAATAGGTCAAAAACTGCTAAAATATACAATATACAAAAGAGGCCCAAAATCCAACTTTCACATATGAACTCCGATTCACTTGAACTTGGTCTTGTTTTGAAGGTAATTGAATGTACATTAGTTCAAAAGTGAGTAGGATTAAATCGGACACTGGATGAGGAAGATATGAGGCTTTTAGTCCGGAAATCCTGAAACTAGGGTTTGGGTTTTTGGTTCACTTATTTGGGTTAGTTATTTTCTTGTATTTTTCAATTATTCTTGTTAGTGATATGTACACAGTGGAGGTGGTTTTGTGTTATTCGGAGTTAGCCTGAATGAGTAAAAAAATCAGGGAAGTAAGGTTATTTACAGGTCATTTTGGCTTGGATTTTTGGTTTCTTATTTTGTGCAGATTTTTGTGATAAAATGCAATTCTTATGAAATCATGCATGGACGCTAATTATGCAGAATAGATGCCGAAATGCTGTTGATTTTAAGGGATTTGAGCTTAATAAATGAGATTTAGAGTGATGAATACGAGATTCATCAGGCAGCTCGAGCGGGCACGAAGTTCCGCGACGCTGCCATGGAAGGCGACGGGTCAACACCAGAGGTACTCGTCATCTTCGCAGTCCGTTACACCCCCTCGCTGTCACCGGGGGACGGCAGTTTGCTGGGCGATTCCCCACGTAAAGGTGGACACTGAGAATCGGTGGCGGCGATGGCATATTTAAGGGGTAAAGACGTCAGCTTCAGAGATGGGCGACGTGGTTTGTGTGGGAAAGATGGAGCGAGGGAAGGGGGATCATGGATGGCGCGAGCATCTGCGTGGGTTGTGGATGATGGGGGAAGGTCGTGAGACGGTTAGCGAGAGAGGAGGTCGTTGGAAATGGTGGAGGAAGTGGGAAGGGGGAGGTTGACATGCGAGGTGGAGCGACGTGGGAGAGAGAACCAGCGAGAGGTTGACGAAGATGATCTGACCGTTGGATCTTGAGATCCAACGGTTGTGGAACATGCTCTAAGGGAAGGTTAAGATTAGATCGAAGGGGCATAATCGAATGGTGCACAAGGCGCCACGTGGCAGCCAGAACTCAAGGCGCCAACGGGCGGCCCATATTGCATCTGGACGGTGATCGGAGGGTTGAGGACATAGGTGGAGTGAGCGGCTAAGATGGTGAAGATCGGGCGGTTCAAACGCCGCCACGTGACGCACGGAGGACTCGGCGCTTGCATGTGGCTGTGATGAGCCGCTAGTGTTGATTGAAGGGTTGAGAATAAGAGGATGCGTGGAGGGATTGGAGCCATTGGATCAAGAAGAGATCCAACGGCAGGGGGCGAAGGCGACAAGGGCAATGTGGCCGGGCCACGTGGCTTAACCAGAAAGGGCCACGTGGCCCAATCACATTATTGCATCAAATATTTTGATTTTTTGAGGGGATAAAAGGCCGAATTTGGTAAAACTCAAAACATGAAAGTTGTAGATCTCAGGGAGATCTACAAGTTTCATGTTGACAAAAAACGGAGATGAGGTCATTTAAAGATAGGAAATATTTTTGAGGGTATTTTTAAGGTTAAAAACACCACGGGTTTCATTTTTGACATTTTTTGTGTTTTTTTAATTTATTCAAAGACTCTGATAATTACAAAACTTTATCTAGTTTTATTTACACACATTTAAGCAAGGGGGTTAAAATATGCAAATTAAGATGATGAAATCGAGTTTCGTCACCCCCTATACTTAAACTATGCTCATCCCCGAGCATCAAGAAAATGAACGAATTGAATTAACCCCCTTGTGCATGTGAGTACAGGATCCAATTTGTTCAAGTTCACTCAACTTTAAAGGTCCAAAATTTTAGAGCTCAACCCAGCCTTAATCAAGAGGCACCCAATTCCTCTAATTATCCAGACTCTCTCTGATGTACATATAGACTAAGTGTATGACATTTAGTGTTGACTGCATTTCCGAGAGTAGAGTCAAAACGTCACCCAAGGTCTTGGTCCAAGAAATTCTCCTAAAGTACCCAATCCTCCACACTAGGGAATAAATCAAATCTTACGTTCTGTCTACCATCTCTTTAGTTGTTAGACTTAAAAATGTAGATGGAAGGTCAGTAATGGAGGGCATGGGATTGTGTCATTTCTTCTCTCCCTCTCATTGGAACAAGGATTCTCTCTAGTGCCTTTTACGCAACCCATTTTTTTGGTGTTGATCAGTGCGTCCGTCAAGAGAAGTTGGAGCCATCTGCACTTGTTTTCCTGGGAGTACACCAGGGTGTTTCTTTTTTGAGCACCTATCGTACCTTCTACACCCAGACTTGTAGCAATTACGATGCAGAGCCCTTTTTTGGTGCAAGCCCACCTCCTGGTCCTAATAGCTATGGTCCAAGTGGACACTTTGAAATGTTTGGGAGCGCTCGCCTTTGGTGGACGGTTTTTGATATTTGACTTCGTGGAATGAGAGATTTTCTTTGACATTTCATTGATTTGTAGTATTTTGGCTAGTCTACTGCTTTTACCAAGAGTTCGCGCACACTGATCAACAATTTTTTATTTATTTCACACCCTGGCACTTAGGTTAATGTCAAGAGATTATTATAAGAACCAAGTTCTCATACTAGCTAAAATTGCTGACACTCAGGTTTCATGAAGCCTTCAAAGATTTTATCCCATCCTCAAACATCATTAGATCAAGTCCAGACTCGAATCCCTCATCCTAGTCCCTCAAGTGAAGAGTCAACTCATCTCATTGAAACCGCAGTCGTACATGTGATGTGCTGATCATATTCTTATGGTCGGAGAATAAACATGCAATATAGCACACAAATCTAGAAATCTAGGGGAATGTGGATGATTAAGTCTAAGACCCTGATGGTTAAGGCTGGTTAACCTAAAATCTCAAGACCTCACAAATCAAGTTTCCTTGAACATTTCAGATCATGGGTGGAAGTGTGGATGTAGAGGATTAATCCAACTCCTTCATTCAAAAAATATTTTTTTGACTTCAAGAGATATTAGGACTGCCTAAACTCAATTAAGTAGATGCATCTGCATTCAGCCAGTATGTGTGTAAGTACAGGCCGGAGTCCATTGCTTGAGGACAGGGCCTTACGCGATGTCCTCTAAGTCACCCACTCTGCTAAAGGCGAACCCTCACTGAACGCGGCTACTTATTTGGGCTTACTAGTCACTAATGACTCTTAAAGGATTTTGATTTTTCTCATTTTTTATGGAATTTTTAATAAGAAGTTAGAACACAGGTTAGACTCAACTTCCATTGAAATCAAACAGAAAATTTCAATAGCATGCCACACAAATAAAGATTTTCAAAATATTTTCAAAAAGATTTTTCGAAACAAGGGAAACTCATTTTTTTAAAATCATTTCAAAAATATTTTCTATAAAAATAGTGTAACATAATATAGAAAATCCTTGAAAACCATTGAGCCCACTTAGTTCAAAGAATTTTACTTTAACCAAAATTTTTTAATTTTTTCATTTTTTTTTTCAGATTTTAGCTAAAGTACATATCTTGTATACATGGTATATCCCCCTATACTTAAACTTTGCTATGTCCTCATAGCACTAGATGATACAAGTCCATAGGTCCATTTAAATATAGAGAAATATACGGGAACTAAGGAGGGCTCCCCCTATACTTAGGTTAGAAATAACCTAAGTATAAAGGTAAGGAAAGATGAGTAAAGAAATCACAGGGACTCGGGTCCCTCCTATACTTAGGCTGAGAGTAGCCTAAGTATAAAGATGGAGATTTGATGTTTGGAAGAGGCCCGATGTGAACGAAGAAGATGGATGGATATACAATTGAGTGGATGAATCTTCGGAGATCAATGGAGTATTTAAAGCTCAGGGGAGGGTGTCGGAGCAAACAAAGCTCAATCAAGCATGCAACACACTTCAATTTCACCAACTCACACATGAAACCAACCGCGGTTGGTTTATTATCTTGTCGGTTTTATTGGTGCGGTTGGTTTATTATCTTGTCGGTTATATTGGTGATTAAAACATTTTATCTTTTTGCAAAAAAAGTGTCAAGTAAAATCAATACGTAAACGAGGGTATTGCTCTCCCAAAACAAAATTTTACTCCATTTTAGGTTGACTTGCAATTAACAGTCCCAATTATTTTGCTTAAGGTTATCACTGAATTAGGGTGAGCACATAAATCAAGCAAACATCGTCTACCGTTCATTCCCATTTTCCATTAACCTAGGTGATCAAGCTAGGAGGACAAATCGAGAAAAACCAAGTTATCGATAAAAACCATGATCTAGGCTAAGCGAGAAATCATGCAGTGCTTTGGCGAAAAAATATGTGAAAACTTGGACTGTTTTTTTTGAAAACCGAAATAATGCATGCAAGTCGATCAAAAGCCGCACCTAACATGCTTTTATTAGCGGGAAAGAATGTCTTTTAAAATTTGGTTAAGTGAAGCGAGGTTATGTGCGTCTTGGATTAATGTGTGTCCTACCTACGAGCAAACACGTAAAAAATGAATGATAAAATAAGTTCGAAAAGCCGCGTGCCTGGTCCTAAGTCGACACTCAAGTGGGGATGATCCCCACACAACCACATATATCGTTCATTTACAATCGCGAGTCTTCGATTGAAGATCGCTGTAAAGACGATTATTACATGATAAACTGATATGCAAAATGACAACAATTTTTTTTCTTTTCTTTTCGATTTGCTCCAAGCATGCTTCTGCGGCTCCTCATAGCGGGAAGCACCTGCTCCTGGCCTCCTTGAACATCAAGGGCCCTGTCACAGGAGTAAAGGTTAGAGATCAAATAAAAAAGAAAAATTTTGCAATGCAAGATAGATGAAAAAATTGACCTATAAAAAGAAATACATAATAAAATAAATAAAAATCCAAATAAACAAGAAAATGAGCCGTGTCCCCGGCAATGACGCCATTTGATAAACCGCAAATTCAGCCGTTTAAGAGTGCGGATTTAGCACTATGATGTCATCGCAGTCGGGGTGAATTCGGTCCATCAAAGACCATCTAATTTGGATATGTCAATAAAATCAGATGGTCGTAATTTATATTTTACTTGGTAAGTAACCAAGGTCGAACTCAGGGACATGAGCCTCTCTCGTGATATTCAGACTCTTATCCATTAATTACGTGTTGAGCTAGAGAATAATAGGTCAAACAATGCATGAAGACAGGACAATGCATTAAATAAACATGAATCTATGCATTTCTTATTTAATTTTTAATCATGCAAATATATGCGAGAAATGCAATGCGAACATGCCCTGGGTTAAAATTATGAGCAATTTGAAACCTTAGTTAATTTCAGACTTGAATCAGGAGGTTACCTATTTGATACATTAGGCAAGGTCTGTATGTACGGCATAAAAGATACTTGATCTACTTAAAGTAATACATTAAGATAACAGTGTCAAAACAGGAAATAAAATATACCATTTAGAAAATTCGTCAAACAAGCATTAAAACGAAACTGAAATCAACTCAATCAGAGATATGATGCTCAAGATATGCATGAAAGAAGACAAGGGAATAACTGTAAGAAAACATGAAAGATAACTACAAACAGGTCCTTGGGAAGGACTAAAATGCAATAAAAAATAAGCGCAAGGCCTTGTAATTTTTCCACACGCGCGGGGGCATATTTGCAATTATTAAAACCCACAAGGGTAAAAATGCAAATAACCCCAAGCGGCGTGGATGGCGAGTGATTCCAGGTCCTGTTTGCAAAATTGAGGAATTCAGTGGGCCTCCTTGCAAATTTCCCAGTCCGCACGTGACCTGCTCGTGCGCTTCCAGGCTCGGTAGACAATGAGGCTCGGAGGAGGCTCGGGACCGCTTCGTCTTGGCTCGGGAGCTTCGAGCCTAAAGGTTTGGAAGCTGAGGCTCGGAGCAGATCTGGCGATGACGCGTGGATGCTCCTGCACAATTGGATGTGCTCCGGGGAGGAGCATCCAACGGTGTCTGCTCCTCCTTCCTCAGACGCGGCTGGCGGCGATTTTCGAGCTCCGACGGAGGAGCCCAAGCGCCGCCGTTCTTCTCTTGCGTCGGTGAAGCTCGTCTGACGTTCTTGACCGGTTGTCGATGAAGCTCCATGTCTAGGCGAGCTGCGGATTTGCGTAGAGAAAGCCCTAGCTGCTCCGATGACGGATATGGAGCTCGCCAAGAGAACTCCAATGAGCTCTCCGATCTTTAACTTGGGGAATACCTGAAGCGTTAGTGCCAATGCTGAAAATGTGCTGTGCGTAACATGGAAGCGAAGTGGGACGAGGTGAACTGCCATGATAGGGCGAAGCAGGTGGCAATCGAGGGTCTTCTCCGGCGAACCCGGAGGAGTTGGGTCGAAAGTGGTCAAGGGTTATGAGGATAGGGATGATGGTCGGAGGTGAACACGTGGAAGATGGAGACGAGGCGGAGCTCTAGGAGTGATCAATGGGGGGCGAAGGGGATTGCAACGACCTAATTAATTCAGAGAAGAAAGATGAAAAATACGAGAAGGTTTGAAGAAGCTTACTTGGTTGGGAGATGGAGGTCACAGCTTGGGCTAGGGTTCGATGCGAGCCTCGGGTCTTCACTGGACCCTTCAGCCAGTTGGGGCAGCTCGAGCGGGCGCGAAGCTCCGCTACGCTGCCATGGAAGGCGGGCGGGTCAACACCGGAGGTACTCGTCGTCTTCGCAATCCATTCCACCCCCTCGCTGTCACCGGGGGACGATAGTTTGCTGGGCAATTCCCCACGTAAAGGTGGACACTGAGAATCAGTGGCGGCGATGGAGTATTTAAGGGGTGAAGACGTCAGCTTCGGAGGTGGGCGACGTGGTTTGTGTGGGAAAGATGGAGCGAGCGAAGGGGGATCATGGATGGCGTGAGCGTCCGCGAGGGCGTTAATGATGGGGGAAGGTCGTGACACGGTTAGCGAGAGAGGAGGTCATTGGAAATGGTGGAGGAAATGGGAAGGGGGAGGTTGCCGCGCGAGGTGGAGCGACGTGGGAGAGAGAACTAGCGGGAGGTTGACGAAGATGATCTGGTCGTTGGATCTTGAGATCCAACAGCTGTGGAACGGGCGCTAAGGGAAGGTTAAGATTAGATCGATGGGGCGTAATCGAATGGTGCACAAGGCGCCACGTGGCCGGGCAGAACTCAAGGCACCAACGGGCGGCCCAGATTGCATCTGGACGGTGATCGGAGGGTTGAGGACATAGGTGGAGTGAGCGGCTAAGATGGCGAAGATCGGGCGGTTCAAACGCCGCCACGTGACGCACGGAGGACTCGGCGCTGGCGTGCGGCTGTGATGAGACTCTTGTGCTTATCGAAGGGCTGAGAATAAGAGGATGCGTGGAGGGATTGGAGCCGTTGGATCAAGAAGAGATCCAACGGCAGGGGGCGAAGGCAGCAAGGGCAATGCGGCCGGGCCACGTGGCTCAACCAGAAAGGGCCACGTGGCCCAATCCGATTATTGCATCAAAGATTTTGATTTTTTGAGGGGATAAAAGGCCGAATTTGGGAAAACTCAAAACATGAAAGTTGTAGATCTCGAGGAGATCTACAAGTTTCATGCTGACCAAAAACGGAGATGAGGTCATTTAAAGACGGGAAATATTTTTTAGAGTATTTTTAAGGCTAAAAACACACGGGTTTTATTTTTGATATTTTTTGTGTTTTTTTAATTCATTCAAAGACTTTGATAATTACAAAACTTATCTGGTTTTTATTGACACACATTTAAGCAAGGATGTTAAAATATGCAAATTAAGATGATGAAATCGAGTTTCATCACCCACTACCCCCATCACCTATCTCCCATTCTATAAACAATCGAGTTTGTAATAATTATTACAGCAATTTCAGAATCAAGCCATAAATTAAGGAGTCCTACAAATGTTCCTGCCATAAAATCAAAATACCATACTAAAAGCTTTCCTCTCAAATTTAGGTATTATTCTATTTTTTACAGTAGATAGCCATATGCGACTTGGCTATACACATGTACAGACATCTGATTGGATAAGCTTTTGGTTGTATTATAGTCTAATAAACTTTTTTTTTCATATACATTGACCATTGCAGAAGTAATAACCCACACAAGCCAACCAGAGTTGAACAGCAAAAAGAAGAATATTTTGAAACTGATTATATACAGCAATTCTTCACAAAAGAAAAACAAAAGAGATATTCGCAACCATAATCTTGATTAATTTTGTAATTACAATCATACCCATACATAATCGATAATTATACATAAATCGATAATTATACCCAGAACCCTCAATAGTGCTTAACTCTCTTCCATCCAATTTTCCGTTAAATTATGACGGTATCTGTCAAATACTTTACATTTTCACCCTTTATAGTCTCATTATTTACAAATAAACCACTCCCCATCCCCCCTTTTGCCGACCACCTCATCCCTTCACATCGACCACCTCCCCCCCATTGACCACCTCCTCATCTCCCCACCAGGTCATCAAGCTCCTCCCCCTCTGCTTCCATCTCAAGCGCACACCCCTTCAACGGTAGTCGGCGGAGGCAGTGCAGATGGCGGAGTCTGGGCAACCGCGATGGCATTGACCACGTCATCGTTTGCGGGGACGGAATCAACGCAATGAAATCCATCCGCGAGGTGCCATATCTTCATGGTTTTATCCTAGGAGGAAGAGTAGAGGAAATCTACGGAGGCGACGAGGGTGGAGATGGCGTCGGTATGCTCGATCCAAAAGAGGCGGCGATGGCGAGGCACCTAGATGTAGTTGCAGGGAGGGGGATCAGTGGAGGCGATTGATGAAGGTAGGGCGGGATGAGAGGAGGCAGAGGAGACATTTCAGTCGGAGGAGAGGGAGTCGTGGCGTGACTTGGAGACAGAGGGGTTATTGGGGAGGGGGAAAAAGGAAGGAGGAGGTGCTATGAAGGAAGGGGCAATGCAGAAGAAGGTGGTGGAGGCAGAGGCCAAGGCTGAGATGGAAGAAGGGAGTGGGAGGAGGCCGACGGGTGTGGGGCAAAATGGAGGAAGGAGAGGGGAGCGAGCTGGAGGAGGAAGAAGGGGAGGGGTCGACAGGGGTGGGGCGAGCTGGAGGAAGAATAAGGGGAGGGGCGGCTAGAGGAGGAAGAAAGGAGGGGGCAAGCTGAAGGAGGAAGAAGGGGAGGGGGAGATGGTTAGTGGGGGTGGAACGAGCTGGAGGAGGAGGAAGAGGAGGGGGAGGCGGTCAACAGGGGAGGGTGTCAGGGAGGAGGAAGAGGGCAACAACCTGGAGGGTAGAGGGGCGGAGGCTAAGAGGCGAGAGGGCGGAGGCAGAGGGGCAGGAGGGTGTCAGGTATTGGAGAAGGGGAAGGGGATTTGAGCTTTTTTATTTTTTTTGAAATTTTTTAATAGCCACTAGATAGACCATGGGTTAGATTAACCCAACCATATCATTGGGGTTCAACCACTAAGTCTATGCATCCACAACAATGCAGGCTAGTTTAGAGGGTCTTCACCCGCTAAGCGTAATGGTGTTCCTCCCCCTTAGTCAATAAGCTTCTCACTCCCTTCACCCATGGAAGGCCGTATCCCGATATATCGGCGATATATCGCCGATATATCCATATCGACATGGGACCGATATCGAAATCGATATATCGATATATCCGATTTCTGGCATTTTCTTCAGAAAGATTCATAGATATAGCGATATATCGGCGATATATCGACGATATATCACCGATATATCGATATCGACACGATATCGAAACGATATCGATATGTCCTTCCATGCCTTCACCGACTATTAATATTAAAGGTCAACGATGTTCGAGATAACTAACGAAGAGTTATGGATGTGAGATAGAGTGATTATCTGAAGTTTCTTATGTAATTCACGATTACACATGATTATGATTGTAATTACGAAATTACTCAGGGTTATGGGTGTAAATATCCCAAAACAAAAATACCTGAATTCGACATCTTTTCCCTTAACATTGGTGAGGGCTTAGGGCTTTAGAGAGAGATTCATTCACAATTATATACGCAAGAACATGAAAGGAGTACTACACGAATGCCTATTTTTGCCCACCTAAATTAGAAGAATTCAAAAATGCTATAATATAATTACACCCATAACCCCAAATAGTTTCATAATTACCTTAGAAACTCATGGATTTACAGTACTTATTCGGGATTACTCATGTAATTATGAATTATCGAAGATTCTTGAGGTAATTATAAAACTACTCAGGATTATGGGTGTAAATAACCCTACAATGAATCAAACTTTGTAACAAAGCTCTCAAGATTGCAGATTAAGCTCCCTTCCCTCTTTCTCGTACCACGTTTTGTTCACAAGGAGAGATAATCTGAGCCAGCGAGACAATGGACAACCGCAATGAACGCACAAGCTCGCACACAACTCATGGTGACGGGCTATCAGGGGAGGCGAAAAACAAGGTGGTGCATGGTGCGAACGTTCAACACCACAACAAATAGTGCAATGGCATTGACATGGGTCTTCCAATAATACCCACAATAAGAGATCTATTGGGATGTTAAATACAAAATTACAATCAGCTCCTTTGTGGTTCATTGGACATGCCTTATTCAATGTTCATAATATTATTCTGTGATATAAAAATTGTTCAAAATGGCATCTTACACAATAATCCCTCTGTCTGAAAGAACTATTATGTTGATGTTTGCTTTAGCAGGCAAAAGGAACAAAAGGTCCTCCGATGTTTTCGCAAATATTACTCTTACAATCATTTCTAACTCTCGACCTGAGTACAATGGTGCTCAAATACTGTATTCACAATACCATCCTTACATTACATGCATCTGAAATCTAATCCTTTGTTTGGAAAGGAGTAAATACTACATTTTTTAACCTAATTTCTGAATTATTCACAAATCTGCAGGTACAAAATCTCAAGTATCTAAGATCAGGTAAGGAAAACTAACATTTACCTTGGCAGCAAACACCAGAACCTGCCAACAAGCAACATTCATCGTAGACTAAGCAGAAGTAAACTATATTTATTTAGGTCAACAGACCTCTCTGTATAAGCGGTCGGTCGGCCTCATCAAATTGCAGCATCAGATCCAACCTTCTCTGAATAGCAGCAGCAGCCTAAAATGATGGATCCATAAACAGGTCAGAGCCATCGTATTCACAGATTCTGTGTCATTGCATGCATATGCCGAATTATAAATTTCCATGGGTTGAGTCCATTTGAAGGTTAAAAATTTTCAATTTTCACTTCCACGCAGATCCACCATTGTGTTTTAAATAGTGTCATGATGTTTATGGTCCAGGTCTCATCTATAAATCAAACAGTGTAATCTTAATATGCATGCAAGCATCATACCAATGGCACCTATATGAACACATTCTACAATAAAAATGTCAAACACCTTACCTCAAAATTTCCGACTTTATATTGATAGGCCATTTCCTCCCTAAGTTGTGCCTGCTCTTTCATTGCTTGTGCCTGAAATATTACATGAAGATTGGAAAAACAAGTATTTATTGATAATAAAGACCACATAGATACACGATAACAAAAATAGCGGAACGAGTATTTCTTGATAACGATAGTCTCGTAATAATTAGCTGATAATGAAGACATGCAAAATGCTCTCTGGCAAATATGTATTTCGCAGGTCTTTGAGACTTGTCCAGAGCAGAAGCCTGAAAATGAAGTCGGCAGAAGAGAGAAACTGCAAGTCTGCAACATATAAGCCAAAAGACTGCATACCTCACTTGCACACGGCAAACCATGGAAATCTCGCTTACTAGTTCATTCGGTTTGCATTTGATTTCCGTTAAGCCCGGCAAAGGGAACAGAAAAACTTTGCCAAAGCAATATATGGACCGTGGTATCATTATAATATCCATTATTATTTCAAATGGATACAAGAAAAGCGTTTTCATGCCTTTGTTGGGAACCACTGGCTTCATCTATTTGCACAGGAACCATTAACATAGAACATATAGATGATTCAAGGGAACTGAGCTAGTTATTGGGTGTTTCTTCGGTGAATCCTAGTCATATGCTCAGGTTATCCGAGCAATGCTTTCGAAAACTTGGCCAACTATGGCGGCTCAAGAGTAATGGGAGTTAACCGCTATGATAAGAGTCAGGAGCGTGTTTCTCTCTGGTCAATGAGTTAAAAAGTTGAGCTTTTTTACAGGACAAGTTCTTAGCGTACATCACTTCGCAATGAACCTAAAATGCCAAAATTTTATTATGAATGCCACTTGCAAAAATAACATACATGGAATTTTAAATCCATTTGCAATAGAAAATTTCTAGCACGCTATATATGCAGATATAATTGATGACCATGATACTGTAAGGTGTTGAGACTCTCAAGATCCACATCTTGCTAAAATATTAAGGATAACTAATTACAGTTGACTATCAGATAATGATCAACTTATCTACCTAACATACCATTTGAATAAAAAAATGAGTAGAAGTGCCACTTAAAACCCCAAAAGATATCTCATGAGTCAGCTGCATGTTCTCTCGTGTACTCACCATTCCACTCTGCATAGAATACTTCAAGGCCTGCACTTGTTCCTCTTTCATTCTTTCACGCTCTTTGAGCAACTCTTGCCTGTTAAGGAAATAAGAGTTGCATAGAACTTCAAATTAAACATTCAGATCTTCATAATAGATAAAAAAAACCTACACAAAGACCACAGATACGTAACCATTTCAAGAAACATCACGTTTGAGACTAAAATTGCATAAAGGAACCCAAACACAACAATAATTGTTAATAAGTGCAGGAAAAGATTATTCAGATACTCAGGGTGTGTCTCTCAATAAAACTAAATCTCCTCTAATACTATCATCCTAGATGAGCTACTGTGGGGTATTAGTATATCATAACACCCATAATCATGTTTACGACTAGAGTTCATATCGTCTTTGTTCAATTACAAAAGAGTTCAACTGATAACGGCCAACCATGCAACAGAGAGGATTCAAAGTACTGCACTAGCAAGAGTCTTGTTGAACCACCCGTTCCTGTTCCTAACTGTTTGTAATGCAAACACTGCCTAATTTCTACAGTCCAGCAATAGTGTATTGTTCACGTTCCGCACACTCAAAGTTGCATGGAGTACCATTGGAGTACCACGCAAGTAGAATTACAAGTATTTTTTAGGCAGAAAAAATACCCAAGTATTAGACTCGAGAAACTCAAGGGTTATGTGCACTTGTGTAGCAGGTCAGGGCATTCAGGTTAAATTACAACAATTATCTGATTTGGACTAATCCCTGATTCCCTATACATTCCTAGAGGATCCCATCAAACATGCCAAGGTTGTGATTTAAATTACCGAAATTACCTAATTAATTCAGTTCAAGCGTCAAGACAACCAGCTCTACGAACTACACGAAAAATCATTTCAAAAGAACTAATATTTGGCACCTTCTACACGAAAAAACAAGGGTTTTTATCACTTGTGCCCTTCTGAGATATTGCAATATCAGGTATGCCCCTCTCTTTTTTGAAATATCACTTCTTCCCCCGACTTCTTTCACATTTATCACTTATGTCCTTCCGTTAGTTTGGCCGTCAATGAGTTCAACTTAACCATGGTTCATTTTAACCAATGTTTGGTTAAGAGGGGCAAAACGACCTCCCCCGCCCTCCGCCCCCAGCCCCTCCCCCTACCTCTGGTCAGCTGCCCTCCGCCTTCCTCAAGAGTTAGGTACCTCTGTCTCTACCTCCCTAAATCTCGCATGATCCGTTCATCGTGAAAGGGACGATGTCTGTATGCGACCAGGAGGCGGCAACGACGACGATGCTGCTGTCACGGCTGGCGATGGCCTTCGGCGAGGCGGTGCTGAGTGTGACCTTGACCTTCTTTGCTGCTCAGACGAGGTCCACCTACTTCTTCTCCTCTCGTGCCCTCCTCAAGATATGCTTGACCCCTTCCTCTTCCATCTACGACCTCCACTCTCCTCTCCTCCCCAAGACTCCTTATTCGAGGGCATGCTCGTCGTCATCCGTGGCGTCGTTTACGAGGACCATAAGCTCCTTGTCTCCCATGGAACTAGCGAGAAGGTTGTCGTCGTCCAGCTTGTCCGGTAATCCTTCTCGTCTTGCCATCTAGGGTTCGATGTTGGATGTGTCTGTTGTGTGTATTCTTAATGGACACGAATTTCTTGGGAAAATGGCTTTATCTTTATGATTCAATGCAGAGCAAGGCCCTAATGTCGGTTTCGATCACCATTTCGGTGACCAAACGAAACGGAATTTCGGTCGAATTTCGATCAAAATTTCGATCATTTTGTACCAGGACCCCCATATTTCGATCATTTCGGCCATTTCGGTCAAATATAGATTTTGACTGGATATTGATATTCAACAAAAAAATCGAACGAATTTCACAGAAATTTGAGGCCATGATGCAGAGATATGTTGCTTGGAAATGGAGTATATCGTTGATTCATAAATTCCCGATTGTGTGTTTTCGTGTGTGTTTGTGTGCTTTTGAATGTGTATGTGCTAGAAGGTAAATTTTTTTGTGATGCTAGATAGACGGTCTCTTGTGATTGTTGTAGTTAGGGATTTGATGTCTTAATGTTCACATTTTTTTTCTCCTGCAATGCTTGTATAACGAGTGGAAGGGGATCTTTGGCTGAAATTTTTATGGGAAAGGACGGGCTGGAGGGTACAGGGTTGTCGGGGGGTGGGGGGGGGGGGGGGGTGGGGGGGGGGGGGGGAGGAGGTAATCGAAGGAGGAGGAGTGACCGGAGGGGAAGGGTTGGGGAGGAGGTAGTCGGAGGAGGGCTTGGAGGGGGCAGGGCTAGGGAGGAGGAGGGATGGAGGACGAGGGATGAAGAGTGAAGGACATATCTAACCAAATTAGTCAATTTAATTACCTTTATGTCCCAAAATTTAACACCCTTTTGAGATGCAGATGAACAACACTAACTCGAGGGGCACAAGTTATAAATGTGAAAGAAGTCAGAGGAACAAGTGATGTTTCAAAAAAAGAGGGGCATGACTGATATTGCAATATCTCAGAAGGGCACTAGTGATAAAAACACTGCCATCTATGACACTGGTTGCAATGATGAAAAGATCACTATTTTTCTTCATGTACAGGTACTCTATATGCTCAAAAGATCACTATTTTTCTTGATTATTCTATGTCATTAAACAAACTGAGATACAAAATGCATTAAGCAAAACTTCCCCAATAAATGTCTAACTTTGTTGAGTTTATTTTAATTTTACAATCAAGAGAAAGTTAGTCAAACTAGCATGCCAAGAAATGTTTGTGTACACAACTGGTGAAAATAAAGGTAGAGGACATAATATTCTTAAATTCACAAGGAAATGCAAATGAAAATTGACTTAGGATTCTAACATGGCCAAAACCCACAAATTTGCAGAGTGCAAATATACAATGTGATAAAACAACCAAACTTTGAAAAAGCATATACATTATTTTAACAACTTTCACTAACTAGGACTGTTGAATAATCAAATCTCCATAAACATCAAAGGAAGGAGCCCTCCAAAATCCAGGATTCCTGCTAAGGAGATCGCAGATGGAATATGAGATTGAGGTGAAGATAAAAAGACACCCCATTCCAAAAATGTTTTTATGTTTTCCAAACTTGAGGTCAACTCCTACAATGAAAGGCGAGACTGAAACAGAAACTGACCAATATGTTGCACATAATGTATAGAAGCTTGTTCATATGAGGAGAGTCTTTGTGTGCTCAATGACAAGAAGTAAAAACAGGAATGAAAAGGTAAATATTGCAAATCATGCTATGCTTCATTACTGTAAGTCAAACTGTCACTCATGTGCCAATCATGTTTGTAGCATAATTGAAATGTTCAGTTGGATATGCAATCGCACAAAATGAATCGGAAATGAGATAATAGACAATTAATGTAACTCAAGTAAGGTAACTGTAAGAAAACAAGAACCTAAAAAAGTGACAGTTTATGTGAAAACCTCCACACGGAAGAGAAAAATCACGGAAAAAGTCCCCGTCGCTCAAAGCAACCAGGGCTTTTTCTATTCTTTTCTGGTTGAAATAAATAACGCGGAAGCAAATCGATAATAAATGAATAGTGAAGAAGAAATATAGAACATTGAAGAATTTATGTGGAACCTTACTCTATAAGTAGCGGGATAAAACCACGGGAGAAGGCTTCTAGAGCCGGATCTTCTATTGTAATCTCTAATTAAATACAGAGGGTGCGGAGCTTCTTATATAGCCCCACAGACAGATCGGAGTTTCCACTTATATATGATGTGGAACTAAAACATGAGAGCATGGTAACTAAATACCCATCTATTACATAATCTAACACTTCCGGAGTTTCCCACTTATATATGATGAGGGACTAAACATGAGAGCATGGTATCTAAATCATAGGAAGGCCATATCGCGATATATTCGGCGATACAACGCTGATATATCGATATCGATAGGCAGGGGATATTTGATATCATTGTGCATATCTATTTACCAAGATATCGGTGATATATGACAGATATATCATCGATATATCGCCATATCGGCCCATACCGGTAAAAAATGATTGCATTCAGTACAAAAATTCTCGGATATCGATCAATAACGTCGAAAGTCAATATATCGATGTACAAGGTTTGAAAAAACTAAAAACGGAACGAGGCGGTTTCCTGGAATCGAGGAGGGCGTAGCCTCGAGGCGTAAGCCTCAGTTTACAAGAAAAAACCTATAAAAACTACAACAAAATATATATTAATGAAATTATATATATTCTAACTAACATATGATATAAATTACTATAATATATGATGAAATTACAAAGGTAGGAATACCGAAAGAAAAGATATACAAGTGTATGTGCCTTTTTACTACTTTTCCATCCAATAAGAGATTAAATCTGTTGATATTCCCCTGAATTCTAACCATCTAGCCAAAGTTTGAAGACCATCGTATGCACCCCTTCCTGTCAAACCATACCCCAACAAGGCGGGGTTCTCGCTGCCCGATCAGCGAGCCTGGACGGGGAGGGGGTCTAGGGGGGAGCAGGTGAGCTCCCCCCCTGCGGGGGTGTGGGGGCAGCACCCCCGGCGAAATTTTAATAAGGATTTTATTTCTATTCGGATATTGATTTGTTTGAATGGGAGTAGTACATAAACTCCCCTTCAATTATATCTTGTTTGTCCTTCTCGGTATACTACATAGCTCATTATTTAAAAACTCTTTAAAAATAAGTTTACGAGTAATTTTTTCTATGATACTTGTGGATTCGTATGTTTAAGGGTATAATTTAAGAGCTTTGTGACATGATTGGGCATGTTTAATAGTAAAAATGAACATTAAAGCGGCCAAATTTAAGCATTCATGTTATATAATTATATCCTAAACAACTACACCTTTATAAACATCTGAAATTGCTAATAGGATAAATGAATTAGCATAAAAAAATAATTTGAAAAAAAAATGCCTCGGCGAGCGCCTCACCTTCGCCTCGACAAACTGAGGCGGCCGCCTCTCAGGACCCTATCGAGGCGGCCGTTAAGAGACGTTTTCTGGCCACTTCGCCTCGAGGCGTACGCCTCGTGCGCCTCGAGGTGCGTTTTTTCAACAATGTCAATGTAGCAAGACCTCCGTCTGGTAGGGTATGGTGCGACAGGGTAATGCATATAATGGTTCGTCACCTTGGGGGTATCCAATCCATTTTAATTCATCTTCTTTCCCTTTCGAAAATATTAATATGAATTATGCCTCTTTTTAAAAATGTTATATGCACTTTATTTGTTTCGTTCAAAAAATAGCTGAAACATTTTGTTTATACACAACATGTAATGCAATATAAGTCAATTTCCAATATCTATAAGTCAACAATTAACATTAACAATGATATGCTCAATACGACATATATGTGCAATATAATGATCATAGATGATCGATATGTGCGATATAAGTGCATATTTGTAGGTTATTTAGTGTTATAGGAACTTGGATAGACTACATTTCCAATATCCACAAGTTAGCAATCAATAGTAACAACGACATGTTCGATATGACCAATATATGCGATATAAGAGTCATAAATGATCGATATGTGTGATCTAAAAGTATATTAGTAAGTTCTTTAGTATTCTAAGAACTTGAAAGAACTCCATCTCCAATATCCATAGGTCAACAATTAACAATACCAATGATATATTCAATATGATCGATATGTGCTATATAAGGGTCATAGATGATCGATATGTGTGATCTAAGAGTATTTGTAAGTTATTTAGTGTTCTAAAAACTTGGATGAACTCCTTTCTGATATATATATATATATATAACTCAGGAATCAACATTAACATAGATATATTCGAAATGACCGGTATGTGTGATATATGTGGTATAAATGACCAACATGTGTGATATAAGTGTGTATTTGTAGGTTATTTGTTGTTTTAATATCTTGGATGATCTTAATTTTCAAAAAAAAAACAAAACAAATATTTTGAGTCATTTTCGACATTTTCATCGATATATCAACGATTTATCCCGATATATCCTTTTCCGAGCAAACTGATACGATATCGATATCGATATGGCCTTCTATGATCTAAATACTCATCTATTACATAATCTAACACTTCCCTCAAGCTAGAATTGAGAAAGCTGCAGCTTATAACAAAAAACATACACAACACATCTTCACTCGATAAATTTGCGATAGACAAAAGGAGACCCGCTCAAAGTAGTCACTGCTATGAGAAGACCTATACGAGGATGGATTTGCGATGATCATGTAATGGATGTAGTCAAGTTGTTGTGACGATCAGGTAATTAATGGAGTAGAGTCGCTCTACAAGAAGACGAACGTGGAGAGAAGTCACACTACAAGAAAACCTATGCGAAAGTAGTCAATGCTCGAGTTAAGACGGTTGTTAAGCGATAGTATGGAATATCGGTCTTCATGTTGTAAATGTGCAGTAGAAGTCTGAGATGATCCCAAGTAGTAAAAGTTTATCAAGAGTAGTTGAGATCGATGTCAGACACTAAAAGTAGAGTGGTTGTCTCTCATTTGCATATCTCGATAGTTGGACATCTCTTATACGTGAACTCTGAGAATGTCATCTCCCATATCTTACGCGAACATGGAGTATGTTCTCTTATATATGGACCATTGAGAAGAAATCATTTTCTGAGGAGCCACAAATAGAAGATGATGGACATGCTAGAAATCATGTAGATGCATTTCAACTAGAAGAATATGGCATGCCCTCACTCCCTTCTCCCATACTTGTTAGAATAAGAAGATAGATCATCAAGTTGGGAAAAACATAGAACATGCATTACTTTTTCTTTTTTTCAGCTCTCCTTTTTTCTTCATAAATCGTCTCCTTTTTTTACCCATACCTTTTTTCCGGCTTTTATTTCCTCCTTTTTTTAATCGGTGTCTACTTTTTCTCTCATCCTCCCTTGTTGGAATAGTGGTCCACTTGGGATGGATACGAACAAGCAGCTCCCCTTTTTTCTCTATTCCGGCCTTGCTAGGAGAAGTAACATATAGAAGGGCATTGTAATAGCATAATTCATGGGCCCGAGAGAATTCCCCCCTCTTTTTCACTGCAAGTCACAACTGGGGTTCCCAGATGGGGAACCCATCTCGATTCTCAATGTCGCCCTTGCTTGAAGAAGAAGCACATCGTTATCGACTTTGTGTTTCTCTTCTTTCGATACCCTTGATGATGGTTCATGTAGAGATGGGTCCCTGATCAACGATCTACCCAACCTGTATCCGTATAGAAGCAATGCGAGTGCACGATGTTGTTAAGGGGAGAAGTCATGATGGCGATGGAAGTGCTTGCTGCTTCTTCTTCGCAGTCGATTCCAGGGCATCGAGCCCTTCTTCGTGGCTAGGGATTCCCCAAAGCCCATCAGGTGCAGTTACTCAGTTCAACAAGTAGTGTCAAAGGAACAACAGAGTATATTTGTCGTCACATGCTTTTCGCAACGAACCTCGATCGAATTGATCAGGGAATTGTTGGGCATGAGTCACGATGTGTGAGATGGTGTACCCTCAGGTATGATCTCCTTCTTACCGCTTTGCGTAAGAGGTATGGGTAGCGCATCGTCGCCATCGTACAGAACATCACGACACAGAACATGAACATGGCTTTAATCTGGAGCCGTCATGAATAGGGTTCTAGAAACCCTAGTTTTTTTTCTTCGAGGTTGAAGATGACAGATTTCCAGAAGTTGTGAATAACAAGAATATGACAATGATGGTAATCATGATATTCAATACTTGAACATAGAACATGATTTGAGAACCTTAGAATTTTCTCGAACTTGAACAAATCATCGAACATGAACATAAGCAAATAATAATAATCTTCAAGAAGAAACCATACAACCAGAAACTGCTTTGATAACATGATAGAAGAAATAATGTGGAAGCATATAATCAAGAATAAGAATAAGAAATGTTGAACACTCGAATTTGCGTGGAACCCTACTCCATAAAGAGCGGGATGAAACTACGGAAGAAGGCCTCTCAGAAGATCGGATACTGCATTATGAATCTTTTAATGAATACAGGGGTGTGGGACTTCTTATTGAGAAATCCAATTACCCGTCTATTAGATACTCTAACGTTATTATATAAAAATCACGGTGGAGGGGAGTAACGTATAGAGTTCTCAAAGGGAAAAATAGATCCAGCCAAAGATCCATTTATGTATAAGACAATCAACTCAACACCCCCCCTCAAATTGAGCATAGAGAATATACATGTGTCTAACTTGCGCACATCCCATTCAAAACTAGTCGTGGAAAGCCCATTGGTGAAGATATCAGCAACAATCTTTGATTTTTATGTACACAATTTATAGTCAATTCTCTCCTATAAAGTGACGATCAATCTCCGCATACTTGATTCTATCATGTAGGATCACATTAATGGATAGATTTATTGCAACCTAATTGTCACATAATAGCTTCATTGGCAGCTCGAGGTTTATTCTAATATCTTCATAGCAACAACCACGTATTCAACTTCAATACTAGACTAGGGACTTAAATTTTGTTTCCCCGAGATTTCGGTTTCGAGAGGTCATGGGTATCGAAACTCCTATATATGTCGATTTCCCGAATATCGACTGAAATTTCGATGATATTTCAACATATTGACACATTTCAGTTGAAATTCATGGGTTTCGGTACAAAACTTCCTAGATTTTCACCGAAATTTCGATGATATTTCGACATATCGATCCATTTCAGTTGAAATTCATGGATACATGGTATGGTGCGACAAGAGGGTATATACATCGGTTATTCAACTTGGAGAGCTTTCTCCCCTTTGGGTTTAAGCAATGGAGATGAAAAAACTCTATAGCTTCTATATATTTGATATAGCTTGTTCCTTTTATTCGTTTGTAATCTATCTTCGTAAATAGATGCATCTTTATCGCAAGTATGTAATTAATTCTATAATTCATTCGAACTTTATCTCTGTGATGGTTATTTCTATGAACAAAACATTGTTTAATTAATCATTATCAACATTTTATAATAAAAAATGCTCGTCTATTTTTATAACATAAGACGTTTTCTAAGTGTTGTTAACTTAGTTATTTTGATTTCCATTTCCAATATCTATCGGTCAGCTCAACAATATATCTGATATGACTGATATGGTGTAATATAAGGCACACGGATGAGAGATGTGTGTGATATACATATGCATTTGTAAGATGTCGTTGTTCTAAGATCTTATATTGGATGATATTAATTTCCAGTATGTACCAGTCAAGAATCAACATTAATATCGATTTGGCCGATATGACCAATATGTGCGATAAGGGACATATATAAGCAATATGTGTGATATAAGTGCGTATTTGTAAGCTATTTATTGTTGTAATAACTCGGAAGATCTCTATTTGCAAAAAAATGATCAAAAATGTCTTTTTGAGTCATTTTTGACATTTCCACCGAAACGGTCGAAATTTCCCGAAATTTCACCGAAATTTCGGTTTTGGAGGGGACCGAAACGAAATCGAAATCAAGATTTCGAATCTTGCCCGTCACAAATAAATTGCTTCTCTAAATCACTCGGTTACAACTAAAAAATATGCAATATCTAGTTGTAGATCTCCTTGTATCAGTGCACCCAACCCAATCTACATTTGTGTATCCTTCGATCTCAATCTTTCATCGTTCGTAAAGATGAGTCCTTTTCAAGTATCTTTTCACGTAATAGAGGATACAATCTAATACCTTCATGTGAGCATTAGTAGGCATGGTTTTAAAAAACGTGAGACGGATCGAGGCGGTTTACTGTAAACGAGGCGAGGCGTAAGCCTCGAGGCGTTCGAGGCGTAAGCCTCAGTTTTTAGGTTAAAAACTATATAAATCTAGAACTTTGTAGAAAAATGCTAGAAATAAGAATGCTTTAAAGTCCACAGCATGAAAGTTACAACATTAATTAACGAAATAAAAAAGTTTTTAGTGGCCAACTGTCAAAATTGATGAATAATATTTTTATCCCAGTTTAAAATTGATCTTAAATTGTATTTTGGAGTCTGGGACTAACAGGATGAGGCTATGTGGTTCTCTTTTGGCATCTACATCAGACCTAGTTGTCAACCTAACGCTAACTTGGTGTATCATGATCGCCATAAATAGATTTACTTAACCATAGCCTATTAAATTTTATTGTGATTCATAAAACTGATGTGCCTTGCATGCCCCATTAGGCATATGCGATTTGTATACACATACAGAAGCCACAATAAACTTTAAAGAGCAAGCTGATTTTGCCCTTCAATTCCATTTATAGGCTGATTTTGCTCCCTGTAGTAAGTTGACCCAGTTTTATTCGCAGTTTGGTGATGGAAATTACATTATATCAACTTAGTTGGTTGCATAACAAACAAACATTAGCAGATTTTGAGACTTTAAACTACTGTCTACTCTTATTTCATAGATAGAGGAGCTTATTCCATGCAGCTCAAGCCTCAAAATCACTTCCTTTCCCGATACTTCAAGGTCTCGATTTTCCAGATGAGCCGTACGCCTCACAAGCGCCTCACCGCCTCGACAACGCCTCAATGCCTGGAGGCGTAAGTTGCCAAATTAACATACGCCTCATGCGCCTCGAGGCAGTTTTTGTTGAAAAACGCTTCGAGACGTACGCCTCAGCGCCTCGAGGCGTGTTTTTTAAAACCTTGTTAGTAGGTACTGTTAGAAATCGAGAATGCAAAAGCGTAATATCAGAGAATTAAAATAAAATTGAGATTTTACATGGAAATATATTCCCTAAGAAGTGGGATGAAATCACGGAATAATGCCTCAAAGGGTTGATGTTTTCATTAGCTTTTCTCATCTGATACAATGGGTGTGGGGCTTCGTATATAGCCCACACTGAATCTCCAAATTCCACAGAAAGTAGATGTGGGACTAAACCACTGGATGTGATAGTTGGACCCAGGAGGGATCCAATTACCCATCACTATATGTGACGCATATACTCCAACATTCCCTCTCAAGCTGGAGCATGCAATGCTCAGCTTGAACAAATAGAAAGAAATCTCAATCACACAATACAAGGCACTGCAGACAATATCAGCTCAACGTATACTCTACTATCAGTTGTTGTCGAGGATATTGCTTCTCATGCCGTGTTGGTGAGAAGAAACAAAAGAGTTGGAGTGTGAGTTGAATCAGGTCTCCTCGTCGGATAACATGTGCTCTATATTGCATCTGTCAGAGTCACTGAAACTGGAATGAATCTCTACCTGGAGAACTCTGGCTCGCAACTGCTCCATCTCTCTGAAGGAACAAACTGGAAAAAGACGTGTAAACATCCTCATCGGAGTCCACAGATGCTCGAGAATGGAGTCTAAAAGTCTCTTCATCGGAGAACTGTGTCTCTCCCATACAAGCTCAGAAAACAGGATCTCTACTCTGGAGTCCCTATGAAACAACATGAAAATCTTAGACCACAATGGCTTAGAGAATGAGATCTCTACCATAGAGTCCCTATGGATCACATGAAAACCCTGAGCCAACCATATCAAATATGGGGACCTCACAACTGATGATCGCATACATGTGTGTATCAAAATGTAGACTCGAAAACAATCTGAACATGCATAGTCTGAATCTGAACAACTGGAGTCTGAAATATGAAGAATATGAAGAACAGAATAGTTTGAACCTAACATGTAGACTCTGATTCTACACAATATGTAGAACTCTACATAATACTCCCCATTGCTGCCATACTGATTGGAATAGATGACATCGTCCACGTTGGTAGAAGACATGGAGATGGGAAAAAAACAAACTCAAATGAATTTCTCAGCTATTTCCTTCCCCTTTTTAAAATAGCCATATCAAAAAATCAGCTTTTCTACTCTCCTATTCTAATCACCCTTTTTCTTTTCCGTACATTTTTTTTCATTTTTTGGTGTATGCTTGCCTTTTTCCCCTCTCTCTCTTTGATGTAACAGACCTAATTCCTCTTTTTTTAGTTCTCGACCTAATGGGTTAGCAAAATTTGCAACATCCTACCTTCCTTTTTTAGGAAACAAAAAAGCAATGATCTTTTTTTGTCTAAACACCTATTTGGGGACCCTATTTTGGAAGAGTATCACCCCCATCTCCATGTCCTTTTTTTGGTGTGCTATTAGGGTTCCTAATTTGGGAACCCGTCTCATCTACATCGTTCCTACCCGGAGCTCGGCTAGAGAGGGAGGCAGCAAGATGGTCAACAGGATTGGGAGTTGCGTCAATGGGAAGAAGGGTCTGATTTGGGGATTCCATCGAGACCTTGAGGATCGCCCATCGTCAGGAGGATCTCACTGCAGCCTGAGAGGTGCTGTCGCCTCCGCTTGCGGCTGGAGAGGAGCAGCGATGGGGGCATGTTGTTAGGCTTGAGGGCAGAGCCGCCTGGAATTCTGGAGGAGGGGTGGTGGGGTCCATCGCCGTCGGGGTGTTGCGCCATCCCCCAACAACCATTGTGATGTCGTCGCCTCCTTGTAGGATCGCCTGGAGTCAAAGATGCGATAGAGGGTTGCTGCATGGAGACACCCGAAGGGGGTGCCTGATTGCACATTAGCCCTTGCCGGGAGAAGTTTTGTCCCCTGCACGTCGAGTTTCATCGTTGGGAGCCTCAGAACCCAAATATTCTTATGCCTTGGTGTAGACATGCCTGGTTCATTGCCTAGAGTCTAGCTTCTGTTGATGCACGCATGCAATGAGATTGAAGATGATGTTGTTTTGAATCGACGTGTTGTTGGCTATTGCTTCATGGAATTGCAAGAGGGATCCATGAAAAAACCAAGGTCTTCTCTCCACCCAGGGTTCTCGAGAGCCCATTGCCAGTCGTTTATCTTTAGCAGCCGAGTAACTTTCGCGGGATGGCGAAGAACTTTCGTGAAGAATATACATCAACAGAGCATGAATATAGCCTAGATCTGGAGGGGCCGAGGGATGTGGAGAAGCCGAAATTAGGGTTTTAGACTGCCAAAAATTATGGTTTCAGAAAGAACCCTCAATGAAGTTTGCTAGCCAGAACTTGTGTTGATGCAGATCTAGTGTTTTAAAACAGAAGCCCTAGAAGTTGATCTTGAACAATGAACAAGAACATACCACTAACTCCAAAGAATATATCACGACCATAATAATCTTTAAACCAAAATTTAGAACTTGTTGGGATCGATGATGAGGAACTTTGAACAATTCTTGGACATAATAATCAAAATAAATCTTCAAAAATGAACATCATCAAATCTACCATGTTAATCGAATCTCGAACAAATGACGAACATCAAAGAAATCCTCAAGAATCGAACCCGCTCTGATACCATGTTAAAAAGCGAGAATGCATAAGCGTAATATTAGAGAAATATAATAAACATAAAGAACACTATGATTTTACATGGAACCCTACTCCCTAAAGAGCGAGATGAAACCACTTGAGAACGCCTCAAAGGGTTGATGTTTTCATTAACTTTTCTCATCTGATACAATGGGGGTGTAGCTTCTTATATATCCCCCATTGAGTCTCCAAGTCCCACAAATAGTAGATGTGGGACTAAACCACTTGATGTGGTAATTGGACCCTGGAGGGATCCAATTACCCATAACTACATGTGACACATATACTCCAACAGGTGCACAGATAAATCAACTCACTACATTTATAGCATAAGTGACGTTGGGTCTAGTTAGAGTAAGATAAATAAACTTCCCACAAGTCTCTGATACCGGCTCTTATAGACTTCATTAAGTTTTTTTTCCATCCTTATGGGAAAAGGCTTTGCGTTGTTGTGATGCTCAGCTTGTGACACCATTAATAGGGGTAGGGGCAGGTTTACAACCCAACTTTTCAACCCCTTTAACAGATCCATGGATATTTCCTGTGGAAAAGATGGACCTTCATTCAACCTTTCTAATAATACTGAGATAATACTTCAAAATTTTAAGATTCCTCAGGTCAAACACTATAACAAGCTCCCTTTTTAGTTGTGCTATCTCCTCATAATCGTCCCATGCGATAATCACGCCATCAACATAACCAATAATAAGAGCTATTTTATTTTCTCACCCTCTTGATAAAGAGAGTGTGGTCACTATTGCCTTCAGTCTCAATTTGATCATCACCACTTTCAACCTCTCAAACTATGCTCTAGGAAAAAAATCAGTTAAGTATATATTTTTTTTCAATTTGCAGCAGTCTCATCTCTTCTAATGACCAAGTGGTATATGTGTGTAAACATCTTCTACATATCTTGATAAATGGTGAAGTTTTTGGGAACGCACCTATACGGTGTAGGCCCTTTTTCCTTTAAAAAAATCTTCTACAGATATCCATTCAAGAAATGTTTAGAAAATGAATGACTTATTTATTCAGGAGGCCATAGAGATGTCTTATATAAAGAGAGAAACCCTAGAGGGCAAATAACCAGAGGGAAAACCACAAAAAAAGAAATAAAAATACGTAAATGCTAATAAATATCAACACTCCCTCTCAGTATGGGGTATAAATGTCAATCATGCTCAGCTTGGAACAACACTTCTGGAATGATCCCCTTGCTAAGACCTTGGTGAAAATGTAGATCGTATGTTCCCTTGAGCTGACATAGGAAGTGGAGATGAAACCCTTATGTATCACGTCTCGCATATAATGACAATCGACTTCGATATGCATGGTCCTTTCATTTAGATACCTTAGGATGATGTAGACTGCATCCATGAGAGCCTGGCATGGTAAACTGACTGACTTTGCTCATTGCAAAGGAGATATCTGACACAGTAATAGTCACGTAAAGAAGCTTCCCAACAAGCTTTATGTATCTCCTCTTGTTCACCTCATCTATATATTCATCATAGAGTTTTAAGCTAGAATCGATAGGAATATCTGCAATCTGCCACCCATGTCTCTAGAAGGAGGTTTGTGACATACTTCCTTTGAGTCATTACAAGACCTTTTTTTTCTTGGCATTAAGGCCAAGGAAGTATCGTAGTTCGCCAAGTTCCTTAGTGATAAATTGTTATCCAAGAAACTCCTTAACCTCGTTGATCTCCTGTAAGCCATCTCCTATAACAATGATGTCATCAACATAAATCAAAATGACAACAATACCCCAAGGTGTCTTATGTACAAAAAGGAGTGATTTGCAGTCGACCTCTTGAAGCCATGATTCTCTATCAAATCCGAGAGCTTCTGGAACCATGCTCCGGGACTCTGCTTTGGGTTACAAATAGTGTCATGAAGTCTACATATCTTCTGACACTCCCCCTCAACGACAAACCCAGGTGGTTGCTACTATAGACTTCCTTTGACACATCACCATACAAGAAAAGAAAGGAGGATCTGAAGAGAAGAATGACGAGCTACAAGGGAAAAAGTGTCATAATTGTTGACCCCATATATTTAAGTGGCCCCACGTGCTAAAAGTCTATAGCTGATCAACACCAGTATATGTTATATGCTCCACTATAAAGACTAATTTGCAACCAAGCACAAAAGCCTCTGTTGGGTAGTAACCAAGCTCCATGTACCACGTAATTGGAGTGCAGACATCTCCTCCTCCATAGCAAGATGCCACTGATTGTCCTCCATGGCCTCCTGATATGTGCATGGGAGCGCAATAGCTGACAGATCCACTATAGTGCTGACAGTTCCACTATAGACTTCTTGAAATCATTTGACAGATGTCCTAGTGAAACATGTGTTGCGAGAATATACGTAGCACATGTGCGCCTCCTCTTCCGAAGTGAAATAAAATGGTCAAGATCATCTGAATGATCCGTCTCATGCATCACACTTTTCTAAGGTGTTGCAATGTCATCTTGTAAGGTCTCCTGTTGTACAGAAATATCAACGATACCATATGCAAAAACTAAGTTTTCAGAATTTACCTCGGGCATGATAGATGATAGTAAAGGCATAAAGGTAGGGGTTGTAGTAATCAGCCGGTGAATGTATACATGAGGTAAAGTCTGAGCCACAGGGACGGGGAGATGAATGAGGAGGTGGAATGTAAAAAACCTCCTTACCATACTCAGACGAAGTCATCTTGTCACCTGTGGGGGGAAAATACATAAAAGATTCAAAGAATGTGACATCATCACTATACTTCATTCTAACAAAATCAAACTATCGATGCCCCTTCTAGGTCTAGGAGTAGCAAAAAAAGACACACTTGACAACTCAGGGAAGAGTTTGTCACGAATTTGACGATTATGTGTCAGGCAATGTACAAAACCCACAGAACCAAAGATATGTGGTGTTAGAGAGAAGAGGTTCTTATCAAGAAATGCAATCGAACAAGGATCCTAATACGACGGACTACAAATGGTTGTTGAGGTAGCACGCAGTACGGACAACATCTCGGTACTAAGAGTGAGGAGCATGACTCTGTATAAGTAGATTTTTGGTAATATTGAGAAGATGATCATGTGCACGAGGGGTGCGGAGGTGACAACACGCGGATGGTGCCGGATGATGAGAGTGGGGACAGGGGGCTCAGAGCTTGATCTAGGACCACCACTCTAATACCAATGCAGAAAAATGAATGACTTCTTTATTCATGAAGCAATATGGGCTCTCTTATATCCACAATGAAAACAAAACCTTTTCCCATATTAAGTAGCGCTGGCTACATGGAATCTGCGCCTTATTCAGATCTATCTTGTGTCCTTCTCAAACTTAAATCCAAATAACTAAAATCCCTTCAGATATACTCATTCCAACACTTCTTGGGCCTTCCTCACCATTTCCCAGCCAGCTCAACATCTAAAATCTCGCATCATCTAACAGTTGCATTAGCCAACCTCATTTACAAGTGGTCAAACCATCTTAAGTGGTTTGCTCTCATCTTATCCTCTACCGAAGCTACACCAACTTATCCTCTATATAAAGGGCTCTCTTATATGGAGAGGAGAAATCCTAGAAGGATACGTGGTACGAGAACTCCACTCTAAACTCATCGTTTTAATATTATGTGGAAAGAGACAGATGAATTATTTATTCATGAGGTCTTGGGGTTCTCTTATATAGAAGAGAAACTTGTAAGATAGATGAAAGAAAAGGAAAAATAGCAAAGCCTTCTCCCACTATAAGTAGGGTCGACTACATTGATTCTTGCTCAAATCCATGTCGAACGATTCGACTATTTTTAATGTTGGTTGTCGACTACCTAATACAACACTCACAAGGGGGGATCTGAACCCTGGTCTTTTGGATGGTAGGCACATTGCACTACCACCAGACCATTTAAGTGAGTAAATAATGCATAGACTTAATAAATAATATCTCAACAATTAATGCAACTGCCACTTTATTTAGTAGACGATAGCGACATAGGACAATTTAAAGGCGCTAAAGAGTTTTGAGTCATTGATCCATCATATAGTAATAGACACCATTATCAATTATCCGCTCTTTATTCTCATCATTATTCAAATTATTACCTTTCATCCGAGAAAATTATTACCTTTCATCCGAGCGGTTGCGACAAGAGCACTATTGATGGTGCATGCTTCGTCAGAGTTCTCTTCTTCAGTGCTTACCATACTCAAATAAGCATGAAGTTCATGCACGATCATGAGTAGGTTGATTGTCTATTTTTAGATTCCCCTCAATATTCATTTTGTCCTCCGTCACAATGTGGAAGGAAAACACACCAACACAACATTATGATCTCAATAATAGCAACAACAAATGCAAAGAAAAAACAGTAGAACCTTTTTTTATGAAAGTATGGGAGACACCATGAGGTGGGGGTCACCGTGAAATTCCACTAATTAAAAAATTGATTTATAGATTCAAGACATGCTGCTACTATCGCCTCTTGCATGCTCAATTACATTTTCCCTATAAAATTTTTGTTCATGGAAAATCAGTTTGTTCCTAGAGCATCAGAGGGCCCAGAAGTAAGCAAAATGCTATGTACGATCATTCTGCAAGTTGTCATAGACAGTTCTAATGGAGTTCCAAAAATAGTAGGACCTTTGATCTCAATAGTAATTTTTTTTATCACAACAGAAAATAAAAAAAGAGACCCATGTGTGCAGAACAGTGCGACTTAGAGGCGCCTAAACAAGAGCAAGGAAACAGTACCAAAAAACAAAAAAACAACAATATAAAGGATACCACAATCAACAAGGGGTACGAGCACAATCACCAAGGAACCACGGTAAACAACAAAGGAAAATTACAGCAACAAAGCATCAAATAAAAACACAAGAGGGATGCCGTAATGCACAACACCCAGCGACCAAGCATCACAGCAAGCGAGCGACCTCAACAGTTGTGTGACATATCAAGTGAATACCATAGTAGCTTGAATACCTCCACCATAGAGCAACGCTAAGACAAGACTCCTTAGAGATGAGTATCACTCTGAACTATATATTTTAAATCATTAGATTCACAGTGTTAGCTCTGCCTTGCACCTTTCAATCGCCACCCTAAGCTGCAATCAACTACACAAAGCTAGGTGTGTTTTTTGATCCAGATGAGTGGTAATCCAGGGAGCACTGTAGGATGTTGATTCCCCAACACCGAAAGAGGGCGCTAATGGAGGAGCTTCAATTGACGACTACAGTGCCTGTTTTTTTAGCAGAGAGTGCGAACTTTTGAATCTGGAGTAAAATCAAGAAATCACTCCTCTAATTGCATATAGCTTTCTTCTTGGAACCTTGGGAAAAGGATAAAAACTTGCATCAGCATCTCAATAGGGGGAATGATTGGACTCACCACACATCTTAACACTAGGGCATCCACCAAGACCCAGAGGCGACAAAGGCGATCTCCACCTATGAATCAAGCACAATAGAGTGGGAGATCAGAAACAATGATGACATCCAGAAGAAGCTATCTCCCAAAGCAAGATGGGGGAAGCAATGCAGGATCGGGGAAAGAAGCCCCCGAAGGAGGGTGTGCAGCTTTCACATATGAAGTCAGAGGGGCTTGGGAGGGAGCCACCGTGAGAGAGGACCGCCACGAGGATCACAATGAGGGTGGTGGTTGTGAGGGAGATCATTGCGAGGGTGATCGTCGTGAAGGCGATGGCTGTCGTCTAATCAAATTCTCTTTTCCATGCAGGGTGGAGTCTATATTCCCGAGCAGCCCTAGTGCCTCAGGTGCGGTTTGGAGGGACACCTGTCTTGACGGTGCATCGCACGGGGGTCGGTCTGCTTTGGATGTCGAGAGGAGGGCCACATTCAGAGGGACTACTCCTCGAGTTCAAAAAAGATGATTGTCGACAAGGTTGCTACGATAAAGAGAGTGATCACCGTGGAGCATCGGAGAGACCCGGTTAGCGGTGTTCTGATCGTAGATGGTACCAAAGACGACCTGGCTGCGATGATTGTCGTTTTGGAGCAAGGACAAGCGGGGGCGGGGGGGGGGGGGGGGTAGAAGATGAAGTGTGGTTGTCGGATTCGTGGCATTGAGGTGGAGATACCTAGTTTCTCAGTCAATAGCGGGACCTTGTTTTCTCGAGGGTGGTTTGGTGAAAACCACGTATGCGAGATGGAGCGACCAAGACGAACTTGTGGTGGTTGTTGGAGGTGAAAGGCCTTTCGGTGAGGTGCCATAGTTTCCAAGCGGTCTGGGATGCGCCGAGGTTGGTTGGCGACGTGGAAAAGGTAATCCGATCGAGCCTACGCCCATGTGAAGTATGGGAAGTGGTGGTACAACTGCAAGTTCCGCGACAAGGTTGAAGAAAGTGACAGTCAATACTAGATCGGAAGGGTCACTGACTAAGGATTAATTGGTAGTCGGGCAACTAATCAGATTCAGTCGGCCACTAGTCGGTTTTGAATATTTTAAATTATTTTACATATATAAATCATTTTTATACATATATTCTTATATATTAATATATATTTGTACATTTTCTATACTATCGTAATGAAACAAAAGAAGTATTTGACTTTAAATATAACATTAAGCATATTAGTACAAGTTTGCTTTCAAAAAGCAAAAAACAAAGAAATAAAAAAGCTCGATGTAAAGTTAGCCAGATTAGTCGGGTTGAACAACTAGACCTAGTCAAGTCGGCTATTCCCCCCCGACTCGACTAGCCGGGGCAACTAGTTGGCCTAATCGACCGACTTTACAAGCTTGGCCCATGAAGAGCCTTGCTGGTGGAGACCATCTTCCACATTCTAAGGACAACCTTTGGGCTACAGATATTGGTTGTTGAAGACGAGCCGGAGGGATTGATGGCAGGGACGAAGCATCTCAAGAGGACGGCGTCGATGGCAAGGGAGGTTGTGGGACGATCGGAAGTGCGTTGCCGGTCGATGGAGCCTACGTGGTGCCTCTGGTGGTCATTCTGATCTCGCAAAAACTGTTGTGGCGAGATTCTCATAAGGACCATGCTATTTCTCCGCTTCTTTTGCTAGCAAAATCTCCGACCTTTGGGGTGGTGAACCCTACATTGAACATGTGCCCTTTTAGTATGTTTATTGGGCGAGATCTTTTCGATGGAAGGGTAGCTTAAGGTGGTGTCGCATCAGGGTTGGCTCGAATCTTAAGTCGGAGTGAAGCTGTGGGAGCGGGAGGCCTTTTGGATATAAGCATGTCTTTCTTCTCGAACCCAGGTTTTAGAGGGGAGAGGTTGCAGGCCTAGTTTGGTTCAAGCCCACGGCGTACACTTTGTTAGCCTCTGGTCCTTTCAGGGATAGGTCCAAATGATGGTGTCACATCTCGCCTGAAAGAAGTTCTTGCTGGTTCTTGTGGGCAGCTCGTGGGGGTGGTGCTGGGGTTGGGAGCCCCACCACATGGGCTGCTCTGCCTCTTGAGGAATGGTCCGTGAGAGTGAGCTTGAATAAGGGTGAGGGGGAGCTGATTGAATAGGGTGGATCTTTGGAGCTGGAAGTGACGACTGACGAGGGTGGCTTTCTTGGCACGAAGTCAGAAGGTTGAGCGACGTATTTTGGCAGCTGAGAGAGCTCACAAGGAAAGCAGGTTGGCGTTGGAAGAAGGTAATCGAAGAGCTTGGGTAGATTTGATCCTTTCATTCTCGTGCAAGCGATGAAAGCCGGAGGCACGACAATGGTTGGAGCGGGAGTTGGAGGATCAAAATGTGGGGATTTCGTGCCCGAGTTTGGGTGACGACAAGCCGGGCAAGCACGAGGCGTTGGAGGAACTGTTGGGGTCCTTGAGGCAGATTGATGGTGACTTGAGTGTTGCGATTGATATTCACGCTCTGGTTGTGGAGTTTCTTGGGGTTGTGATACCAGTTGTTAACCCTCCGAGTGAGTCATGAAGATTATCAGCTGGAACGTGAGGGGGTTGGGAGATAGGGAGAAGAGAAGTGTGGCCGGAAGTCTTTTGAATTCTTGGCATGTTGATGATAGATGTAGTACTTCTGTAGGAGTTAAAGGTTGTGAACTGGGATTCATTTCTTTGGAGTTCATCGTGGGTGGTGTGGTTCTTAAGTGGGATGGAGACGTTCTTTCAGCCTTAAAAGAAAGGTTGGGTAGTAGATCTGTTTTTTGTGTTGGAGCACAAGTATGAGCAGGCCGTCTACTTCCGAGTTCGGTGTATGGTGCCTTCGGGTGTGCATGACCCATCCCGTGGGAGGAGTTGAGAGTGCCAAGGAGGGATTTCCTGAGCATCCATTGGCTTCTCGACAATGACTTTAACGCGGCGTCACTTGTTGTGGTCCGTTCAGATGACCGCGGGGGCGAGATCCGGATTTTGAGGACTTCATGTAGTTTGTTGGGAGATGGCATTGGAGGTGTTGGATGCCAAGAATAGGAGGTTCTATTGGCATAGCATTTCATCGAGGTCTCGTCTGGACCATTTCCTGCCATCTGTAGAACTGTTGGAGATATTCCCTCTGTCCACGACGAAGGTACTCCCAAGATTGAGGTCGAATCACATGCCAAT